>BTPG01000008.1:59626311-59853811 GCA_036245525.1 Semisulcospira habei | reverse complement strand
CGATCGCTTTATCCGAAAAAAAAAAGAAAAAAAAAAGAAAAAAAAAAAAAGAGTTGTGTACCATTCAGTAGTCCCCGGCCATTGTTTCTTTACAATTTCGTGAAGACTGATAGGTGTTTTAGTGTTGTAGTCTCTTTCTGTTATTTCGTCCCTTTTTGCATTAAAAAAACCCAACTTCCATGGTTGTAAAACTATAGTGTGTGTGTGTGTGTGTGTGTGTGTGTGTGTGTGGTGTGTGTGTGTGTGTGTGTACTTAGCTTCAGTATAGTTTAATGACTTATTTTATAAAAGTAAAGTGTTTGAATGACGTTGATCGTGTTGTGTTGTGCTCTGTGTGTGTGTGTGCGTGTGTGCGCGCGTGTGTGTGCGTGCGCGCGCGCGTTTGTGTGTGTGTGTGTGTGCGTGTGTCTAGGTCTGTAAATCTGACGTTCCGAAAAGGGGGGTAGGTGGGTGGGTGGGGGGGGGATTGTCGGCGACGTGGGGGGGGGGGGAGGTGTTCGTCGGCGGCCATTTTGGCCCCCCTCCCCCGTCAGGACCACCCTGGATCCGCCCCTGACTGTGAATAACATTGCCCTGGGACGCTGCCATCAACATGTAAGTTATCTTAACCTACTGTGACAACCCTGAATGAACTTCAAGCCGTGGCAGATCTGATTAAAGGCCGGCTGGGCGTGTCGACTGTATACATGTACAATCTGCAATGTTATCACGATAGTACTTGCTTTGACCACACCATCTGTTAAAGTGGTCTGCTTCAGGGCGGACTTTGAATCAGTGCAAAAATTCGCCGACAGGACGGATTAACTCATTCTACCCCATCACCGAAATCCTAAAATTTTGCCGTTGTCCTCTGAACTGAGACTGCATTGTAGTGCAGGACACAGATCGACCATGTTAGTTCAAGGGTGATGCCAGAATAGCTTGGTGCCCATAGGCACCAAGCTATTCTGGCATCACCCTTGAACTATCATGGCCGATCCTTATCTTCCTGTGGTGTGTCTGGGGTAGAATGAGTTAACAATGTCGCCTTGCCTCCGGCTAATATTTTTCTAACCGGCCTAGTCGCGGCATCATTCATCAGGCACACGTAACAGAGGTTTCGGCTCTGACCCTGCCTCGAATCGATGAAACATCCCTATGACGTACAAAGGAGAAAAAAGACCAGAAAAGTCTTTCGTTTTACGACATTTAAACTTGACAAGTTAGTTAGCCCTTTTGCGCAGCATTATTGCAAGACATACTTAACCTTTTCTTTGCGTGGAACAGGTCGCTTCAAATACAGGCTAGTCTACCTTTTCCACTGAAGAAGCGTAGGTCCTCATGGGACCGCTAGATTGCGCGGCCTTATAAGACCTAGATGCACAATGACCTTCAGTCGCTTCAGTCGGCTGAGGGGGATGCTTCTTGTTCCTATCTTTACCATACTGGTTTTTCAGTCAGATCAGTGCGGTACTGAGTCACCTGCTTGATGGGCAACACGAGCAAGACAAGTGTCTACGAATGTAATTGGGCTTGGGAAGCTGACCGTCATCACAGTCGTGGGGGCCATCTTGAGAGGATTCGCGACTAAGGCGCTCATATGAGCCCGGGAAATCGCTGTCAGAACAATGTCAGGAAAGCCCTGACGTGCTATAGGCGATACTGAACAGCGGCAAGTCTTGCCATCACCGTAGGAAACCGCTAACCAGAATCTGTTTTTGTTTGTTTCCAAAGAGGAAGAAACATGAAGAAAAACGCGTTGAAACACTACTTCGCTACTATCTGAAGCCTATGGTATCCTCTTAAGATGGCGGCTGACGCGCCGACGCTCCTAGGTGCAACTCGGGAAACTTCCCGAGCCCTATGGTGACCGATTTGTTGGAACGCCGAAAACAACTACCCAGTGCACAAAAGGTCATCTCAGTGGCCACCGTCGGCCATTGTTGGTCCGCGCACCGCCTTGCGCGGACCAACAATGGCCGACGTCGGCCAGATGACCCCTCTTGCGGACTGGTTACCGAAGTTTTGACGTGCGACCGATAAATCTGTATTTGACACTGTGTTTGTTATTAGAGTTGACCTGAATGGGGCCGTCGGGTGCTTTGCGAAGCCATCCCGTGCTTCGAACGCAGCTTGCATACCAAAAAAATAAAAATTAGAAAATCGAATAATTTCATATTAGAACACTGAGGAGAACTCTTTAGATCAGCGTTGATAAATTGAAAACATGTATTACTTTAGTCACTCACGTGCTGATCGGCCGTTTTGAAAGTGTGCTCAGTCTGAAGGGTCACTCAAAGCCGCGGTTCGAGACTCGTCAATGGCGGGGAAACTACTTTAAAAAAAAAATGAAAGAAAAAAAAAGGACTGATTGATTCATTGAGTCCCATGGACTGCAGGTGAACCCAAATAATTATTTATCACATGCGCTAATAAACTGGACTGGCTGTTCGAGGCCCTCGCCGGCGGGCTGTTTTGACGCCTTCATAACTCAAACTAAACTAAAACCTGCTCGCAAAGCCACGAAAGAATGAACACGCAAATCATCGTTTCAAGGGACACGTCGTAGCCTGTAAAATCGTCATTCTTCAGTCTCTGTCTGTGTAATAAAGGGGTCAGTGAGCGGTGGTTGTTGATTTGGGGGGGGGGGGGGTCGGGGAGGAAAAGGAGGAAGCCAGAAGAATGGGGTGTGTGTAGGGGGGGGGGGGGGAGGTCGGCAGCTGGGGGTGTGGGGAGGGGGAAGAGAGGGTGCCAGTCCACCCTCGGGAAAAAAACCAAACAACAACAACGGGCGGGGCGGGAAGAGGTCGTTGAAGGCGGGGGTGGGGGGTGGGGGTGGGGGAAGGGTTTATGGGCAGCCAGTCCAACCTCGTACAAATCAAACATAACAATAAAAGTCTTGTGATATTTTCTTACAAAAATATTTGGCTCTTCAAATCAGCAACAAATAAAAAATTAAAATTGTAATATTTATCTTCTAAAAATATTTTCCTCCAAGTTTTTGTCTGCGGCAAAAATAAAGGTTATCCTTGATTATCATGGTCTCCTACTGTAGTATGTCGAGGCTAAAAAGGTTAATACACCGGTTCTCCGTTGACTGAGGACCCGGTCGTGAGATGGCCCTAGTCGCCTGCTCGGCGTTAACCCGTTCAGTGCCTGTCGACCAGACGTGGGTTGAGAGAGTGGGGTGGGGTGTGGGGATGGGGGTGGGGGTGGGGCTGGGTGGGGTGGGGTGGGGGTGAGCGGCGGAGAGTCCAGGCTCGGCGACTAACCCCTCCCCCCCTCCCCCGTTCCGTCACTACTCCAGGCTCCGGCCTCGCCCTGGGCTATACTGACTTCGCACTAGCATCAGAAGCCCCGAGGTTATCAGTTAAGGTTTTGGTTTCCGCCTTGGCCCCCCACCCCCACTCCCCCGCCTCCCCACGTGCCAGTCATTTGACCTTTTTTAAAGGCTATGCCGCCTCCCCCCCACCCCTGTCCTCTTTTTTTCAAGTAGGCTAGGCAGAGCTAAATATTCAGTATGAAGACCGCTATAAGGTCGTTCCCTCCGTGCAAAATGTAAAGGGAGGCAACGTCCTCGCCGAAATGTGATTAAGTCTTTAGAAGTTGTCTATCTTAGAAATTAAAATCTTGTAATTTAATTTTTACTACAATCATTAATCGTCAAACAACCGTTCATGGTAAGTCTATATGAATGGCTGTATTAGAATTGAGTAAGATAGTGAGTGTAATATTAGATGAGCCACATTTTGGGGAGGTCAGGGCGAGGATCAAAGGAATACCCAACGGAAATAACACGTGACGTTTAGACGGCGAAGACAGTTACAACACAATATTTCGGATAAGTACCCTTTTTCAAAATATAGACAAGCAAACAAATATAGAGATTAGTCGCTACTTATCTTCATTTATCGCAGAAGGAATGTGTCCACATTCCTTCTGCGATTTGAAAAAGGGTATTTACCCGAAATATTAATAATTGTGTTGTAACTGTCTTTTCTAAGCGTGTTTCTTTCTCCGTTGGGTACTTTTTCTTTGCATCTAACACACTTGGCAGTCACCTTTTTGGTCTGGATCCCCAATCCAGCTGAGATGACGTGGTAACTGGCCCCTTTTTCATCTCATTGCCTTCTTACGCAATGCAATCATCTACATGGTTTCACATTACCTGTTTTCTGGATACAAAACTAGGGTATGATTTATTCTTCTGTTTTATTAAAACGTGTCTTTGGAAATTAATGAAAATATAGCAACAGGAAGAATGTAGGACTATTTTGTCGGATTTGTGTCCGCCATGTTTACTATTACAACTTCCGCTCAGGCCCAAGATGGAAGCTGAAACTTCTGTTTGAGTAACAGACACCAATTTCGACGACTGTGGTCTCCTTTCTGTTTTCACGATGAAATAACTCACAGGCCATTTGCTAAAGAAACCTTTACTATGTGAATGAAGTCTTCAATTGTTAGTTTCGTGTGTGTGTTCTGATCCCGGACAGCTTGAATTGTGGAAGGAGCCCGTCTGCATTTTCGTCCTGCTGGTCTTTTATCTGTATCATCTTGCCTCAAGATCGCAACAGAAATGACTTGATTTTTGATTTTTAGTGTTTGTTTTAAACCCATAATTAGTAGTGAAAGACATTCTGAAGCAATGGATGATTCGAAGAGGTTCGCCACTCCAGAAGAAGAAATCGTCCACTGGAGAAGTCTTGCGCAAAAATTCAAACAAGAGTGAGTGGAGCTGTAATTTCTTTATTGTTTTGACATTGAGGTGGTATTATGATCAGTGATTGTTATATCTATGTATTTAAATTGCTAGTGGATCAACCAAAAGTTAGAGTGGTCGTTTAGTGATTTAAAATGTGTGTGATTGGGAGTGTCTTAATTGGACTCTTACTAATACTACTGACTAATAGTATTTTTTATAGTATTATATTAATACTTGAGTTTTACTTTTTAGTAAGATAATAATTTGCAGTTGTAGAGGACATACATATAATTATATGTACACCTATAGTGAAGAAATGTGATATTGTAATAATGTTTAATAATGATGTGGTAACATCACTTAGTTCAATTAACTTAGTGCAAATGTTATATTATGTTCACATTGTGAAAAATGTAATACCTCTTCAATCTATTTAATTCAGATGCAGACTGACAGAGACTAATGGTGCAGTGGTTGTCTTGAGTTAATTATGACAAAAATTACTGGCATGTGTATTTCACACTAATTGTCAATTTGTGGAAATGTTCAGACTTGAGGAAACAAAAGAGGAGCTTGAGGAGTACCAGATCAGCAGTCGCGAGTTGGAAGCAGAGCTAGAGGCACAGCTGAGGCAGCTGGAAAAGCGAAATGCAGAGCTGGAAAGTACCGGTTCACGTCTACAGACCGAAGTGGAGGCTCTCAGGGTAACATGAAAGGCACAGTGCCACGTTACAACATTTACCTCCTTGTGTGTGCACTCTGCAGCCACCAGTGCTGTCAACTTAACAGTAACGCAACAGTACTGGTGGCATTATGCACAAGGGTTGATAATGATTTTTGATTGTCCTGTGTTGCACTTGATAACAAAAGCTGAAATTCACTTAGATCATTTAGACATGGGGGGGGGGGGGGGGGGGGGCACTCTGTGGAGCTTTTATTGAACCCTTACGTTGTCGGTAGCTTTTTTGTCACAATGGTTCCTGCAGGAACCATCGTGACAAAACATGCTGCTGACAACCAAAGGGTTAAACTTCCTGACAATGGAAATAGAGAATTCTGACGGAAAGTACTAATCTCAGTTAATCTAGCATGAGTAATACCTTAGTGCAGCAGTAGTGCCAGCGTTCTTGTCAAAAGAACAATAAAGTGAACACGAAGGGGAAGATGATGAATCTGAAAGTGATTTTGTTTTACAGACTTCTCCATTTTCATATATGCTTGCCTCAGCATAATGATGTAATACTTGTTCCCTTTGTTTTCCCTTTGTTAAAATGCACACTGTCGCTATTGGACTTCAAAAAGGACGCAGTAAGTCAGCTTTAATAAGACTAGGCTTAAAATCAGTGACTTATGGTGTCTAGGATGGACTGTGTTACTTTGCTTTGCTTTGACAGTGTCCATTTGCTGGAGAATTTTTTTTGAGGAGAGTTGCTTTAGCAAGGAAAGTCTGTTTTAACATTATGATTATTTGTTGGTTGTATGTGGCATCTGTGTAATGCTGCTCAAAACTTTCCAGTTTTATTCCTGTCACCAGTTTGTTGAGTATGGTTGTGTTTCACTTTACAATTACAGAATTGATACTTTTTTTAAGGAAAAGCTTGAAAAACTGCAGAACAGCACCCACAAGAGAGCAGCAGAGCTTGAAGATGAACTGGCTCAGGTGACAGCATTCAAAGATGAGCTGCAAAAGTACATCCGTGAACTGGAACAAGCAAATGATGATTTAGAAAGGGCGAAACGGTAATTGAACCACCTTGTGTGTGCAGCCACTTGTACAGTTTTACTGGTGCTGCAATACCTTTGGCTTCATGTACACAAATGTGAATCTTTACTTCTGTAACCTTTTTCACTGTGCAGTTACAATAGACTTATTCATAAATTAGTTTGCATTTTTCAGTGCAAGCAGTGGATTAAAAATCCTGACAAACGTGCGATATTGGTATATTTGTCCTGACTTTTAATACATTGTTTGCATGAACAGACTTTTTACTTATACCCACCTCTGATTTACGGAAATAATCTAAATCCTACTTCAGTCTCTTTTGCACGCAAGGTATTTGGTGTGGAAATCATATATTTACACTAGGTGACATTTTTCGTCTTGAGAGTGTATGGCATTGTTTATCAACCAGGTTGCAAAGATAAAAAGGTGATTAATCATACTTTTCTTTTGTTGCAGAGCCACTGTTGTGTCACTAGAAGACTTTGAACTCAGGCTGAATCAGGTGAAGAAATATTACACTATGTATTAGGAAAATGGTTAATAGTTGTTTATGCCACTTGACATTCATTGCTTTCTAATGATAGAGATGCTCGGTCCTGTTTGTGGCAGTGTACACAGTAGGAAGATTTTTTCCTAGTCATATAGTGTCTTTGTAGGTACTCCAAAGTGATTTTTTAAGTTACATGATCACATTAGTAAATATGTTTTCCAGATAGGTCTCATTTTTTCTAATTCCAATGATATCAAGTTGAAAATAATCGGACAATTAGATCAAAAGTTATGAATTAATTTGTTTGGTTTTTTTTTTGCACGCCTTTTGGTGACAGTGAAAATTGAATGATTTGGCATTTTTGGAATTTCACAGAACCAACCTTACAGTGATAATGATACTAAATTCTGCTACAATCAACTCTTTTTAGTAATCTGTGACAGCCTAGTTTTTTTTCGAGGCTCTTGAACAAGGGCATCTTGCAGAAAGTGATCCTCAAACTTAGTAAAATCACTGATTTTGATGGCTGAAAATTAACAAACACAAGAAAAATCATATCTTGGGTTGTAATTAAGATAGAAACATCATTTAAACATCAAAACGATCAGGATAATGAGATCTGAATAATGGAACAGGATAGAGTACAAACAAAGAGAATTTTTTTTTTTGTCATCACCCCCCCCATCCCCCACCCTAAAAAATAAAATAAAAAAAATGAAACAAAAAATTGACAAACAACACAAAATTGATCACCAGCAATTTCAACTATTTAAATTGTTGGATTATAATTTTAAGACTTGCGTGAAATTTGCTTGTCTATACAAATCACGGACAGAAAACTACTCACTGATCTCAAAAAGAAAGTACTTGATCACACTGTAGTACTAGTAGCAGACAAAAAACAAGCAGGTCACGTGACTTCACAAAAATAACTATATCTCAAAGTCTTCGCCCGCCAGAAGATAATGACTTAAATATAAACGTACCTTAACATCTTTTATAAAAGTAATAATGTTTAATTCATACTTTCTTGTGAAAGAGAAAATTATATTCTGTATTTCCGATGATAACCCAACACGCTTTGTTTACCTAGCAAGACAGCACCGCTGCTTGCTCAAAAGAAACACTTTGAATACAATTGAAAAGCAAATCTAAAACCTAGCAATGTACAGATCAATCAAAAAATGATATTACATATCGATATTTTCATCTGAAGTCGGTAGATTGGCTAAATCTGACGATATATATTAGCCGAAGCACATGGTACAACTACAGCCTCGCTATCGTTTGTGCACGCCATTCTCCGAACATGCGTTAGCTCGTACACAGAGGCAGCGGGTGCGCTCTTTTGCTTCGCGTGCGGAGTCAAAGTAATGAATATATACGAAACTTTGCAATAATATAGAAAAATGATTGACAATTTTAGGCATATATTTTTCGCTCCTGTCTGTTTTGTAGAAGAGTGAGAATATTACGTTGAAACTTTTCTACTTGAAATTTGAATACGTTCCCAGGATCGTATGCAAAAATAAATTATACGAAAATGAAGGGCTAGCTCTACTCTACCTAACTGGCTAGCTATTTTTAGCCTGTGTTGCTTCGACGCGACACGCGAGGCGATTGAAAAGCCGATGTGTGCTGTGAACAACGCGTGCACGCTGTGCCGCCGCGGCAAGTCATGAACAATAGATACGCCAGTAAAACACGCATAAAGTACTAAACATGTAAAAATAAGCACAGAAACACACATGAACACAAAGAGTAGACACCATACTATAACCCAGTATACATTTTATTGATATATGCAGCGTATTTTGGTTAAAATCAGTGATGGAAAATGGGTGAAATTTGGGTCACTCTTAGTCATGCAAAGAAGGCTTGGAGTACCTAGTCTTTGATCATGCTTTTATGTGTGCAGGCAATTGAAAGGAATGCATTCCTTGAGAGTGAACTGGATGACAAAGAAACATTACTGGAAACAGTTCAGAGGTTAAAAGATGAAGCCAGAGGTATGCAGGCTTTCCGCTATAATTTTCCTGTCATCGGGGCGTACAGCATGGCACTCTACAGTCCGTCACATACTTTAACCCTTTCTCATTTTTCTTTGTCAGTAGCGGTTTTAGACTAAAACTGCTACTGACACGCAAAGAGTTAAATGTGGCTGGCATACATACAGTACTGATCACAAGGCTGTACGTGTACACCAACAAGGGTACGCGTACGTGGGGTGGGGGTGTTGTGGTGCGGGGTTGGTTTTATCACGTAACCTTCCACAACTGTGCATCCAACACTGCATCGGCGCAAAAGTGGCCTGTTGTGTTCATAAATTCACTCAATGCTCCATCACTTTTTTACTGTCCGTCCTGGTGATGGACAGCCTTCCATTTTTCCTTTCCCATTAAGAAAATTTCTGTCAAATACAGAGAATTTTCCATTAATGGAAAGCCAGGGTATGGATACACAGAGATTCGTTCAGTTTATGTTTTTATCTTAACTTATAAGATAATCAGTGTAATTGATTTTTGCGTGTTCTAGCTTGTGTTATCTTTTTCTTGAAGTCAACTAGCACTTTGATGGCTGAAGTTATTCCAACATAAGCCATTATAACTTTTATTAAGGGTAACTTGTGAGTGGGAGGTAGTGTTTGACAATTTAACCACCTTGTACATGAAGTCACCAGTAGTGTTACTTGTCTGTGGTTATGAACATATACAGTTAACTTTGCAAAAATATGATATAACAACACCTTTTTAATTTTAGAGGCCCCGGCTGCAGTTTTTCTATGAAAATTACTTTGCCTATAACAAACTTCAGATAACTACGCGAGTTGTTTTGTCCAAGTTTACTGTAGTAAAATATATATATGCAGTTTATAGTGATGATAAACATTTCTGTTGTTCAGACCTGAAGTCAGAGATTGGTGTGACAAAGCGTCAAGTGGTGACCCCTGTGGTGGGCAAGTCTGCATCCAAAACTTCAGCAGCAGCTGACACCTCAGTTGATCGCCTGGATGCCAGCCGGTTGACAGACACAAGCCGGATGGTGGACAGTGGATACGATGGTCATCAACAGCAGGCGGTCACCCCCACCACCCCAACAACACCTACAGCTAAAGGTGTGTTGTTTATTGTTGATGTAAGACATCAGTTGTTACACTAATCAGCCCATTTATCCCTGACACTGCAGTGTGTTAATATTGTAGATCAACTACAATAGTTTAACCCCCTTTTGCACATAGCCAGTTCTAGTGTAATCATTGCTTCATGCATAAGGGGGTGAAACCCTTCACTGCCACTTTATGCAGATTGTATTTCTCCAAACTTCATTAATTCAATGCCAAAGTGAGCCTTATCAGAAACATGAATTAAAATTGGTGTTAGCAAGAGACATAAATCTGTGTCTCTTGCAATGGGATCAGGTTCACTTTTTCTTGGCATTCAAGGGTTTAAAGGTTGTACTCAAGCCTCCTTCAGTCCTTGTATTATGCATTGAAGAGTGTACTTTCTCTCAGAACGTTTTTGGCTCACGTGTGAAGCAAAAGTGAGTATGTTCTGGGCCAGTGGTCGTCTGTCGTTCGCCCGCAGTCGTCCGTAGTAAAAACTGTAATGTTGGCATTTTATCTGAGACTATTCAAGCCACAGTCTTCGAACTTGGCCCAAGGATACTTTGTGGCAAGACCTTTCTAACATACCAATTTCAGTGACCTCACAAAGGTCACAGGATCAGGGAATAGGTAAAAAAATAGCTCTATTTTTACATAATTCATTTTTTCTCAAATACTATTGACAACTTCAAACCCAAACTTGGTACAAGAATGCCTGATGGGAAGACCTTTCTATGCATAGTAATTTGGCTGATCCCTCAGAAAGGTCAAGGGTCACAAGAGCTCAGGAAATAGTTAAAAAATAGCCATATTTTGACAAATGATTTTTTTTTTTACTCAAGTACTATTTATAACTTCAAACCCAAACTTGCCACAGAGATACTGATGGTAAGACCTATCTATACATACTAATATGGATGACCCTTCAGAAAGGTCAAGGGTCACAAGAGCTCAGGAAATAGGTAAAAAATAGCGATAGTTTGACAAAAGATGTTCTTTTCTCAGAGTCAAATACTATTCACAACTTTAAACCCAAACTTACTATAGAGATACGTGATGGTAAGACCTATGTTTAATTGTTAGAAAGACATCTCGCTGCAAAACCGTCTACATGTAATATCTGTTTAAGTATTTTTTGAAAAGATAAAACCGTGCTGGAGCACCACTTCTTTTTCATGTTTTCCTCAAGACATCTGTGGGCAAGACTGAAACCTGGATCCTGTGAGTCTAACAAACATGCTTTGACTGTCTCCATTCCAGGAGATTTTCAGAATCTACAGCATGATCAGGGGTTGTGGTGTTCATCACTATTTTTCGTTTGTGTGGAAACACTATCAGCAAAAATGCGTATGAAACGGGGAAAATTCCTGGCAGGGACTACCTGAGATCCTCGCGCTGGGACCATATGGCGTTTAGGCGCGTCCCCTGTGTGGTGGATAGGGGGTCCCTCGTGAGAGGGGTGCACAGAGTGAAATAAGGTGCCGTGAACCAACATGGTCTAAGGGAAGGTGACCCCGACAGAAAACCCCTGGTCCTCCTAGTAAGGGGGTTGGGCGTGGGGGTAGCTTCCCCACCCTGCAAAAAAAAGAAATAGCTACAAAAACGCCGACGAAAAGACCAACAGTAATTCCTTTCCTGGAGGAGGAAGGTTCTTCTACCAGAAGACTTATGACGTCCTGTGGTGAAAGCCGGAAGTCTTCGGAAGCCACAGGACCGAGCCGCCTCTCTCTATCCAGGGATACAACCATGGGCACATGGAACGTCAAGACCATGTACCAGAGCGGCAAGGCCGCCCAGATAGCAGCGGAAATGCAAAAGTACAGCCTTTCCCTGCTAGGTATCAGTGAAGCCAGATGGACGCAGTCTGGCCAGAAAAGGCTGTTAAGTGGGGAGATGATTCTGTATTCAGGTCATGAAGAGGAGAATGCCCCCCATACAGAAGGTGTAGCATTCATGCTGTCACCAGTGGCACAGAGAGCGCTGATGGGCTGGGAACCTCTTGGGCCAAGAATCATCACAGCAGCCTTTAGAACCGAGGAAAAGCTCAAGCTGAACGTCATCCAGTGTTATGCGCCCACTAATGACAGGGACGAGGAAGAGAAACAAGAGTTCTACGACCGACTCCAGAGTGCCTTGGACAAATGTGCGGAGCGAGACATCACCATCGTCATGGGCGATTTTAATGCCAAAATAGGGGAGGACAACACCGGATACGAAGAGGTGATGGGGAGACAGGGACTAGGCTCGGAGATGAGTGAGAACGGAGAGAGGTTTGTAGACTTTTGTGCTCTAAACCGACTTGTCATTGGAGGCAGCATCTTCCCACACAGAAGGATACACAAAGCAACTTGGGTCTCACCTGACCATACAACAGAGAACCAAATAGACCATATCTGCATTAGCAAGAAATTTAGAAGATCCCTTCAAGATGTTCGAGTGAGGAGGGGAGCAGATGTCGCCTCCGACCACCATCTACTTACCTTAAGAATGAAGCTCAAGCTAAAGAAAAGCCGCACAGAGACAACAAGAAGACAGCGCTATAATGTAGGCCTCCTGAGAGAAACTGGAGTTAGAGAAGAGTTCAAACTGGTGCTGTCCAACCGGTTTCAAGCGCTACAGGAGCTAGTAAATGAAGAGGAGGCGGTCACCACAGAGCAGCAGTGGAAGGCAGTTAGAGAGGTGCTGAACTCAACCTGCAAAGACACTGTAGGGTTCAGGAAACACCATCACAAGGACTGGCTGTCGGCACAGACCTTGAAGAAGATAGAAGTGAGGAAGCAGAAGAAAGCAGTTGTCAACAACAGTCGCACGAGAGCAGCCAAAGTAAGGGCACAGGGGGAATACTCGGAAGCCAACCGCGAGGTGAAGAGGAGTATCAGGGCAGACAAGAGGGCCTACACAGACAGCCTGGCAGCAGAGGCAGAAAAGGCAACAGGCAGCGGCAACATGAAACAGCTCTACGACATTACCAGAAGATTGTCAGGCAAGTATGGCCATACAGAAAGACCAGTAAAAGACAAAGAAGGCAAGCCTATTGCAGACAGAGCAGACCAACTCGACAGATGGGCCGAGTATTTTGAAGAGTTACTGAACAGACCTAGCCCACCCGACCCCCCAGACATCCAGCCGGCAGAGACCGACCTACCCATCAGCTGTGACAGACCCAGCCGGGAAGAGATCAGAAGAGCAGTGGCATTTTTGAAGAACGGCAAAGCAGCAGGCCCAGATGGCATCCCAGCGGAGTCTCTGAAAGCAGACCTAGAGACAACAGTGGAGATGCTGTACCCACTGTTTGGAAAGATCTGGGAAGAGGAGGTGATGCCGGCTGACTCAGACTGGAAGGAGGAGTACCTAATCAAGCTTCCCAAGAAAGGCGACCTCAGCAAGTGTTCCAACTACAGAGGAATCACCTTGCTGTCAGTACCAGGAAAGGTCTTCAACAGGATCATCCTGGAGAGAATGAAGAGCTCCGTTGACCCCCAGCTGAGAGACCAGCAAGCAGGATTCAGGAAGAACCGATCATGTACAGACCAGATCGCCACTCTCCGCATCATCGTGGAACAGTCTCTGGAGTGGAGCTCCCCGCTGTACGTCAACTTTGTGGATTATGAGAAAGCATTTGACAGTGTGGACCGAGAGACTCTGTGGAAACTCCTACGACACTACGGTGTACCCACAAAGCTCATCCGCCTGATCAAGAGCAGCTACGATGGCATGACATGTCGCGTGATCCACGAAGGGCAGTTCACCAGGGAGCTCCAGGTCAGAACTGGTGTCAGGCAGGGGTGTCTGCTGTCTCCGTTCCTCTTCCTACTGGCCATAGACTGGGTCATGAAGATGACCACAGAGCACAGACGAAGTGGAATACAGTGGACACTGTGGACACAGCTTGACGACCTCGATTTTGCAGACGACTTGGCATTACTGCCCCACACTCATCAACAAATGCGGGACAAGACCACGAGGCTTGCTGACATCTCGTCCCAAGTGGGCCTCACCATTCACAAACAGAAAACAAAGACAATGAGGCTGAACGCAACCAGGGAAGAACCAGTCTTGCTTGCTGGCACCCCGTTGGAGGAGGTGGAGTCCTTCACCTATCTCGGGAGCATCGTAGACAAAAAAGGCGGCACTGATGCAGATGTCAGAGCACGAATCGGTAAAGCCAGAGCAGCCTTTCTCCAGTTGGAAAAAAGTGTGGAGTTCCAGAGAGCTGTCACAACACACCAAAGTCCGGATTTTCAACTCCAATGTAAAAACAGTTCTCCTATATGGAGCAGAGACTTGGAGATTGACAAAAACCACAGTCAACCGAGTACAGACCTTCATGAACAGTTGCCTTAGAAGAATTTTGAAAATCCACTGGCCAGAGAAGATCAGCAATGTCAGACTCTGGGAGAGAACAGAGCAGATAACAGCAGAGAATGAAATTGGGCGAAGAAGATGGGGATGGATCGGTCACAGTCTGAGAAAGCCAGCTTCCAGTATCACTAGGCAGGCATTGTCATGGAACCCCCAGGGAAAGAGGAAAAGAGGTAGGCCGAGAAACTCCTGGCGTCGAGACCTCCAAGCAGACATCAAGAGACTGGGAACCACCTGGAGTAGAATCGAAGGAGAAGCACAGGACAGGAGTTGCTGGAGGTCTCTCATCGACGGCCTATACCCGGGTAGGGGTGACAGGCGTAAGTAAGTAAGTAAGTAAGTACTACCTGAGATGTGTTTGTTTATGTGCACAAGAACGAGTCTTCCAATGTAAAAATGCATGTATGCACCCATAAAAAAAGGAGGGGGGAGCACCTGCTGCTGATATTCAAAATTCTTCCCTTTTAAATTCTAAACTTTGGGGTTTTGTTGCTGATTTAAAGTGAAAGATGTTGGTTCATGTGTTGGTTCATGTGTTTAGTGTTTGTATTTCAGGTATGCCGCCAACGCCAACCAATGGAACCACACCACTCACACCTTCCGCACGGATATCTGCGCTCAACATAGTTGGAGATCTTCTACGGAAAGTTGGGGTGAGTATGGGTCACAGCTGTTTTCCTCTTTCCTATCAATGCCTTTGACTAACGTTTATACACCCACTTCTCTTCTGTCAAGAATATCACTAGAAGAAGTACCCAACGGAGAAGAAACACGCTTAGAAAAGACGGGTACAACACAATTTATTAATATTTCGGGTAAATACCCTTTGTCAAAATAGACAAACAAACAAACAGAGAGATTAGCCGCTACTTATCTTCATTGGCAGAAGGAATGTGGCCACATTCCTTCTGCCAATGAAGATAAGTAGCGGCTAATCTCTCTGTTTGTTTGTTTGTCTATTTTGACAAAGGGTATTTACCCGAAATATTAATAAATTGTGTTGTACCCGTCTTTTCTAAGCGTGTTTCTTCTCCGTTGGGTACTTCTTTGCATATTACACGCTTGGCAGTCCCCTTTTTGGTCTGGATTGATCAAGAATATCACTGTTTAGATTTAGATTTTGACTTGTTTCTTTTTCAGTTTTCAGCTGATAGCTTGCTTTGCATATATCTCCCTTTGGCATCTAGATCTTTGTTGTTGTTGAAACAGCTGATTTCTTGTCAGAGGATGTGTTGTAGAGAGGTAATCTTTATCAAAAGAATGAGCTGGTAGTTGGCACATGCTACATGTCTGATTAAAAAAACCCAGTTTCACTTCTTAAGACTGCGTACCTGTTTGTTTCATTTCAGTTGTTGGTCCTATGGCTTCTAGGTAAAAAAACCAAAGCAGAATCAAAATCTAATCAGTGCTATTTCAATTTTTTCCCCAAGCTGCACAACCAGATCACTGCTCATCCATGTTTCCCCCCTGTCTTAAATATTTGAAAGTGTGTTGCCTTTCATTATGCACTTTGGTCTCTGAAATTGCACAAAACATTAGGAAGCAACGCAGATAGTCCATGATTTATGTTACGACAAACATTTGCATTGCGCTCAGATGTGAAGAGGTTTGTGGAACTGGGAGTACAATTTATTTTTAAACTAAAGAGTTAGTTCGCCTGTTGCAACTTGGTCGAACATGATTACTTTTTATGGGATGACTGCCTCTCATGCTGGGTAATTTGATCAGATTTCAGGCAGGACAAATGCAGAGTCTGACCCGGTAATGTCATGATTAACCCATTACATCCTGAGGCTAATTTTTTAAAACTTATTGTTCTATGAAGGCTACATTAGTACATTACATATTACAAGATAGATCAACCATTTTAGTTTAAGGGTGGTGCCAGAATAGCTTGGCGCCCGAGGCGCCAAGCTCTTCTGGCACCACCCTTGAACTATCATATTCATAGTCAATTTATTTTTTGCAGCAGTAGTGTATCAGGATGAAAAGGGTTAAGATGCATCCCTCTATTCAATGCATGGCAGAGGGATGAAAGCATGGCTGATAATTGAAAAGCTTTACTGACTTGGCCTCTTGTAGATGCCTGAGCCATTTTCCAGTGAATGTGTACCTTGCTGTCTGAGAAGGGAGAGGAAGGCGGGAGGGAATATATTGGATCAGCTGGATTGATGACATCTTGTGCTCACTATATATCATTACAATTTACATGCGTTACAAGACTATAGAACATATTTGTTGCTAATAAAACACTTTTTGGCTTACATGCGATAGCAAAATTGAGTCTATGTATTGGGCCTCTGTTATCTGTCCATTGTCTGTGGTGAACTTTAATGTTGGCATTTTCTCAGAGACTATTCAAGACACAGACTTCAGTTCAAACTTGACTCAAGAGTATTTTATGGTAAAAAATATTTCTAAACTTACCAGTTTGACTTTGAGTAGTTTGAGTGACTTTGCTCAAAGGTCAGGGTCACAGTGGGTCAAGAAATGGTTTACAGAATTTATTTTATCAGATAATATTTTCAGCTTCAAAACCAAACTTCGTATACAGACACCTGATGATAAAATCTTCCTGCACATACTAAACTGGGCAATCCTGCTTAAAGGTCAAGGTCATAAGAGGTCAGGAAATGCATAAAATAAAAATGAATGATAAAATGATATAATGCCACTTTTAAGTGGCATTTTTACGAACATTTTAATCAAACTTTGTTGAAGGCTAGTTGATGATAAGACCTTGCTGTGCATGCTACTTTGGCTGACAACTTATAAAAGTCAAGGTTGAAAGGATGTTGACAGATGGGTGAAAAATGAAAAAGAAAGCAGAGACAAGACATGATTTTGCAGCTGCCATTGCCACTTGACAGTTAAACACCTGCTCATATTATGATTGACCTGTCACAGAAAGTCAATGTCACAGGTCGGTTAAATTATGCAGATCAGTCGTGCACATGAGCCATGATGACTTTGCTGTTCTTGTTTTTTAACTAGTATTTTAATTCTTTGTAACACTGCAACTCAACTGGTAAGAAATAGCACATGTTGCTGAGAATACTTTCTCTTGAAGTCTGGTGAAAAAATGCTATTTATTTGTTAGATGCATGTTTTATTGAACATAATTCAAATGATGGTTTGATTCCTCAAAATACATACCGATGGCATTACTATATGGAAGGTACACTTGGCTTACCGATTTCAGCCTAAGAATCCGTTGTGTATATCAACACAACCGGGGAGGAGACTCTAGGGAGTCGTTACCAAGAAACCCTAAGTAGCCTCCCTTCCCTCCCTATCCGGTCACATGTGCAGTGGTGTCACGCCAGTCTTACGCTCAGCTTTGTGGTGGTAAGGTGTACCGTACCATTGCTCAGCCTTGGATACTCTTGGATACCCTTGGATCATCTTTGGATTATCCTTGGATTACCCTTGGTGCTTTTGTTGTTTTCGGTGGACTACCTATGGTTCCCCTTCGTTGGTGTAACCTTCCTTACTTGCCTTCCGTCGCTCTGGACATGGCCAGGTAAGGTCTCAGGGCATGCATCTGACAGTCAGGTTCTCCTGACCGGCATGGAATTTCCTCATTATTTAGCGGCTGTTTTGCACACATCCGGACATCACTGCGGAACCGGTCGTGAGCTTTCACTCACTCTGGCCTTTCGTTGCACGAGCCATGTGCCGTTGCCTCCCATGTGTTCCGTTTTCTGTTGCAGTGCACAGTTGCGTACTTGTCATCGGTGTAAGGGGCTTCAGTGGCCGACAGATACTCACGCTGTGTCTCCCTTGCTCGGGCTGCTTCTTCGCACGGCCGTGTGAGAGATGCGCGCCATAAAAGGAGCAACGCTGATCTCAGTTGTGGGAGTTCTACCGGCGTGACCGTCCATCTGCCTCCCGGGAACCCCCTAGGCCCTTGGCCTCCCTGCCCGCCTGGCGGGCGACATCGGACATCGTGGGGCTCTCCTCCCGCCGCGCGATCCTTGCGACTCACGTCGTGGCCCCTACGACTTTGTCGCCGGGCTGCAAGGACTCCTCTCGGCACTCGGGACGTCAGGGTTGCCGGCCTTCAGCCTTTCTGGGCCCTTGCCACTCGAGTCTCGGATCTCCATGGACAAGGACTGTTCCCGACCCCCCCTCCCTCTCGGTTGTGCGGCATGTACAGGCGGCAGTCTTGGACGGAGGACCGCTCGCATCGACATGCATGCTCTCCGTCAGCCTCTGAGCCTCGTTCCCCGGGTCACGGATCCACTGGGCAGATGCTGTCTCTGGACTCCGTCCCTACCGCGTGCTTGGCACGCGGTGGCAGGGGCTCTGCCCTGCACAGCTCCCACCAGGCGGAGGGCTTCTCTGGCCTCTCGACGGGAACCATGCCCCCCTCGGAATTACCCTCTACCTCTCTGCGCCACACGGCTTCAGGGTTCTTCAGTAGCCTAGCTCCGTGGGACCAGCGCCCTTAAAGGGCGCTGCCATGACTGGCGTGACCCACCAAGCATCAACTCCACCCACCCCCCCCCCCCCCCACCCGCCTTGTGAGCCCTTGGCCCCCCCCACCCCCCCCACCCCCACGTATGGGTTCTTCCTGTCAGGTGCCGGCTCGTGTCTGCAGTCGGAACTGGATGCCACCCAGCACCCCGCTGCGTTCCCTGCCCTATCGCACAACCCCAACGACGTACTGAGTCTCCACCCGGAGGATTCTGCGTCGGCTCTCTTCTCACCAGACCCTCCCTCCTATGGCCATCACTCGTCCCCCTGGTCATAGTTCCACGCCCTTGACATCAGTGCCCGTTTCCGTTCCCCTTCACGCAGCCCCTTCCCCTGTGTTGGCTTCCCTCTCGCTGGCTTGGAGACGACTCGAGCTCTCGACCACGCGTCGCGGCTGATTGCACGTTTTCTGCCTCCGGATGTCTGCCCTTCGTCTCCGCCGCTGAAAAGGAAGGCCTCTGCCCTCATGGACGCACCGCGCCAGGCCAAGAAGTTTAAGTCCCTCCCTCAACCCCCTGGGTTTCGGGACCTGACGGAGGCCTTCAATGCCCAGCTCCATCAGGGTGGGCTGACAGAGAGGGGCTTCTTCTCCGACGCGTGTTGGGCAACGGGCGTCGATATCAGGTTCTGGCAGAGCTGGTACTCGGGTCATTCTCAGGTTTTCGTCTGCCCTCTTCCTCCTGTGGACCCCACCGCTGAGGCGGGCCCTGCGGTGTTGTACCCCTTCCGGGCTCCCCAATACGGCGACCTTGATTCGCAACTCCCTGGCCTCAACAGGCTTCTTGGAGTGGGTGACGCAGGCTGTGCTCAAGTGCGTGGAGGAATCCTTGGAGTGTCCCACCGCGGATCCCCGTCATGACATTCACACATTGGTGGTCGCGGCCAACCGAGCGGCTTACCATGCTTCAACTAACGCCCTCTCCGCATCTGCGAACTGTGACCTGATGCGCCGGGATGCCTTGTTGGACCAGTGCCCGTGCCTCCCAGCGGCCATCGGCTCTCAGCTCCCCCGAGCGCTGATCGGTTGCCCCCTACTCTTTGGTCCCACCTGGCAGGCAGTGCAGGAGGCCTCCAAGGACCTCTGGCCAAGCGCCCCCCGGCTACCCTCCGCTCGCTTTCAGGCCTCCCGTAGGGCGGTGGGTCGTGCTCTTTGGTCCTTCAGACTCTTCTCCCGCCCAGTCTTCAGGGATGCCCGCGGCCCCCTGGGCCAATTTCCCCCAGTTGCCCTCATGGCCCCGGCCCCCGCCTGGCCCAGACCCACCCGGAGACTCGGGCGGGGCAGGGCCCACTGACGTGCCTTCTCTCTCAACCCCTGCGGAGCCCCCAGTTGGCGGGCGGTTAGCCCAGCACAACAACGAGTGGCGGTCACTGCTGTCCGACGACACTTGGGTGCTCACTACCGTTTCGGAGGGTCTGCGGATTTCCTTCAACTTCCCCCTCCTCTCCGCCGCTCTCCTGCTGGGACGCGTGTCCCAGCCAACCAGCGCAAGGCGGAGGCTTTGCGGGACGAGATCTCAGCCTTACTGCTCAAGGTCGCGACAGAGGTCGCGCGGCATGACTCCCCAGCCTTTTACAGCCGCCTCTTCCTAGTACTGAAGCCAGGCAGCCGGTGGCGCCCTATCATTGACCTGTCGGCGCTAAACAAGTTTATTTCCGCTCCCCCGTTTCAGATGGAGACGGCACGGGCCCTGAAGGCCGCTGTGCGGCCCTGGGACTTTGCTGTCAGCCTTGACCTGGCCGATGCATATCTTCACGTCCCCATTCACCCGGCCTCTCGCTGTTACCTGTGGTTCGCCTATTGCGGTGTGGTCTTCCAGTTCCACGCTCTCCCCTTCTGCCTCAACATCAGCCCCTGGGTGTTTACGCGGATCGTGGATGCGGTGGTCGCCAAAGCCAGACGTCCACCAGCCCTACCTCTAATTATTTGAACGACCTGCTTCTCCGGAACCAGGATCCTTCCGCGCTGGTGGCGGACTGGGACGCGCTCCTGGCCCTCCTACAGCGGCTCAGCTTCCTGATCAACCGCGGGAAGTCCAACCTCGCTCCATCCTGCTGGTTCGTCCATCTTGGCGTGGAGATTTTTTTTACCGACCTCAATCGAGTGAGACTGCCAGAATTGCGCGTCATGAAGTTGGTGGAGCTTTCCCACCAGGTGTCCCTTGTGGAAGTGGTCCCGGCCCCGCATCTGGTTGCAGCTACTGGGCCTTATGCACGCCGCAGCGGACCTTGTGCCCCTGGGCAGGTTCTACTTGTGCCTGCTCCAGCTTCACCTCCTGGCCCATTGGCGCCCGTCCTACTGCAACCTCGCGGCCCCGGTCCCTGTCCTACCGCTCGTCCGGGCCCACCTCCAGCGGTGGGCGGACCCGTCCTGGCTTGCCTCGGGAGTGCCCCTCTTCTCTCCACCGCCGCAGCTCTCCCTTCGCACCGACGCAAGCTGCTCGGGCTGGGGCGCGCACCTCCTTCCGGATGTCACCGCTGTCTCAGGGCCGTGGCCTCCGGGCCTCTCTGGCAGGCACATCAACTGGCTGGAGTCCAAGGCTGTGTGGCTGGCTCTCGACCGTTGGCAGACCCGTCTCCTCCACCAAGAGGTCCTGATAATGTCCGACAATGCGACGGTCATCGCGTACATCCAGAGGCAGGGCGGCATGTGCTCCCTGACCCTCTGCATGCTGCTGTACCAGCTGCTCCTGTGGTGCAGGGATCACGGCATCTCTCTCCGGGCTCGCCACATCCCTGACCGCATGAACGTCCTCGCGGACTCCCTCTCGTGGCAGGGTCAGCTCCTGCACACCAAGTGATCGCCGAGTCCGGAGATCTTCCGTTTGATCTGCGCACACTGGGAGACCCCGCTGATCGACCTGTTCGCGACGCAATGAAACAGGCGCTGCCTGTCTTCGTCTCTCCCTTCACGGATCCTCTTGTTGTGTGGCTGGTGGATGCGCTCTCCGTCTCTTGGGAGGACCTCGTGGCCTACGCATACCCTCCGACGGTGCTAGTGCCCAAGGTCTTGCTGAAGCTCAGGGGCTGCAATGCGATCCTTCTCCTCTTTGCGCCGTTCAGCTGCAGCAGGAGCTGGACCACCGATCTCCTCAGCCACGCCATGGACCTTCCTCTACTGTTACCCACCCTTCGCACGATGCTGATGCAGCCCAGGCAGAAGCTCTTTCACCCGTGTCCTCTTACACGCCTGGAGGTTGTGTGGCAGGCCCTCGCCGTAAGAGGCTTCTCGCATGTGGCGGTGGAGGCTATTGCTGCGGCCTGCAGATCTTCCGCTGGGTGTACGGGGCAAAGTGGCGAGTCTTCCGGGTGTGGTGCAAGTGTGCACGTCTCCCCCGCGCCTCTGACGTCGCCCCAGCTAGCCGAGTTCTTCCTGTGACTATTTGAGGAGAAGAACCTGGCCCCTATCACCATCCGGGGGTACCTTTCCATGTTTGCAGACACGTACCGCCCTCTGGGGCGTGCCCGGACCTCTGGGACCTGATGCGCCATTTTGAGTTCCGGCAACCAGTCCCTTGCTCGCTGATCCCTCGCTGGGACCTCCCTTGGGTCCTTACTTGGCTGAATTCGGGCACATTCAAACTGCTGCCCTTTGCCCGCCTGGCGCGCGTGACCAGGAAGACCTGCTTTCTGCTGGCGCTTGCTACAGCGTCCAGAGTCAGCGAACTGCACGCTCTCTCTGTGGACCCGGCCTGTCTACAGTTCAGGTTGAATGGCTCCGTACATCTCCTGATGAATCCCACCTTCTTGGTGAAGAATCGTCTCCCCTCGGCTAGGGCCCCAGTAATTGTGCTGCGCATGCTCAGGGGACGTGACCAGACCCAGGACTCGTGCGGCGCTGAGAGTCTACCTGCGCAGGACAAAGTCGTTCTGGCGTGGCCGGACCTGCCTCTTCTTGCCGTTATCCCCTGACAGGGACGATATCTCTGCACAGACGATCCCCTCATGGCTGCGCTGGGTCTTCCGCTCTGCGTACAAGGAACTCACCCCGGACGGGGCTAAGAGTCTGCATATCCGGGTGCACGAGGTCCGAGCGGTCTCCATGAGCGTCGTGTTTGACCGAAACTGCACCGTGTGAGACATTGTGGCGGCTGTCGGGTGGTGGGCAGATTCCACCTTTGCCCGCTTCTACCTCATGGACCTCTCGGGCCAGAGGGAGAACCTGGCCCTGGTGGGGGACATCGCTGCGGCACAATACTCCCTCCCGGCGCTTCTGGCGCCCTAGGTTCGCTTAACTGAAATCGTCGGGAGGTTGCTCCTGTTCGTGACCGCTAAGCACAAGCAGTGGCGGGACCTAGCTGGCGGCACCCTCCACCTTTTCTCTATTTTTCCATATAGTAATGCCATCGGTATGTATTTTGAGGAAACAAATGTATTTTTCTCTCAAATGTATTTTTAAAAAAAATACTTACCGATGGCATTACTCGGAGGGCCCCCCCGCCTACCCCGCTTGCCGCCTGAGCGCTAAGCATTTGACTGGCGTGACACCACTGCACACGTGACCGGATAGGGAGGGAAGGGAGGCTACGCAGGATTTCTTGGTAACGACTCCCTAGAGTCGCCTCCCTGGTTGTGTTGATATACACAACGGATTTTTAGGCTGAAATCGGTAAGCTAAGTGTACCTTCCATATAGTAATGCCATCGGTAAGTATTTTTCGAAAAAATACATTTTAGAGAAAAATACATTTTGCTAGTGTTTGTGGTTGAAATTTAGATGTCCATGTCTTGAAATACAGTTCATGTGGTCAAAATTAGAATTAGAAATATGATTTGATGTGTGAACCCCAGTGCTGCTTCTGCATGAAAGTTTTCCGTGCAAATGACACCTTGCTTCCTCCCAAATTAATAAATAGCAAAATAGTAACTCCAATATTTGCAGATTTTGTGGCTTACAACTAGTTTCGCATCAGATGACAACTAATTTAAGTTGAGAATCTGTTCATAGATGTTAAAAACTTTTACTTTGGTTTCATAAACTTTGCGGAGGTGGGATAGTCTTTGACTTTGAGGAAATTGTTGTTTTCTAAGCAGTAGTTGAGGATGGTGGAAAACTTTTATAAAAGAAACTTGAAAATTGTTCATATGCCTAAGCTTGTTTAGCGTGAAGAAAAAGTCTTAAGTGTTCTTGTGGTGCAGTTTCTTTATTCTTACAAAATTGTGTTTAGTTGTTTGTGTTCATTGGGTGCATTTTATTATTTTCTTTTCTTCTGTTTTTTTCAGGCATTAGAAGCTAAACTTGCCACCTGTCGTAATTTTGTGAAAGACCAGCCTCGTTCAGGAAAAATCAGTGGCAGCAGTCCGCTGAACTCACCAAGGTATGTTTCATAGCTATTGCATTTGTGAATGTGATGCAGTTTAACCTGTTCAGTGTCAAGAAATTTGAACACTAGCCAACTGCAAGACTATGGATCCTCATTAGCCCCCACAGTTGTGGGGGCTGATAAAGATCTATGCCTCTTGCTGACATCACTTTGAATCCATCTAGGTTTTTTTTTAAGGTCTTGAATTAATGAACATCACAGAAACACAGTCTGCGTCAGCTGACACTGAATCACAATGCGTTAACCCGCTTGTGCATGCAGCCACTTGTACTGTCACAGTACCAGTGGCTTCATGCACACAGGAGTTAATTAGAGTTAAGCTAGAATGGAGAAGTATGCTCAGATATTAAATGGTTAAGTGCTTTACCTGTTTAACTCTTAAAGTTAAACTCCCTGCACTAATGACTGGAAGTCATTTAGTTCTGGGAGTTTAAGAGTTAATACAGAAATGGATGGCCAAGTAAAACTGGTTGGGTTTAAGTTCCCTATCTTTTTATTTTGGCAGTTTGGGTGCCATAGAGCTTAGTGACTTATTTTTGAGGAACTGAAAAATATCAAAATGTGGTTATAGATTTGCAGAGCATAATGTTGTTTGCACAGTTTGTTTGCACTTTCATCAAGATTGTGTTCCTGTTGTACATTGGTGCAGTTGTGAATGTCACGTATCACCGTCACTTGCTGTTTAGGTGACCCTGTGTGTCAAGCTGCAATATGTCCACCACTCTTCCACAGGTCTGAGCATTTGAGAGGATCTAGGACTTACAGGTGTCGGAACGTGCATTGTGCATTGCATTGTGCACCTTTTCACTCTCTGCCATGAATCTTGTGTCTCTGTTGTATTAGTTGTTCTGGGCTTTTTTCTTTCTCTAAGTGGCTATTGTTGTGCCATACTCAGTTTCAACACTGGTTCCTCTATAGTACTTGTCTGGTTGTACACTAACCCTCTGGCTGCACGCATGAGGGATTAACTTGATAGTCCTTATTCAACTCAAGACCCTGTACAGTGCTTGTCTTTTGAACAAAACCCTGTCACATAGAGATTAAATTACGCCTGACCTCTTGATACACAAAATAAGTCACGAGTGCTCAGTTTGACCAATAAAATGCAAGCTTTAAAGAGTACATTAGTGGTCAAACTAAACATGAGTGCTTTATTGTTCACAACAGGTCAGCCACAATTTGATTTATTTATAACAATGACTTTTTGAAAGGGTTTGAACATCATAATTGACATATTCTTTTCTCCTTGAAGTGGTGTGGTGCCGCATTTGGGTTGCTCTTATTCAGTGGCTGAGAGTAATGTGGAATTGCAATGAAATGGTCAGAAATGTGGCGGAGACTGCTCAACTTTATCACCACATGCTAGTTGAGACAGTCTTGTAGCAGTGGTCATGAAAAGTGTGTAAGTTGTATAATGTCTTTTCACAGTCCATCAGTAAGCCTGTTTCAGTGCACAGATTTCTGTGACTATGAGCCCTGCAGCCTCAGGGGCTTTTGAGAATCTGCTTCTCTTGCTGACTTGGGCTGAGCAATTCCTCACATTGAGGGTGTTATTTCAGATTGAGTGTGCAAGTTCCTCAAACGGAGGGCTTTACATTTGAGTGTGCAAGGACACCTTGCAGAGCCAAATTGCAGAATTGTCCGCATAGTCTCATAGAAATGGATCAGCCATGACAACTCACAGGTAGTTCCAGTTTAACAGGTACCTTTGATTCATGTTCAATAGTTTAATGTCAAAAGTGAAAGAAAAAAAAGGGAACTAAGATGAAATTACTGCATTTCTCATTTTCTGGGTTCTTTAGTGTTGCATGCTGGTTTTTCACTCAGCATTTCCTTATCCTGTATTGTGATTTCTTTGAGGTAGCAGTGTTTTGTGAATGGACCGACACAGAGGTGATATTACACTGGTCATATCCCTGAATTGTGCTTATGTGCAACAGTTGAGGGAGACAACCAGTGTGAGATGGTTTTATAATACATGTACTGTTATGCAGGGAAGGTTGACTGTGGTTTTAGACTTGACAAAGTGCCCCAGTTGCTGTCTCTGTGTGCATGGCTTGGTATAGTGGTTTGTGTAACCATTCACTCTGCACAGAATTTTGAAACCGTCTATTCCTAATGTGACCTTTTCGCATTGTGCGATATTTTCATGTTTTATAATGAGGTTTATCTTATGGCTGTTTTGTGCATACCTCCTACCACTGGCAGAAAATATGTAGTTGGAAATACTACTTTCTGTGAAATGGCTTAGTTCCTTTATTTTGGATTTCATTTATGATACTTCAGCATGGGCATTGTTTATCTGTTGTGACCATGGAATGTTTTTAACAGGCTTTTGTTCCATTTTTGTGATCGCCTCCCATCACAATAATTTTTTCCACACCTTAACTGTGCTTGTTTGTATGCATGCTGCTTTAGGACTTGGAGTTTATTTGGAGCAAACTATGAGAGAATTGGTGTCATAATTTATGCGCTAAATTATTTCATGCTTGCATTAGTTAGGCTAAGTACATGTATCAGATGAGTATTTGTTGGTGGTCGCACGTGTGGGGTCTGAGAGTGTTTTGAAGTCTTACGGGGCACAGTGTGTGCATTGCAGGTTTGAACTCTTACCGTTACACTAGCTTCTCTTTGTCCTGATCAGCAGGTTTATTCAGACTCTAGATCTTGTAACAGATTTCAAGGGCAGGCCTTTTCCTAGCTTGAAACGATTGATGACCAAAAATATTTTAGCATTATCTGTCTTTTATCAGAGTGTTGTTCACAGAATAAAGCCTCATGTGAAAGAGTTTGACTGCTGAAAAAAAAAAATGAACGTGATTTTAGTGCAGGAGACATGGATCCTTATGAGCCCCTGCAGTTAGGGGGGGCTCATGAGGATTTATGCCCCTTGCTGAAACCACTATATACCCATGTTTTTTTTGACAGCTGGGGATCTTTGATGTTGAATTAAGAATTATTTCACAAACACATGCACTGGCATGAAGGGGACAAAGCATTGTGTCTAGCTGTGCAAGGAAAACAGGCTTCTACTTTTTCTAGATGTTGTTTTATATCTGGAAACACACAGGTCTACAATGTTTGTGCCTTACAGTCTAGATTCATATGGTACAAAAAGGCAGCATAAAGATCATGTGAAACTTCAATAGCCAGTATCAGTATATGTCGGTATCAGGCTCAGAGACGGGCATGTTTCCCTTTTCTGAGTCTTCTTAGTCATTCTCTTTCTGTCTTTAGGGACACTGCTAGCACAATTCATAAAACTGTGCAGCTTAAAAGAGGGGTGCAAGCCTTTCGGGTTGTTCCAGAAATCTGTATTTGAAAATTTATTAGAAAGTGTTTTCCAGAATGAGAAGAATCTGTCTGTATTTGGTGATTTTAAAGTTTGGTTGGAAGTGAAATTGCAATGCCATTGCTTTTGAAAACATTGATCCCTGGAATGGTTGATTACTTTGGCAATGTAAAAATTTGGCAGTTACTTTTTAGTTCCCCCCCCCCCCCCCCCCCCCCAACGTTTAATTTGTTTAATTTGTTTAATTTGTTTGATTTTTGTCCAGGGGTGGATTGGTTCTTTGGTTTGTTCCTGGATTACACCAAGCATAAAAGTAGATTTAGGAATAGGGTCTTGGTCCTCTTGCACCCCTGTCAATGTGACATGTTAGTTTGTTTCCTTAAAAACATTACCGATGCCATTACTACAAGGAACCATCTTATAGCTTACATAATTTTAGCCCAAAACTTACGATGTGTACCTATAGGGCCAGGGGACGCAAGCTAGGGGTGCCGTGACCCAGTACCCTGAGTAGCCTCCCGTCCCAGCCCACCCACCTGTGCAGACACGCCAGTTTATTCCTTTAGCTTACCGAGTTAAGACGTGTGTTAGCCTACTGCGGTGTTGAGCGTACGGCTGTGTATGGTTCTGCACCGGTTGTACCTGTGACCTACGAGACTTGGTTATTCTTGCTGGCCTTGGGAGGCTTAGACTTTTGCCACTTGGGTGCTTATTCCAGCTGGTGTTGTGCGCCGTGATCCTGCGCCCTGAGAGACTTGGTTTCCGTCTGTGTGCTCGTAGCCTTGCCCGGCGCCATTGGACTGTTGTTCCTTGTGTGCTTCTTCTTCTCTGGTGTTCTTTGTAAGCGCGCAGGATGTGTTGTGCAGACGTGCGTTTGTCCTCTGCAGTTTCCCTACGGCTGTGTAGGGTTCTGCGCCGGTTGTGCCTGCGACTTGGAGCCTCGGTTCCCGGCGGTGTGTTGCGCTCGGGTGCTTTGAACTGTTGTTACTTCTGTGGTTTCTCTCTGGGTGCCATCGGACAAGTTCGTCTGTGTTCCGAACCTCTGGGACTTCAGTTGTGGACTTGGCACCTTTGCCTGACGTGTGCGGCCCCCGGCTCCTTGGTGTGGCGCTCCCGCTTCTGCGTGTCAGGTGATTCCCTTCCCCCAGCCTCTGCAAGATGGCTTGGTAATGTCTCGATGTGTGCCAGTGACCGGCGCCTCTGGCGCCGGGCGGCGGCATCACTGTCAGTGTTTTGTGTGCTCGGGTGCACTCAGGACATGGCGTAGCAGCCACGACCACCCGTTTCTTGATGATGGTGTTCTGGACACAGAAATGTTCATTTAAACTGTTCTGCTCAGGTAATCCGCTCCAAAGTTATGCGAACCCTTGATGACTGTAATTTAACGTCAAAATTCTGCAAGAACATCGCCCATCTCATAATACGAGAATTTGTAAACTTTGCAGAGTTTAATTAGTTCAAGGGCTGATGGTCCATTTGGAGAACAAATGGCACACCTAGAAGGTACAGTTTGAACCGCCTTACTCCCCAGATGATGGCTAGGCACTCCTTCTCGATGGTGGAGTAGTTTCTCTCAGCTCTGGTCAACATTTTGCTGGCGTAGCTCACTGGGTGGAGTTTTCCATTATCTTCTTGCATTAAGACTGAACCTACTCCTTCGTTGGAGGCGTCTGTTCTCAGGAAGAAAGTTTTCAACGGGTCAGGGAGGTGTAGAACAGGCTTCTCAGTTAGGATGTCTCGAACTGCCTGGAATGTTCGTTCTTGGGCCTCCTCCCACTTCACTACGTTAGGTTGTCCTTTCCTCAGCAACTCAGTCAGGGGACCTGTGACTGCCGCAAAGTTTGGTATGAACTCCCGGTAGTAGTTCGCCAAGCCCATAAATGAGCGAACTTGCATCTTGGTCGTAGGTTGCGGGGCATTCCTGATCTTCTGCACATTGTCGTCGTGTAGCCCCTTCAAACCTTCTCTTAATTTGTGTCCGATGAAGTCTATGTTGTCGGCCCCAAGAATACACTTGCTTGGACGGATGGTGAAATTTGCATCTGACAGTCTTTGCAACAGCTCTCGGAGGGCTTTGAGGTGACCCCCCCCCCCCCCCCAAAGTTTTGGTATGGATCAAAATGTCATCCCAGTAAAAGACCACATTCTGCATATCTTCTAGGATCCTTTTCAGTCCTCTCTTCAATGTGGCACCACTGTTCACCATGCCAAAAGGCATCTTCAGGAACAACCAATGACCGTCAGGTGTGACAAACACTGTCTTGGGGATATCTTTTTCTGCAACCTTGATTTGCCAGTACCCTTTGCTTAGGTCAATTTTGGAGAAGAATCGGTTTCCACTGACCTTCTGGAACAGTTCTTCCGCTGTGGGTATTGGCTCTGGATCGAAGACTGTTAGTTTATTGAGTCTACGGTAGTCCACACACACCCGGTTGGATCCATCTGGTTTCTTCACGATGACAACTGGGGACACATATGGTGACTTGGACTCCCTGATGACTTCCAGGTTCAGCATTTCCTTGATGTCCTTTTTCAGTTCTTCCCTCGTGTTATAAGGAAGACGATAAGGTTTGCTGCGAACTGCCTCATTTACTTACTTACTTACGCCTGTCACCCCTACCCGGGTATAGGCCGTCGATGAGAGACCTCCAGCAACTCCTGTCCTGTGCTTCTCCTTCGATTCTACTCCAGGTGGTTCCCAGTCTCTTGATGTCTGCTTGGAGGTCTTGACGCCAGGAGTTTCTCGGCCTACCTCTTTTCCTCTTTCCCTGGGGGTTCCATGACAATGCCTGCCTAGTGATACTGGAAGCTGGCTTTCTCAGACTGCGACCGATCCATCCCCATCTTCTTCGCCCAATTTCATTCTCTGCTGTTATCTGCTCTGTTCTCTCCCAGAGTCTGACGTTGCTGATCTTCTCTGGCCAGTGGATTTTCAAAATTATTCTAAGGCAACTGTTCATGAAGGTCTGTACTCTGTTGACTGTGGTTTTTGTCAATCTCCAAGTCTCTGCTCCATATAGGAGAACTGCTTTTACATTGGAGTTGAAAATCCGGACTTTGGTGTGTTGTGACAGCTCTCTGGAACTCCACACTTTTTTCAACTGGAGAAAGGCTGCTCTGGCTTTACCGATTTGTGCTCTGACATCTGCATCAGTGCCGCCTTTTTTGTCTATGATGCTCCCGAGATAGGTGAAGGACTCCACCTCCTCCAACGGGGTGCCAGCAAGCAAGACTGGTTCTTCCCTGGTTGCGTTCAGCCTCATTGTCTTTGTTTTCTGTTTGTGAATGGTGAGGCCCACTTGGGACGAGATGTCAGCAAGCCTCGTGGTCTTGTCCTGCATTTGTTGATGAGTGTGGGACAGTAATGCCAAGTCGTCTGCAAAATCGAGGTCGTCAAGCTGTGTCCACAGTGTCCACTGTATTCCACTTCGTCTGTGCTCTGTGGTCATCTTCATGACCCAGTCTATGGCCAGTAGGAAGAGGAACGGAGACAGCAGACACCCCTGCCTGACACCAGTTCTGACCTGGAGCTCTCTGGTGAACTGCCCTTCATGGATCACGTGACATGTCATGCCATCGTAGCTGCTATTGATCAGGCGGACGAGCTTTGTGGGTACACCGTAGTGTCGTAGGAGTTTCCACAGAGTCTCTCGGTCCACACTGTCAAATGCTTTCTCATAATCCACAAAGTTGACGTACAGCGGGGAGCTCCACTCCAGAGACTGTTCCATGATGATGCGGAGAGTGGCGATCTGGTCTGTACATGATCGGTTCTTCCTGAATCCTGCTTGCTGGTCTCTCAGCTGGGGGTCAACGGAGCTCTTCATTCTCTCCAGGATGATCCTGTTGAAGACCTTTCCTGGTACTGACAGCAAGGTGATTCCTCTGTAGTTGAAACACTTGCTGAGGTTGCCTTTCTTGGGAAGCTTGATTAGGTACCCCTCCTTCCAGTCAGCCGGCATCACCTCCTCTTCCCAGATCTTTCCAAACAGTGGGTACAGCATCTCCACTGTTGTCTCTAGGTCTGCTTTCAGAGACTCCGCTGGGATGCCATCTGGGCCTGCTGCTTTGCCGTTCTTCAAAAATGCCACTGCTCTTCTGATCTCTTCCCGGCTGGGTCTGTCACAGCTGATGGGTAGGTCGGTCTCTGCCGGCTGGATGTCTGGGGGGTCGGGTGGCCTAGGTCTGTTCAGCAACTCTTCAAATTACTCGGCCCATCTGTCGAGTTGGTCTGCTCTGTCTGCAATAGGCTTGCCTTCTTTGTCTTTTACTGGTCTTTCTGTATGGCCATACTTGCCTGACAATCTTCTGGTAATGTCGTAGAGCTGTTTCATGTTGCAGCTGCCTTTTCTGCCTCTGCTGCCAGGCTGTCTGTGTAGGCCCTCTTGTCTGCCCTGATACTCCTCTTCACCTCGCGGTTGGCTTCCGAGTATTCCCCCTGTGCCCTTACTTTGGCTGCTCTCATGCGACTGTTGTTGACAACTGCTTTCTTCTGCTTCCTCACTTCTATCTTCTTCAAGGTCTGTGCCGACAGCCAGTCTTTGTGATGGTGTTTCCTGAACCCTACAGTGTCTGCAGGTTGAGTTCAGCACCTTTCTAACTGCCTTCCACTGCTGCTCTGTGGTGACTGCCTCCTCTTCATTTACTAGCTCCTGTAGCGCTTGAAACCGGTTGGACAGCACCAGTTTGAACTCTTCTTTAACTCCAGTTTCTCTGAGGAGGCCTACATTATAGCGCTGTCTTCTTGTTGTCTCTGTGCGGCTTTTCTTTAGCTTGAGCTTCATTCTTAAGGTAAGTAGATGGTGGTCGGAGGCGACATCTGCTCCCCTCCTCACTCGAACATCTTGAAGGGATCTTCTAAATTTCTTGCTAATGCAGATATGGTCTATTTGGTTCTCTGTTGTATGGTCAGGTGAGACCCAAGTTGCTTTGTGTATTCTTCTGTGTGGGAAGATGCTGCCTCCAATGACAAGTCGGTTTAGAGCACAAAAGTCTACAAACCTCTCCCCGTTCTCACTCATCTCCGAGCCTAGTCCCTGTCTCCCCATCACCTCTTCGTATCCGGTGTTGTCCTCCCCTATTTTGGCATTAAAATCGCCCATGACGATGGTGATGTCTCGCTCCGCACATTTGTCCAAGGCACTCTGGAGTCGGTCGTAGAACTCTTGTTTCTCTTCCTCGTCACTGTCATTAGTGGGCGCATAACACTGGATGACGTTCAGCTTGAGCTTTTTCTTGGTTCTAAAGGCTGCTGTGATAATTCTTGGCCCAAGAGGTTCCCAGCCCATCAGCGCTCTCTGTGCCACTGGTGACAGCATGAATGCTACACCTTCTGTATGGGCGGCATTCTCCTCTTCATGACCTGAATACAGAATCATCTCCCCACTTAACAGCCTTTTCTGGCCAGACTGCGTCCATCTGGCTTCACTGATACCTAGCAGGGAAAGGTTGTACTTTTGCATTTCCGCTGCTATCTGGGCGGCCTTGCCGCTCTGGTACATGGTCTTGACGTTCTATGTGCCCATGGTTGTGTCCCTGGATAGAGAGAGGCGGCTCGGTCCTGTGGCTTCCGAAGACTTCCGGCTTTCACCACAGGACGTCATAAGTCTTCTGGTAGAAGAGCCTTCCTCCTCCAGGAAAGGAATTACTGTTAGTCTTTTCGTCGGCGTTTTTGTAGCTATTTCCTTTTTTGCAGGGTGGGGAAGCTACCCCCATGCCCAACCCCCTTACTAGGAGGACCAGGGGTTTTCTGTCGGGGTCACCTTCCCTTAGACCATGTTGGTTCACGGCACCTTATTTCATTCGGTGCACCCCTCTCACGAGGGACCCCCTATCCACCACCCAGGGGACGCGCCTCAACGCCATATGGTCCCAGCGCGAGGGAACTGCCTCATTTGATGTCAGATTAACCTCGTGCTGGACGGTGTCTGTTGTCCCTGGATCATGTGTAAACCGATGCTTGAACTCTTGAGTCAGGACGCGCAGTTCTTCTTGTTGAGTCTGGGTCAGATTCTGACCGAACTGGATGTCTTCTACATCCTCCTTGTGGCAGAATTCATTAAGGTCAAACAGGTTCTCGTCGTCTAGTCTTTCGTCATCAGCAAGACGCACCGATGCCGCCAGTTGTGTTTTGTCTTGACGACCTCTCTCAATATACTTCTTCAGCAGATTAGCATGGTAAGTCTTCACCTTGTTGTTGACCTTGACTCTGTAGTCGTTGATGCCAACCACTGTGTCGACAACGTAGGGTCCCCTTCACTGCATCAGCGAGTCCGCTCGCCCTGCTTTGCGGAAAACAAACGGCTGCCAAGCCCTGACGTTGGGGGACGTATTCCCCCCTTGCGCACCAGCTCGCTCGAGCCTAGCCCACAGCGAGCTAGCTTGCCCACTTCCCAGACGATTCCGCTTCAGCGTGCCTTAGCCGTTCGGCCTCCCCACCCGCACGCTCGTCAGACGCTCCTTCGTCGCTGACGGCCCTCTGACGTCTAGGTTGGAGACTCTTCGCTCCCTGGTTCTGGGGGCGCGCCTTGTCACATCGTCTCTTCCTCTGGGAGCCTGCCCTTCCTCACCCCCCAAGAGAAACCTCTCGGCCTTGTGGACCCCCTGGCGCAGTTATGTGCGGATGGACTTCGCGCTTCGCAGCATTGCTTCCCACCCGGGTCTGGATCGGACAGCGTCCCTCTTCTGCAACGCCTCGCCTGTGCAGGATTGCTCGACATGGTTACGCAAGCTGTCGTCTCTCGTGTGGAGGAGGCCTGGCACCCGTCGTTTCACTCTGCTGTTAGGAGACGTCCTCGGCTTAGCCCTGGCTGCCCGGGTGGCTTACCTCACTTCCGTCAACACCATGTCCGGTGCCGCCGAACCTATGCTGACAGCTGCGTCTTGCCCTTTCCGCGAACCGCTATGCTTCGATCCTGCCCGGCAGATGGTGAAGGACGTGTACAGGGACATCTGGCCCACCCGCTTCGTCTCCTCCCGGTTTTAGCCGCCCGCAAGGCCCTTTGTCTCTCCCTGCGGACTGTTAGACCCTCTTCTCGTCCACCCCCTGGGCATGGCTGCCCGCACCTGACACTGGATATCCCCGCCTGCCCCCCATCCCCGGCAGCCCCCCTAGGTCGCAGCCTTGTGCTGACTTCCTGCCCTTCGGACTGGCTCTGGCAGCCGCTCTTCGGGGAGAGATTGCAGCGCTGTTGCAGTAGGACGCCTCGGAGGTGGTTACGCGTCACAACTCCCCAGCCTTCTACAGCCGTCTCCTGGTTCCCAAGCTCGGAGGCACTCGACCTCTCTGCACGGAACATGTTCATCTCTGTGGACGGTGTCATCACCGCTTCCAGACGGATGTCCCCAAGCCACCTTCGGATTTCTAGATGATCTGCCCCTGCGCAACCAATCGGCGGCCGCCTTGGAGAAGGACTGAGACGCCTTGCGGGACCTTCTCGACAGGCTGGGCTTCATGGTCAACGTGCTGAGGTCGTATCTCACCCCGTCCCGCCGCTTCGTTCACCTGGGCATGGAGTTCCGGACCAACCTCAACCTGGTGATACTACCGGAACCACAGATACGGAGTTGGCGAACCCGGCCTCGGTTAGTGTTTCTACAGGAGTCGGTGTCCGCCAGAGTGCGGTTGCAGCTCCTGGGCTTGATGCGTGCAGCAGCGGCCCTTCTCCCCTGTGGCTGTCTCTACTCTTGTCCGCTTCAACTGCCCCTACTTCCTCACTTGCGACTCTCGCTGAGACTCGGTACCAGTGCTTCCGTTGCCCCTCCCCCTCCTCCTCCGTTGGGTGGATCCCGAGTACCTCTCTACTCTCCGCCCCCACAGTTGTCCCTCTGCATCAGTGCTAGCCACTCCGGCTGGCAAGCGCACCTGCTGCCGACGTTCTCCAGGTTCCGGCAGCTGGACCACGGACATCGCGGACTAATGTATCAACTGGTTGGAGCTGCACACGGGCTGGCAAGCCCTCCTCGCCTGGGAAACCACTCTCGGACGCCAGGAACTGCTCGTCCTCTGACAGTGCCACTGTGGTCTCCTACACCCAGAAGCAGGGCGGGCCTCGCTTCCCCACCCTCTGCCTTCTTCTCTACCAGCTCCTTCGGTGGGGTGAAGACCGCGACATCCCTTTCTGAGCAAGACGTATCCCGGGACATCTGTTTGGCCTTGCAGTCTCCCTCTCGCGGCCCAACCAGCTTCGCGACACCGATGGGGCACTACATCCGGACACCTTTCGGATGATCTGGATGGTGTCGGAGTCTCCTCTGGTCGATCTCTTCGTGACGAGGTGGAACCGCCAGCTGCCCCGTCTCACCCATTTCGGCCCCCTTAGCCTGGGCAGTAGATGCGCTCCCCTTCTCCTGGGATGGTCTCTTCGCATATGCTTACCTGTCCACGGTGCTGGTCCCCAGGTGCTGTGCATGCTCTAGGGATGCAACGCGATTCGTTTGCTAGTGGCCCATTCTTCTGGACCAAGTCTTGGACCACCGAGCCACCTAGCTCCCCTCCTGAACCTCGCCACCGGACCCCCTCTGCGGCTCCCCACACCATGCTTGATGCTCAAGTGACCACGGTGGGCGCTATACCTTCCGTGACCTGAGTGACTCCTCCTACATGCCTGGAGATGGTGGGGCACGCCCTTGTCGCTAGCCGCTTCTCGAGTGCAGCAGTGGAAGCTTTTGCTCCAGGTTGCAGACCCTCGAACCTTTGAGGCTACGAATAAAACGTAGTCTTGGTGCGATGACCGACACCTCGCTCCTGCCGATCTGACATCCCCCCAGCTGGCTGAATTCTTCCTCTGGCTTTCGCCGAGCAGCACTTGGCGCCGATCACCATCAGCTGCATGCGCCTTCGGCACACCCCTCCTGCTGCAGTTCAGGATGGCTGGCTCTGTGCAGCTACTGGCGGACCCGGTCTTCCTGGCCAGGGCGCAGTCCCATTGTCTGCCCCGCAGGTGATCACCGTACCGCCACTGAAGGGGATAGGCCTGAACCAGGAAGCCAGGAAATACGACCCAGTGAGAGCCTTACGCGTGTACCTGCGCCGAACCAAGCCGCTCCGCAGGTGATGCCCCGCCTTTTTCTTCCTCTGTCCCCAGGTAGATCTGACTTCTCGGCCCAGACAATTCCGTCCTGGCTCCGATGGGTGATACGCTCCGCCTACCAGGACCTCTGCCCCGACGCTGCCAAGCGACTACACATCAGGGCGCACGAGGTCAGAGCTGACGCCACAAGTATCACCTTCGACTGCAACTGTGCTGTCACATTGTGGCAGCAGTGGGCTGGCGAACAGAGTCGACCTTCACCCGATTCTACCTCTGAAACCTGGCTAGCCAGCGAGACTACCTGGCCCTGGTGTGGGACATCGCCGCGGCGCAACACTCCCTCCCGGCACCTCGGTGCCGTTGGTAAACTTTAGCTAAAAATTATCGGGAGTTTGCTCCGGGGAGGGCGGGGCTAGCTAGCTTGTCGGGTTACTGGGTTCCGCGGCACCCTCCACCTTTTCGCTATTCTTCCTTGTAGTAATGGCATCGGTAATGTTTTTGAGGAAACAAATGAATTTTTCTCTAAAATGTATTTTTGGGAAAAATACTTACCAATGCCATTACTTGGATGGCCTGCCCCGCTTGCCGCTAGTCAGCTAAGCGAATAAACTGGCGTGTCTGCACAGGGCAGTTACCCGTATGGGGTGGGATGGGAGGCTACTCGGGGTACTGGGTCACGGCACCCCTAGCTTGCCTCCACTGGCCCTATAGGTACATATCGTAAGTTTTTGGCTAAAATTATGTAAGCTATAGGATGGTTCCTTGTAGTAATCGCATCGGTAAGTATTTTTCGAAAAAATATATTTTAGAGAAAAATTCATTTTGCATGGCAATGTCTTTGTTTCTTAGCACTTTGTTAATGTTAGCTGCTGATAGTGCTTTTTGTCACAGTGATTCCTGCAGGAAACATGATGACAAAAAGGGTTAATCCGTTTGCCCTAAAACACTACAAGTGCCAACACGGCTTGGTTTGATCATGATATTTCGAGGGGGGTGTCAAAATAGTTTGGTGCCTCTAGACTCTTTTTAACAACTAAGATTAATCTGTCTCCTGAACTGTTACATCATTTTCAGACAACAACTCCCTAATTTGATGATTTGCTTTAGTGTGTTAAACTGATTTTGCAGTGTCTCTGTTTGCTTGCAGAGCTAAGAGGCTGACACGCGGGGCATCAGTACCATCCCAGCCAGGAGTGAAAATCTCTGTGTGAAGAAGGAAAAGAAGAAGAAATCCCAGTTCCCAGACTCATTGTGTGAATATTGCCTGATGTCTGTGGGTGTGCTACACTAGTCTGCCAGAGGTGCATTTACGTACACTTTACAGCCCCCTCGTCTGCTGTTTTCTTCAGTTTGTGTTGATGTTTGTTGTGTTTCGACAACAGTGTTTCAAGTGAGGACTGCACTTGCAGAAGTACCTGTAGAATCCATACAAATCCCACAGATGTTTAGATGCTATAGGCACAGTCCTTCTGGACCATGGTTGGAAATACTCAACAAAGATAGAAACACACTTAACCTTTTGGTTGTCCACAGTGCTCTTTGTTAAGGTGATTCCAGCAGGAATCGCTTAAAAAAAAGCACTATAGACAGCCAAAGGGTTATGGAAGACTAAAATCGGACATTGAAAAATGTTTGTCTTATCTTCCTGAAATGCATTTCTTTCTTTCTTGCTTATTTCCTTGCATTTTACGTGCTTGGCTGTCAGCCTTTTGGTCTGGAACTTCAGGATCATGTGACAATTTTTTAATATTCTGGATGTCCTGTGAGTAAAGCCCGAAAGGAGACTTTTCATGGTGCGTCTTTTTTTCATCCTTCTATTTAACCTTATGCCTGAGGCTCAATTTAGACTCAGAAAGACTAAGAAAAGGCACTACATCTTCAAGTTCTTGGTTGTGTCTCTTGAAATCCTTCGCACAAACTGAAGCTTGTGCCAACATGACAAGTTTTCATTGCCAGAGAGACCAGCTTTTTCAGACAGACTGGATTGAGAAGAAATGTTAGAATCTTGTGTCATTTCAGTCCTCCTGCTATTGTCTGTAAGTGGCACAAGTGTAAAGTTTGCTGAAAGAATGATGTGTGTCAACACAGGGATGTGCCAGCTGTCCACAATGGCTGTTTTCACCAGCAGCAAGTGTCTGCAGTGTTTCAGTAGCCTGTTAATTTCATTTTTATTATTATTAATCAAAAGGTAAGTAACAACAATTACTAAGAATTTTATTCACACACATACGCGGAACTGAGGTCTTTTTTACATTCAAGAACTTAGGCCATGACTTTTGCATGAAAGAAATCAAGTATGCATACTTTATAATAAGGTGGTTTTTGTGATTTTAAGAAAAGAAAAAAAATGTGGACTGATTCTGTGCATGCTTAGAAGTTCATTTATAGACACACAAAAATCTTGAGGTCATTAATGTATGTTGCATTATGATACTGACCAGCATTATATTTTAAGAAGTGGTTAATATGATTTTCAATTATGTAAAACTGGATGCTTGCTGGTAATTAACACTTTGCCTGCTGTTGTCCCAAGAATCTGTCACCAGCGTACAATTAAGCTCGTGTCGAATTCCTCAGACAATGGCAGGCAATGTGTTAAAGATTTGCTTGTGTATTTGCTAGCAGATTACGCGATTTCTGCAGAGGTAAGTAGTTCATCAAAAGAGTAACAATGGTTTACAGGTACAAAACGAAAGTAGTTATGCCATATGGTTTATGTATAACAACAATACTTGTCCTTAGGATGGAGACATTTTTGTAGAAGTGTTTTTCGAACGCTATTTGTTCGCTGTGAGGGAACCAGTCCTCGTACACGGTCCGGACAAGGTACAAGACATTTTTTTTGTGCATAATATTGAAAATTTCAATCATACAAGTTACAAGTGTATTCCAGTGAGTAAATTAAAATCATGAGCAAGTAAACATGTATACATATTTACGATAAAATAATTTATAAAGTAATATTTTTAATGCCGTAAGCATACTCGCGTCACTAGTTTCAAAATGGCGGTCAGCGAGAGGCCTTTGAAAGAAGTCAATCAGATGCGCACGGTTGATGCAGGTTTACTTTGCTCCTGAAGTGAGACGGAGATTAGTTTGGATTTGAACTTTGAAGTACATCTTATCAACATCATATACATTATTTTTCCTGGTCTTGAAAACAGCCTTTCCCATAGAACTTGGTCTTTTGTGGGAGGAAAGCATATCAAAAGTAAACTCGCTTCGTGCATGTTTTGCATTGTGTCTGCGGACCATCTTCAACATTGTGACAACTTTTTGTCCAGATACAACATGCATGTTGTTATCTGTTTTCGAGGCTAACTGCTCTATGTGTAGGTCTGCTCTTTTTGATTAGTGGAGATGGGATTTTTAACTGTCAAGCATGGTCTTATGCATCTGGTCTTAGGCACAAGCCAGGCAGACTGAAATCCATCTCCAAACCATTTCCGTCTAAATCGCCATGTTCAGTTGAACACCTAAATATAGAAATTTTTGTTTTTGCAACCCATTCAATCAGTCCACACTCAAGTACTCACAAGAACTCTTATGATCAAGCTTTATCAGGACTGCATGAGACACAATACAGATAGTAGCCCTCTCCATTATATCACATGTTTTATTTATTTAATATTGATTCATTTATGTATTTACTTACATATTTATTTATTATTTATCCTTTTAATTATGGATGGAAGGAATTCTTTGATGCACATGATCACTAGTGGTATGGTGGTGGCCACCAAGGAGAGGAAAGGGAAACAATTTTTAATCTGTGCATGTTCATAATCTATCCTTTACTTAGCATGCATATTTATATGTCTCAGGTGTCTGACTTATTTTATTTATTTATTTATTATTTGAATTTTTCAATTTATTTATTTGTTTGTTTGTGATGTATGTTTGCACATACACATCTATTTACAAGATGAGAACATACATGTACACATATATGGTAAAAGGTGCCATACCACTCGCTCCCCACCATACATACACACACAAAACCACAGAACACCCATCAAAAGACATGCACGTCTGTGCATGTTCATAATCTATCCTTTACTTAGCATTCATATGTCCCAGGTATCTTTAACTTACTTTATCTTATTTATTTAATGGCCATGAGATGACGTTGGTCACTTGCTCAGCGTTAAACCCAAATAACTTTAATAATTAATGTATTTATTTTTGTTTGTTTGTAATGCAGGTTTTGTACATACACATCGGCATACAAGAAAATATACACATATAGAGATGGAATAGGTGCCATGCCGCCCGCTCCCAACCCCATCCCACATAAACACACAAAAATGCAGAACACCCACTAAAAGACATGCACTTCTGTGCATGTTCATAATCTATCCTTTACCTAGCATTCATATGTCCCAGGTACCTTTGACTTACTTTTTCTTATTTATTTAAATTATTTATTTAGTTTGTTTGTAATGTAGGTTTAGTACATACACATCAGCATACAACATAAGAACATACACATACATCTTAATAGGTGCCGGACCGCCCACTCCCAATCCCACTCCAGTTACACAGACAAAACCACAGAACACCTACCAAAAGAATGTACATCTGTGCATGTTCATAATCTATCCTTTACTCAGCATTCATATGCCCCATGTATCTTTGACTTGCTTTATTTTATTTATTTAACCGCAGTGAGATGGCCTTAGTTGCCTGCTCAGCGTTAAACCTAAATAACTATTCATTTAAATTATTTATTTATTTAATTTTGTTTGTTTATAATGGAGGTTTTGTAATACACATCAACATACAACATGCGAACATACACATACATGGTAATAGGTGTCAACCTCCCAACCCAACCCCACCCCACATACACACACAAAACCACAGAACACCCACCAAAGACATGCACAGTTGTATACTGATGGGCATTAGTGGACTGTAAGACCTATATAGAGGCTTGAGGTTAAGAAAGTGGCTTGTATTGATTGCCTGTATTTTAGCTGCCCACCTACAATCTCATGTATACAGTTAATCACACTGCACATGCAGCCATCGGTTCTCTGAAAAGTACTGTTGGTCTCATGCACAGGGGCACCAAAACTTAGAGATGAGGCCACACTTGATAACAATAGCAGAACTAATATGCATGTAAACAGCACCTTTGTAAACAGTACCAGTGGCCAAATGCACACAGACATCATGGATGATGCCACCACTGATCACTTCAAACAATAGGCTGCCCAGTACACATTGATCAGTGATACTGGGAACTAGCCTACACATGCAGCCATCAGTTCTGTAAATAGTACTGGTGGCCACATGCACAAGGGCACCAAACTTAAAGATGAGGCCACAACTGCCACCTCAAACAAAATGCTACATACACACACATATCAATGATATAGTCAACCTCTGTGTGCGTTAGGCGGGACAGGCTTAAAGTATGCGACTGTAAATCTTCCAGCGAAATGTCAATGCCAGTAAGAAAATAAGATAACAGCAGCAAGTACATGTATTTTGTAAATCACTCAAATAAAACGTGAGAACTCATCGAGTCCAATGGTGTTTTGAGTGGGTGATGGAAACACTGAAAGAAATAGTATGTGTACATTATAAAGTACGTGCCTCCTTCTCCCCCCTACCCCTCCCCCCCAACATTAAAACTAGCTGTTGATCATAAAACATATCTCATTCATTGATTACTTGACTGATTATTTAAATTTGTGTCACCTTTCTCCGTTTTCTTTCTTGTTTTCATCCCAATATCTTGCAGCGAACTTCAAACATCAATATGCAGACAAACTGCAAATTACGCAGCAGCAGCATAGTTCCTCTTTTGTGCATCTAGGCTACTGCTAGTGAGATAGGGTTTACTTTTAAACAAAGCATTGCATTAACCTCCAAGCATGTTCACATTGTTCTGTGTATTCTTTCAGTGTGTAATGTACTGTACCATCAGTGATCACCGAGACTGCATTGGCAGTGATCACACATCACAACATACATGTAGCTTACCAGTGCATCTGATTAAATTAAATGTTACAGTAAAATATATAATTAATCAAGTTCCAAAACTTTGCTCAGCCATGACAGTTAAAACCAAGTGGTGTGGCACTCTTTCTCTTTTACAGCATGCAGCATGTTGCACTTTGGACATCGGTTTCAAAGATAGCGTTTGTTTTTGTGGGTTGCATTTTGTTTTGGTGCTGTGGTGTCGAAATCAAATGGGCAAAGTGATGGTAAAGTGAATGGAAATAAACGTGACAAACCTTTAATAAGACGTAAAAACGCACAAAGCGACTTTGCGCGTTCGCTTTTCTTGGGAAACAAACAAGCTTATGTAGAACAATTCGAAAGAACTTGTCGGCACACCAAAATTCATGGCAACGGGTCAGTCTGTATCTTGTATCGTGATGTTCACGTGATTTGGGAGACTTTATTGTTGAGTAACAATATTTGAGCTCAAGGCATGCTTTTTCGTAACTATTTCTTCTCAATATAATTAAGTGTGGAAATATACTATACTTTAAAAAATAAAATTGAAATTGAAAGTAACATATAGTGCATACTACCACTGAGTATGTTGAAAAAAGTGTGGATTTCCAGAGAGCTGTCACAACACACCAAAGTCCGGATTTTCAGCTCCAATGTAAAAGCAGTTCTCCTATATGGAGCAGAGACTTGGAGATTGACAAAAACCACAGTCAACAGAGTACAGACCTTCTTGAACAGTTGCCTTAGAAGAATTTTGAAAATCCACTGGCCAGAGAAGATCAGCAACGTCAGACTCTGGGAGAGAACAGAGCAGATAACAGCAGAGAATGAAATTGGGCGAAGAAGATGGGGATGGATCGGTCACAGTCTGAGAAAGCCAGCTTCCAGTATCACTAGGCAGGCATTGTCATGGAACCCCCAGGGAAAGAGGAAAAGAGGTAGGCCGAGAAACTCCTGGCGTCGAGACCTCCAAGCAGACATCAAGAGACTGGGAACCACCTGGAGTAGAATCGAAGGAGAAGCGCAGGACAGGAGTTGCTGGAGGTCTCTCGTCGACGGCCTATACCCGGGTAGGGGTGACAGGCGTAAGTAAGTAACCACTGAGTACAGGAACAATGAGGCCTCTGTAAACTACCGATCCTCAGTAAAAATGGCTGTGGCAGTCTGGGTTTCGTCTGCAGCCGTACTGAAAACAAAATGTGCTACAGAAAAATGTCTCCATCCTCCAGCGGTTTAAAATGAGTGCGCACTGCTTTTATTTATACTAAACTTCATTTTAATATACCTAAACCCTTGTTACTCTGAAGAAAATCACTATCTCGTAAACGGCTGATTGTCTATGAAGGGCATCTGCTAGACTATTACTTTGGTCAATAAAATCTTGTGATGCATCAAGTGTGGAGTCAGACCTGTCATGATCCTCTTGTTTTGTCTTGTCTCATTTGGTTGAACATTAGTTCTATGCTCTTTTTTAGTTTTGGTTTACCGTCAGCCTCTTGAACTTGAGAAACATGGTTTCAAATATTAACCCTTTCATTGCTGAGAAAAAGTGAGCATGATCCAACTGCAAGAGATCTAGATCCTCATGAGCCCCCACAGTCGTGGGAGGCTCATGAGGTTATATGCCTTGAGTTTCTATGCCTTGTGCTGACACCACTTGTGTCAATGTTTGTTAGATGGATGGGCCTCAGGGTTTAATACCCATGTGCACAAATCCACTTGTACTTGAAACAGTAATGGTGGCTGCACCCCCAAGGGGATTAATTGTTTGGGAGATGTGTAAGGTTGATTTTGCAAAAAAATGTAGCATCTATAAAGGTGAGAGTTTAGCATAACAGAGTGGCAGTTTGGTAGGATTGTATTTGTCAGAAAGGAAGAACTCGAGAAGTTTGTACATGTAATCATGTTATTGCACCACAGAGTATGTTCTGTGTTTTGTTGAACCACCTTGTATGTGCAGCCAGCAAAATTGTAAATAGTACTGGTGGCTGCTTGTTTAAGGGGGTTAATTTAAAATAAGTTCTTTGATTTAATAATTATTCGGGGAGATCAGTCAAGTAAAGGAGCATTGGATTTCCTCAGTTATTGTTGTGTATGTGTGTAAATATGATTATTTGCTTGCATGTAATAGTGAGGTGAGTCTGTGTACTGGTCTGAATCTGTCTGTTGTAGGTAAACTTTAACCCTAGCATTTTTCTGACTGGAAATGCCAAGCCACTCCAACACCACCCTTGAAACATCATGGTCAATCTCTCTAAGAATTGTTAATCTGTCTAAGAATTGTTGTGGTGTAAGAACTCAAAATCTGATAATTTTGTCTTCAGGGCTTAATTAGTTAAATATACTTTGTGGAGAAACCTTTTTGAACACACCAGTTTGAATGACCTCTGTAAAAAGTCATGGTCATATAGATTAATATGCAGGTCAGCATAACTTACAACAATGCAAAGTTGATTTTCTGAGACACTACGTGTATTTCAAACTTGAAGGCCAAGCTTGATCCAAAGATACCTGATGTTAAGACATCAGGTATCTTTGGACCAAGCTTGGCCTTCAAGTTTGATTTGCCCCTCTAAAGAAAGGCCTTCCAGGTGATACTAATTTTAGTTTTATTTAAAGTTGGGACTTGGTTGTTGGACATTTGTGGAAATGCAAAGTTTGCTTCATGTCAGCTTGGGTTAACTAGCTATTAAAACTTGTCACAACCAAAGTTAACAACAAGACCTTTTTTGTGGCATATCTTTTCAAAATCACTTTCAGTTTCATTGGTCTAGGGTCAGGGGAGGTTAAGAATCATGTCCAGATGAGTATATTGGCATAATTCATCAGTTATTGTGTGTGCTATTGACAAATTGAAAGTAAACCATGTACAATATGGGCTTTCACAACAAATTTATGCATGCTCATTCATGTGACTTGTCTGAAAGGTCAACATCTCAGATGATCAGCAAAATTATGTGAGTGGCCGTGCGCGTAAACAATGAGGGCTTTGTCATTCTTGTGTTTTATTGTTATAAGTCATTGTCTCAAGGGAATGTGGGATGTGTCAAAACAACCCACTATTTTGATTGCCACTGTAAGCTTGTTCAATAAGTTTATGTGTAAGTTTAAGTTTATACCCGAACACACATAATTTTCATGTATTTACATGTATATGTGTATGCTACCGTATGACCATCCTGTTCAAACAGGATGATCACTATTTCGCATGACGAACGAATGAGTGCCGTGTTCTAACAGGATGCTGTATGACATCACACAACATAAATATATACACCTTGCTTTTGGATGTATCGTACTGGCTTTAGTTGCAAAGGGTCGTAGCCTGAAGTTTCAGGTCCTACTTGCTGTGAGTAGTGCAGATTAACTCCTTCACTGCAGAGAAAAATTGCACACCACCCGACTGCAAGAGGTGTAATCCTCATGAGCCCCCGCAATAGCGGGGGCTCATGAGCATCTATGCCTCGTGCTGAAACCCACTTTGTATCAATGATTTCAAAAACACAATCTGCATCCACTTGAAGTGAAAGGGTTAACCCCCCATGTGCCTGCAGTAACTGTAATCAATTTCAGTGGAAACCATTTCCCCCAAAACTTGTTAGTATAGTGCAGTTTATTTTTGATCAGTTCTCATTATTTCTGACATGCCATGTGCCAGCTTGATTCATTTTGTTGCTCAGTCTGTAGTTTACCAGTATAAATTTAGACCCAAATGGGTTACAGTACTTACACACTGAAATAATTATGTGCTGGCTCGCTTTCATCACTCTCAACATTATTTGGCCTTGCCTCATTTCGTCATTTACCAGTGATTCACTTTTCTGCTCATCACACAGACATGGTCATGTTAACGTGTTAACCTTTTCGCTTTCAGTAGTGCTTTTTGTCATAGTGATTCTTGCAGGAGTCACTGCGATAAAAAGCGCTGCCAACAGCTGCATGGTTGAAGATAGTGCAGGGGCACAAATTATATTTCTTTATGATTCTGCTGACCTTTGTACTCTTCAGCATTACAATTTGTTGTTTATATTACAAAAAAATACAAGTTCACCCTCTTGCACTTGCAGCCACCAGTACTGTTTACAGCAGTGGTTGCAGCATGCAGAAGGGTTAATAATATTGTAGCCTGGTGCATGTAACAAAAATAGACAGACCTAAATTGTCGTTACATGAATGTTGTCAAGACTGAGGTGAGACAGCTTTTTCATGTATTCAGAGTAAAAAAAAATAAAAGAACCCCCTTAATCATCATGAAATTACTCATAATTTGCTTTTCTCCCCTCTCTTTGTTGATAACAAAATCAAATCTTATTTTACTGTCACGGGTGATTTCTAGATGTTCCAGATGACAATGTCTTGCATGTGCAGCTTCTACATAGATGTGTATGAGTGTGTGCGAATGTGTGTGTGTGTGTGTTTACATTAGAAATTTTGTCATGGTTTCTGATAATTTTTGTTGTTGATTGGTTTTGCATATATATATATATATATATATATATATATATATATATATATATATATATATATATATATATATATATATATATATATATATATATATATATATATACACACAGATAATCATTAAGATGTTTGTATACACTTGTATACAGGGAGTATGGTGTAGGGAAGTTTGATTCATTTCCATTTATTATTTTGTTCTTGAATTGCGTCTGTGCTGCACACGATTTCACGTGTGCTCTTAATTTCTCAGGCTAAGAAATACTCGTTCTTTACTTGTTTGCTTTTGTGCGAAATAGATTGATGTGGCTTGCAGTTGTCCTTTCACCATCACACTGTCATGTCTACTTTGTGTATTGATCATGTGTGCTAGTCTGTGATTTGGGACCTTGCAGCTGGTCCAAAATCACAGACTAGCACACATTTCATAAGTTACTGGTATGCCATGTCAAATCTCACTGCCTTTTGTGTACATTATATTGTAGTAGGTGTATAGTTGTATACAAGGACTAGGTATGTGTACTCATTATGTTGCCAGGACACCGCAGGCTGTTCTGTGTTGGACATGATTTCCACAAAGTGTGGACTTTTTAAACCGCTATGTGCATGCAGCCATCGTTCTCTTGAACAGCACAGGTAGCTACATGCACACGGAGGTTAATGTAAGGGAAGTATGCAAGCTAGGTTGTGTGATTGTTTTGTGTCGGTGTGTGAGTGCCAGGCTTTGAACATGCTGTTTGTGTGTGTCTTGTCATTATTTTTTCCAATACATGAATACCATTTTCCCACACACTAGGTTGGGGTTGATGGCTTTAGAGAAAATGTAACAAGGGGTTGGAATCCAGTGTGTAAAAGGACTGCATGTATTGGCCCATGCACAACTGTGCTCAGGCCAATGTCGGCCCGTTAACCTTTGCACATTGGGATGCCTTTCATTGTCACCCAATACTTGTACTGGAACTTTGTAGGTTGATGTAGAGTCAGATGTATCATGCCTATCAAGCAAGAACTGTAATGTGCATTTTCCAGATTTTAGATATGTGTTTCAAAGTTTTGAGTGCTTTTGTCCTCTCATCAGCCTTTCATTAATGTGTGTTGGTCTGCAGTTTTGGACCTTATGGCTTAGGGCCATATGGGTATACATCTCAGCCCAGTATACAAATAAATTATCAGGTTCATACCTTCATTAGCCTACACGTACATTTTATGTCCGTCAGTATAGGTGTCAGTCAGGTGAAAAAAGTGTTATTGATTCATCATTTACACTAGGGTGTTTATATGTTCACTCAGATTATCAAAATTGGTGGTTGGCACAATACTTTCTGGTGTCTCTATTGTTTGAGTGTCCCTGGTGCAGACTAATTGTCTCAGTTGACAGTTATCCTCATAATGAAATCTTTCTTGTACATTAACCCGCTTGTGTGAGCAGTCTCTGGGGCAGTGCCAATAGCAGCATGCACAAAGGGGTAAACCCCTTCACCGCTAAGAAGACATAAACTGCAAGTGATATGGATCCTCATGAGCCCCTGCAGTTGTGGGGGCTCATGAGAATCTACACCTTGTTGACACATCAAAGTATCCATGTTCCTTAGACAGTTGGGGGTCTTGGCGTTACATTAACAAAGATTTCAGCAACACAACATGCGCACACTGACAGTGAAGGGGTTAAGTACATGTACAGTGCATCGTGAGTGTAAGCATGTTGTACAGTTTCTTACAACTTGTGTGTACTTGTTCACAGTTAAAGATACATTACTGATATTGTCAGTGTCACTATGTGTTAACAATGACAGACTTAATAATCAGTAACCAGTCTAACGTTTTCTCCATCTTTTCTGTAGAAGCATTCAAGCATTTGAGTTTGAATGTTAAAAACAAACCCTTTGAATTACATCGAAAGGATGCACTAGTTTTCGGCTTGTACTGTGCGTTATTTGGAATGGGCTTTTTTAACGTTTTAACATCAGAGGGAGATGGATCTTGAATAAACTTGTTGTCAGTGTAAACCACAGCTACAATCCTTGGATTTTAACCATCTTGTGCGTGCAATCACTGGTAATGTAAACAGTACCGGTGGTTGCATGAAGAAGGCAATTATTTTTGTTGAATGTCCTCGCATAGTACAACATATTTCTACTGGTTTGTGTAGATTGGATATGACTTCTGAATTATGCAAGACCAAAGGAATTGTCTTTTTAAAAATCTAGTTTGATGTCTTTTGTGGAAATGAAAAAATTTAACCAAAGTTTTTACTGTCTTATTGGGAGGTTGTGTGTGTGTGTGTGTGTGTGTGTGTGTGTGTGTGTGTGTGTGTGTGTGTGTGTGCGTGCGTGCGTGCGTGCGTGTGGTGCGTGCGTGCGTGCACAAAACGAACGAATGAACAAAACCTCTAACTGCAGGATAGAGATTATGGCTTTCTCGCATGCTATCCTGATCAAGCTGTTTTGAATCCTCCCAGAGAGGGAGAGAGAAGCATTAAACATGGTAATCACAACTGTTAGAAATGTTTGATTACAAACAGCAAATTGTTTTTATTGCTATTTATAGAGAAATAAATATTTCTATGGTATGAGGTCAGAAGCTAAAGTTTAATAAAATCTAAACAAAAAAGGAAAACAAAAGACATGATGCGTCATGTATTCACAATGACGCAGTGGTAACTTTGACAGTAGTCTCCCTTGGACGTTTTTATGACTTCATAAGCGAAAGAGCTAAACGAATGGCGCGGGAAGTTACCCAAAGACAAGTCCGAGCTAAGTAATCAACGATTTATTTCAACACGGAGCAACTGATCCTCCACAATGATTTACACATCGAAGACGCAGCCTGCAAGCGTCGGTCAGTTTATGTCTGAAGACACAGACACTGCGACAGAGACCTATGAACGTGTCAACAGCGATGTAGATGACAAGTCTGCTAGGTTTTTGGTGAAAGACAGGAACTTCGGCCGACAGTATGCACATCTGTACGCTGAACGACTTTGGACAGCACGCCCAAAACTTATAGAAGCCGCCAGGGCAAAATGGGGTGAGTTTGTACGCGTACTGACTTTTCATTGTACAAGCTGTAAAATCATTAGAGCTTCCAATAAAGTGTTTAGTGTAAATTAATCATCCTGTAAACCACGAATTTCCGCACCCGAAAATAGTAGTAGGCCCTGTCCGTGTCAGACTACAACATGACTTAATCTGTTTTCAACATACATGCCTTGTCAATTTGCAGTTGAAGCATGCATTATTTCCTTACTCTTATCAGATAGTTCCAATGGCTGTAGACACCAATCCCTCATTCAGTCATTGACTATTTTTTTTATAAGTGTTAGATTTGTGTTATTAGAGTTCTCAGAACCTCACATACTGATTAACTGAGTCATGTAGCATAGCTTACCACAAATAAACCTCCGCATCTGTTTGGTAAACAAGTCACTGCAATTCTCTAATATTTTGTTATTTCATATGACTGTACAGTGCACACTCAAGTTACCTTCCTTGCTTTGTATCATTGCAGATCCTGATATTCAAGTGTGCAAATTGCATGAATTGCAGAGTGATACAAGATGCATTGTTATTGGCACTTTATTCAAACATATGGAGCTGAAACCAAACATCCTGAAAGAAATCAGCGAGGAGGTAAAGAACTTAGCTTCATGAAGCAATAATTGAGGAAGAGATCAAGTAAAAACTATAATAATTATTAGTATTAAAAATTATAGTGTTTCTAATTATTTGTTTCTTTGTAATACCATTAATTCTTGACACGCTACAACAGGTGGTTCCAGAATATTCACAAACCAGATAGGTGAGGCTAGCGCTAGCCTCACCTATCTTACTTACTTACTTACGCCTGTCACCCCTACCCGGGTATAGGCCGTCAACAAGAGACCTCCAGCAACTCCTGTCCTGTGCTTCTCCTTCGATTCTACTCCAGGTGGTTCCCAGTCTCTTGATGTCTGCTTGGAGGTCTCGACGCCAGGAGTTCTCACCTATCTGGTTTGTGAGTATTTATAACTCGAGGCAAATTTGTATCGCTATATCGTTACATTGTTGTGTAATGTTCTGTGCATCTACTGTGGGAAATTAGGGTATTTACCTGACCACATATGGTAGTGCACCTTCGTGTTTGTGTATGTATGTTTCCCCTGCCTGCTTCCTAAGTTCCGGAGAAAGACATGGGTTATATAAGAGACCTGATGCATCTTTTTTGAAGATGCAAATGATCGTCTTATTCTATACCTGCGTATTTCTCTGTGGGCTGGCGATTGGGTGCCTGATAGGCGGGGGCAAGGGATCTAACTGTTTGTCTGTCCGGCGCTGAGTGATTCCTCTTGGTTCATATTTTCCAGCACAACTTGATGCCACAACCTATCAGGACAAAGTACACGGATGACTCTGACAAACTTATTCTTGAAGATGAACTGCAGCGAATCATCCTTGTTGGGGAGTTGTCGTGCCACAAAATGGTAACAGGTAAGTTTATCTATTGAATTAATGCTTGTTATATGATATATCGTCATTAAATCCTGAGGTGAAAACTCCAAATTTTAGTTGTCCTCTGATGACTACATTACAGTTCAGGGGTCAGACTAACTATGATTGTTCACAGGTGGTGCCTGAACAGCTGGCTATCCTGGTAGCATTTTAATTTGCACTATCATGGTTGATGTGTCTCCTGAATCAAAGACAAATCCCAGTTTTTGGAATTCTATCAGGAAGGCTCAGTCAGTCAGTATTATTCTGCCGTTATTAAAGCAGCATTGTATTGACCTGCTACACATTCTGCCAGTATTGCCAGACTACTTGTGTGTAAAATATCTTTGATATATATTTTAATTGCTTGTGTATTAAATGTCTGTGGCAAATTTGAGCGTGTGTGTATTAAATATCTGTTGCAAATTGATCTGTGCAGGTGTGATTGTGGCAGTATTGGGTCAGGAACCAGATGATGAGCGTGGAAAGTTCCATGTTGAAGATTACTGTTTTCAGCTTTTGCCTGAACAAGTGCCTCGGCCTTCACTCACAGAGGAGAGGTAAATGCCACGTACAGATATTGGCAATTGAAGTTTGTTGTCAAAAGTTGACGCATGATATGTGGCAGTAACATACATTTCAGATGAGTATGGATTTTTCTGTAAGTTCTTGTATGTATGTGTGCACACAAATTCATGTTTTAACCCCCTTGTTTATGCAGCCACCAGTACTATTTACTATACCAGTGGCTGCATGCACAAGAGGGTAAACAGACCTCTCTGTTTACAGGTATATAGTTCTGGTATCAGGCCTGGAGCTAGGAGGAGTGGAGGAGCGTCTATTTTCACTGCAGTTGTTGGTTGACCTCTTGACGGGACAGCTGGGGGATGGGGACCAGCAACAAGCATCTTCTCGCATTGCTCGCATCATCATTGCTGGAAATTCACTCAGCCGATCAACCCAAGACAGAGACTCTCTAAACAAGGTATGACAAGGATTTTGATTAATCGTATTATTTGTAAAAAACATGTCTTCAGCATGTTTGTAAAAATTGAGAAGAAATTGCAAGGGAAGGTGTCATGTTGCTTTGGTTTTATCCTTTTCAGGATGTGCTACATGTTAATATGCAACAAATGAAGTTTTGCATTCAAGACATGCCACACATTGTGCTAAGAAATTCCCAAGAAAGAAAGAAACACAATTAAAATGGACAAGTACAACACAGTTCTGTTGTACAACTGTGTTGTACTTGTCCTTTCTAATGTGCGATTCTTGATTTCTTGGAATTTCTTTACATTTTACGCACATGGTGGTCCCTTGTTGGTCTCATGATGCACAATGCTATACTTTAAATATACAGCAAAAACACTGACTTCTTTTGCTGCGTTTCAGTACACCATACGTCTTGAATGAGCTGTTGTAATGTTGGCCTCAGCTGCTAGTGATGCAGCATCTGTGAGAGCTTCAGGAGAGCCTAAGGAGAGTGCCTGTATATTTGGCAACTAGAGAGGCCATAAGCAAATCTTCCACTACCTTTGAGCTATCACAGTCAGTCTGACTCCCTTGACTTTTATGATGTAGTGCTCATCTTGTGGTGTTCATTGATGTTTTTGAGATGCGCAGTATTTGACTGAGCCAATGGTTGTTGAAGTAAAAATGATAACTGATGAATGCTGAACTTGTGTGTTTCAGGCCAAATACCTGACCAAGAAGTCATCTGCAGGCAGTGTGGAAGCCATGAAAAGTCTTGATGACATCATGTTTCAGCTTTCTGTAAGTCAAGCTGTGTGTCGCATGTAGATTCAGACCTCTCAGGTTTGAAAAGGCCTATGAAAGGGTTATTCAGCTCAAAGATGAATTTTAAAAATCCATTAGCTTTCTTTAATTTTATCATGCTGTTTGGTGTGTCCATTGTAGTGAAATAGTTTTTCTAGCTTACCTGCCAATGGTTGCAGATTGTGTTACATCAGTCTGTTAATTCTACACCAAAAAGCCCCAACTGTCCAAGGAACGTGGATATATAGTGGTGTCAACAAGAGGCATAATGCTCAAGAGGATCTATGTCTTGTAGTTGAAGTTGGATAAATATATATATATATATTTTTTGGGCAGTGAAGGGCTTTACATAAAGCCCTTCGTTGCTGCAACAACAAAAAAAATTAATCAAACCTGTGTCTTTCCAAGGCCAGCATGGATGTAGCTGTGATGCCAGGCGAGTTTGATCCCTCTAATCATGTGATGCCTCAGCAGCCGTTACACCGCTGTATGTTTCCGCAGTCAGCTGCACATGCCACTTTTGCCAGCGTAACCAATCCACATGACTGCTCCATTGATGGTGTCAGGTAAGCAGATCCAAAACCAAATATACATCATGACAGGCCATTTAGGCCTTAGGTTATTTTCCAGTTTCTGTGCCACTCCAGACATATTTGATGTGCCCCTGCCATGCAATGTGCGCAAGTCTTAGCCTAGAATTCCAAATTGTGAGGTATTGATCTTAAAAAGATCTATGTCAAAGTATATTCTAAATCTGAAGCATAGATGCGACTGATGTCCAACAAGAGGCAACGATCCTCAAGAGCTCCTGCAGTCGCAGGGGCTCATGAGGATCATTGCCTCTTGTTGGACAATATCGGTTTCAGCTGCACTTGAGATTGAGGGTATTTATTGGGATAAGACTATTTTAGCAAGATTTGAGATGGCTTTAAGTTTTATTTCGTTTCAGTGAAGTTTCATTTTCATTTAATTTCTTTCCTGCATGTACATTGTAGTGAACAAGTGTTTGCTTACCAACGTGCCACCAGGCATCACCTTTGTTTTTTCAAAATACATTACCGATGGCATTACTATATGGAATACACTCTATAGCCTAACAATTTTAGCCCAAAGTTGTGTCCCCTACACAACTGGGGAGGAGACACCGGGGATCCCAGAATAGGAGCCCGGGTGGCCTCCCCTTACCAACCTATACCGGCAAGCGTGTGGGGAACTCACCTCAGTTTCACTCTTAGCTCGACCTTGCTACGGTTTTTGACCGGTTCTTCTGTGGTTTACTACTACTTGGCTTTTTGCCTTGTTTTTGACTTCTCCTTGGACTCAGTGTACTTCATTGGTGTGTTCTACACTTCAACGTTTTTACTGTGTGTGGACTTAGCGCCGACCGGTTTCCGACCGGTTTGACTTTCAGTGAACTTCGTCCTTGGCTGCAGCCTTGGGGTTTCAGCTTGTGACTTTACTCACGTGGCTTTTGCCTCGCGGTGTGAGTTCGGCGCTTGAGTGTGTTCCTTCCTGTGAACAGTGTACAACGAACGCTATGGTTGCTTCTGTTGAAGTTTTGCCCCTTTTGTGAGGATTTCTGTGGCCCTCGGACGCCCTCGTCGCCTGCCGGCCGTGCTCTACTGCTCTTCCGACAGGATGTGTGACGTGTGTGCCGATGGGAGTGAGGACCGGCGGTCTCAGGTGCGGTGTGCCTCATGGGATCCTACAGACGTGTCCTTTCTTCCTGGTCGCAACGTTCTCCCCGGACTTCTCCGCAGGATGGCGTCGCTACGTCGGCTTCTCGGGCCCCACTTCACTACGGCTTCCGGGCCTTCCAGCCCACAGGTAAGTCCCCTTCTTTTACCTTAGCCGCGCAGAAACTCCCTCCCCTCTCTGAGTCTTCTGAGCAGGGCAGGCGTGTATCAGGGTCGTGCTCCCCACTTTGGCGTGTCGGAAGCTCCATTTTTTTTGTACTAAAGAGGTTACCCGCCCGCTCTGATTCCAGGGTCCGTACAGTCTGTGAACGTTTGTGAAAGTTGTTAAAAAATGACGAGGCTTTTTCAGGGCCCTGGAAAGTTTGTCAATTTCTGTCCTTTTCCTTAAAGTCTGTGAAAGTTTGTAAAAAATGACAAAGTGCTGGCAAACTTTTGTCTACTTCTTTTTTTTTTTCTCCCTCAATTTGTGACTATTCACTGCGAACGATCATGCTGACGCTTGTTGCAAGTGATTGATATTTAGCTCTGATCATAAAGTGACTGCATGCCCTTTCTGCCGAACATTCTGATTGGCTGTTTATGCGTCTACCAAGCTCCGCCATTTGCTAAGCGTTCTTTTATTTTGGTATCTCTTCATGCATTAAGCACGAAAGCTTCAAATGAGCTGCTGATACAGAGTGATCTAATTAAAGTGTGTAAACCTTCAGGCTTTAGTTTGGGTTTGTGAAACATTTATGAATAGTTTGTGAACTTCGTCTCTGCTTTTCTGTACGGACCCTGGATTTGTCCGAGCGGACCTGGTTTCCTACGTTTACGTCACCCACCCCAGGCGGGCCTGGTGTGACCATGGTCACGCGCACCCCACGCTCCGAGGCTTCGGAGCGGGGGTCGCGGGCCACAAAATTGTCCCCTCCCCGCTACGCCTTCCTGAGCGGGCTTGGCGTGACAACTTTCTGCCCCCCCCCCCCCCCCCCCCCCCCGCCCCGTATTTTGCAGGCGGGCCCGGTGTGACTTAGACTTTTACTCACAGGTGCGGATTCGTGCGCACCATTTGTCCCCTCCCCGCTTCGCTTTTCCTGAGCGGGCTTGGCGTGACACTTTTCTGTCTCCCCCCCCCCCCCCCCCCCGCACAGAACTTTCCAGGCGGGTCCGGGGTGACTCAGATATTTACTCACAGGTGCGGATTTGTGCGCACCTTTTGTCCCCTCCCCGCTTCGCTTTTCCTGAGCGGGCTTGGCGTGACACTTTTCTGAAAACCCCCCCCCCCCCCCCCCCCCCCCGCCTGCCCGCCCCGTACTTTCCAGGCGGGCTCGGTGTGACTCAGACATTTATTCACAGGTTTGGATCCGTTCTCCCCGCTTCGCTTTTCCTGAGCGGGCTTGGCGTGACACCTTTGTGTCCCCCCCCCCCCCCCCCCCCCCCCCCCCCCCCGCCCCGAACTTTCCAGGCGGACCCGGTGTGACTCAGACATTTGCTCTCAGGTGCGGTTTCGCGCGCCCATTGGTCCCCTCCCCGCTTCGCTTTTCCTGAGCGGGCTTGGCGTGACACCCTTTCCGTCCACCCCCCCCCGCCCCGAACTTTCCAGGCGGGCCCGGTGTGTCGCGGACTCTTTCTCTCAGGTGCAGATTTGCGCGCCCCAATCGTCCCCTCCCCGCTTCGCTTTTCCTGAGCGGGCTTAACGTGACACCTCTCGGTCCCCTCCCCACCGCCCCGATCTTTCCAGGCGGGCTCGGGGGGACTCAGATATTTACTCTCAGGTGCGGTTTCGCGCCCAGGTGTTCCCTCCCCGCTCCGCCTTCCTGAGCGGGCTTGGTGTGACACTTTCTGTCCCCACCACCCCCGCCCCGAGCCTTCCAGGCGGGCCTGGTGTGACTCAGACTTTTACTCACAGGTGTAGATTCACGACGAGCAGGTTGGGGGTGCCGGCCTTTCCCCTTCCGCCTCTCTTCTTACCTTCGGAGTGTGGTCTCCGGCTCTCGCTTTCCCCTCGTCCTCCGCGTGCTATTCCCGTCACTAGTAGCCCCTCCTCCCTCGCACTTCGGCGAGTCGGGGGCTTACAGAGCCTATTTAGCCTTTGGCTGCGGTCCCTCCTCCTTCGCGATGCCCCGACTTACGGGCTTCGCGGTCGCCTCCTCCTTTCCTTTGGGCTCGCCCTCACCAGTCGTTGCGGCGGTCCCGAGCTCTCGGAGCCGGTCGCCCTCATTGCAGCTTAGCTTGGTAGGCGGAGGTGGAGTTAGACCCTGACATTCTAAGCCTGCTTTCAACGGTTTCGGCTTCAGCCATCTTCTTGCGGGATTCGCCCTCTGATCTTCCTCTCGCTTCACAGCTGTTTCGTTGGCCTCCTGCTCGCCTAGGATTTCGGCTCTTCGCTCAGCTCACAGTCGGTTTGTGCGTGGAAGAGGCCCCGTCTGACTACTTCCTCCTTCCGGACTTATGACCACCTGCGCCTCCTCTGAAGAGCAGGCTGTTGCTTTGCGGCTGGCTAAGGTCGCAAGTCTCTCCCTCAGCCACACGGTTACGGGATCTCGTCGACGCTTCTCGACCCGGTTTCGCCAGGACTCAGTCGGCGACGAGGACTCTTTCGCAGCTACGTGTTCACCAGGCTTGGTACGCTGGTCACTCTCAAGCCTTCACTGTCCCTGTTCCTTTGGCGGATGCGGCAGCCGTCGTCCTGGCGGTGGGCTCCGGCTACTCCAGACTGCTTGTCCTCGCCCTCTTGACGGATTCGCTTCCTTAGTTCGGATTGGCGACGCAAGCGGTGCTTCTTTTACTTGGAGGACTCTTGGGATCTGGAATCTTCGTCTCTGCGCCGTGACTTTCCGTGGTTGCTGCTAACAGGGCCGCCTACCTTCCTCAACCATCCCTGTGGCGGCGTTCGCCTACTGGGACCTTGGGCCGCGTGGTCACTCCTACGACTCGGCACGGATCTCCCCTAGACGGTGAAGACGCAACTCCTCCAGGCTCCACTCGGTGGTTCCCTCTTGGTGAGACGTGGCAGACTGTATAGGAGACTCCGCCCCCGCTGCGTCTCCTCGCTCGGGCCTCTGACATTCCCCTTCTCCAACTCCGGTGCCAGTTCTTGGGTCTCCAGTCGGCGGGCAATTGGCCTTCTACAGCGACCTTAGGAGATTGCTGTTCCCAGCCGACCTTGGGATGATCTCTATGGTCGACCAATCTCTTCTCTGCACAGTAAGGTGAAGGCCTGGCTCAACAAAACAGCGACAGTAGCGGTCTCCCGACACGACTCGCTGGCGCTCTATGTCCGTCTCCTATCGTCCCCTTCCTTGGGGCAGGTGGCACCCAGTTATCGGCGCTATACAAGTCTTCTTTGGGAAACGCCCGTTCAGATGGAGACAGCCAGACTCTTCACTCAGCTGTCCGGCTGATGGATCTCGCTGTCAGCCTCGATCTTCTGGCACGTTCACGAGCCGATTCTTCCGTCTTCGCGCCGGTGTCTACTTGCCTTGGTGGGATCGTCTAACAGTTTCCGAGCCCTCCCCGGCGTCCTCAACGTCTGTCCGTGGGTCTTCATGAGGATCCTCGACTTGGTGATGGCCAGCTTTTGCCAGCGGTCGCTGAATCCGTCCTTCTCTTCCTGGACGTTCTTGATGCTGCGCAACCTAGTCACTGTGACTCTCAGAGAGGACAGAGATGCCCAACTTTCTCTCCCTCTAGGACTGGGTCTGGCTTCAGCTCCTGGGACTGCTCGGTGCGGCAGCAGACTCGTCTCCCTTCGACCGGCGCTAGGGATACGAAGAGTGAAGGCTCGCCACCGCGGCTACTACACCTCCCCCTACGCTGGCGCCCCTTCGTTGACACCCTGTCGGTTCCGTTCTGTTTCCCACTTCCTGCCCCCGCTTCGAACGTGGGCGGATCTGGCATGCTGGGCGTTGGGCGTGTCCCTGTGCTCCCCTCCGACCAGGTGATCAATCTCCACTGACGCGAGCCAGTCCGGTTGGGGCACTCTACTTCCCGGACCTTGCCTCAGACCGGTTACCCGGGGACTTCGCAGACAGTCACTTCGACTGGGAGTTATAGCAGTTGGGATGGCCCTCAACGCCTGGCCAGAGACTCTGACCAACCGGGACGGCCTCGTCTGCCAGACAACTCGACAGTGGCGGCCTGATACAGAACCAGGAGGCACTCGCTGGCCCTCACGGTGCTTCCTCCTTCCTTCCTACTCTGGTGGTAGGACCCGGACCTTGCTTTCGAGCCCGCCACTTCCCGGAGTGGTCCATGCGCCCAGACGTCTTCGTCTGTTCCGCTCGAGATGGGAGACGCCGCTAGTCGACTTTGCCGCCAGATGGAACATCCAGCTACCGCTGTTTGCCTCTCTAGTCCCGGACCCTCTCACCTGGGCGGTAGACGCGCTCTCCTCCTGGGTACAGACTGATTTCGTTTACATTCCCTCCGTCGGTGCTGGTGCCGAAGGTCCTGCGGAATCTGCTGGTTGCTCCGCGGTTATCTTCCTGGTGACCACCCTTCAATTGGACCTAGAGCTGGACCATGGATCGGCTCGTTCTAGCAATGGACCCGGCCCGAGAGCCCCACCCCTTCCACGACGCTCGAGCAGCTCCGCCCGGCTCTGTTACAACCGTGCCTGGAGCTCCTCCCCCTTCTCGCCTGGAAGTTGCCAAACTAGTCCTCGCCGCTAGAGATTGTTGGAGGCGGCAGTGGCGGCCTTGGCCGCAGCCCACAGACTTTCTACCGGGAATGTGTGCAAAGGCAAGTGGAAGATCTCTCAGTCGTGGGGCGCCGCCCAACGGCTCCCGCCCCCACGAGTCTCACTTCCCCTACCGTAGGAATACTTCATTGGCTCCTCGACAAACAAGTCTTAGCACCTTTTTACCGTCAAGGGATCTGTTCCGAGATCACACACACTTACCGCCTCCTGGACCTGTCGGATCCGGCCCTTGGAAGACCTTCGGACCTGTTGGCTCTACTGAACTCAGAGGTCCTCTCTCCTGGTTTCTCTACCTCGGTGGGACCTCCCTTGGGCACTGACGTGGCTAGAGACAGCCCGTTTCGAACCCCTGCATTTGGCACGGTTCACCGTTCTGGCCCGGACACGTGTTGCTTCCTGGCGCTCGCCATGGCTTCCGCGTGAGCGAGCTGCTTGCACTCTCGGCTCGCCCCGCAGGTGGGCAGTCGAGCCTTTGGCTCAGCGCTTCTTCTCACTGACCCGTCCTTCAGGCCAAGAGCCGGCCTTCCTCGGCTGCGCTCCAGACACTGACCTTACATCCGTTTCAGAGGTCGACCGACCCCTCGGGTCGCGTCCACAGGACCCAGTCCGGGCACTGCAGAATTCCTGCGTCGCTCACAACCACGCCGTCGGAGGCGTCCCCGCCTCTTCCTACGTCCTTCCCCAGGCAGGCCGGGTCTCGGCCTAGACAGTTCGCCCTGACTGGAGTAGGCGACTCGTTGGCCTTCCAAGATCTCTCCCCAGACAGGGATAGATGGTTACAGTTCCGGGCGCATGAAGTATGAGCAGTAGCTATCAGAGTGCCCTTGACCGCTATGGCTCGGTTAAAGTCATAGTGACGGTGGTAGGCGGGCATGCAGACTCCTCCTTCGCCCTCTTCTACCTCCGCGACCTATCCGGCCAGCGTGACTCCCTGGCCACAGTGGGCGACTGCTCCGCGGCCCAGCACTCCCTCCGCGCGCCACAGGCGCATAGGCACTTCTTAACTGAAATCGTCGGGAGTGCTCCTTGCGGGCCGGCGGAGGGTTTAGGTACAGGGGGTTGGGGTTGGGTGTCGGCACCCTCCTCCTCTTTGTGATTCTTCCATATAGTAATGCCATCGGTAATGTATTTTGAAAAAACAAATGAAATTTTTTTTTTTTTTTTTTTTTTTTTTTTTTTTTTTTTTTTCTAAAAATGTATTTTTTTTTGAAAAATACTTACCGATGGCATTACTCGGATGGCCCTCCCACCTGCCCCGTTTGCCTCCTTGGCTAAGTACCCCCACCCGGGTCTGCCCTGGGGGACTTGGGTGGGGTTAGGTATTTTTTAGTTCCCAGGGTCACCCTGGTCAGCCCCACAGGGTGGGTTTTTCTCTCTATTCTGGGGCATGCGTTTCTGTCTACCCTTTGTCCATTCACCTGTATTTGCCTTTTTAAAACTCTCCCTACTGTCTGCACTGCCTGTAGCTCTTGATATTGGATGTGTGTTGCTGAATGGTCTTGGCTTTATTTAGGCCCCATGTTGTAGGTTTATTTAACGTGTTTGACCGGCTGGCGACATACATTCAATTTTCTGTTTAGTTTTTTTTCACAAGCAGTGCAGGCACGTCCTGAGAAAGCCTTGTTGCTGTCGGGACGTTAAGCAATGTACAATCTACAATCAATCCTTGGCTAAGTGTTTTGGCTAAGCATGAAACTGAGGTGAGTTCCCCACACGCTTGCCGGTATAGGTTGGTAAGGGGAGGCCACCCGGGCTCCTATTCTGGAATCCCCGGTGTCTCCTCCCCAGTTGTGTAGGGGACACAACTTTGGGCTGAAATCGGTAGGCTATAGAGTGTATTCCATATAGTAATGCCATCGGTAAGTATTTTTCAAAAAAATACATTTTAGAAAATAAATTCATTTTTAGAAGCCAGCGCCACATCCACCCTGATTTTCAACACGGGGATAAAAAATTTCCATGCAAGCTAATGTTCAGGTTTAGGAAAAAAAAATTGAATTAATTCAAAACTCTTTCCGATCTTTTTATGGTTTAGAATTCTTGGAACATCAGGTCAGCCGGTGGAGGACATCAAGCGCTACACTGCCATCGATGACCCTCTGGAAATTCTGGAGAAAAGTCTACTGTGGGGTCATATAGCGCCCACAGCTCCCGACACACTTAGTAAGCCCAACATCACAGTCATTACTATCTTAGCTGTTCTAGCACCACCCTTAAACTATCAGGGAAGATCTGTCTCATGAACCTAGTGGAAATATTGAAGAAAACGCTCCACAGCTCCTGAAACACCTTAACCCATTAATTTAAGGGTATTGCCAGATGAGTTTGGCGACTGAAGTCGCCAAGCTCATCTGGCACTACCCTTGAATTATCATGATCAATCCATCTCCTTCAACTGGTACATAGTCGTTAGACAGCACCTCCAAAAGTTTGGAAATGCGGCTATGGGGTTAAGCAGGTTAATGCTTCCTCACTAAATTGCTATGTCATGTGTTGACCCATTCAGCCCATGACACACTATAGTGCTCCTCTGTGAAGGCCAAAGGCAGTACGTGTAAGTCCATTAAAAAAAATATAAATGACATTTTCATTGGAATATAATGAAAAATTCACATGCTGTCATTTGCTGTCGGAGGGCAGAGTGGTCATGCGTAGCTGAGGTGGTAGAGCCAAGGTCGCAAATTTAATCCAAGGTCACATTTCCTGAATTTTGGAGGTGCCGCCTAACGACTAAATGTACCAGTTGCAGGAGATGGATCGACCATGATAATTCAAGTGTAGTGCCAGATTAGCTTAGCAGCTAATCTGGCACAACCCTTCAATTATCACGGTCAATCATCTCCTGCATTAGTGTGTCACTACAGGGCCAAATGGGTTAAAGCCCATTTTGAGTAAAACAAGTCCTGTCTGTATAATCGCACCCTAGACTGCAATGCCCAGTCTTTATGATCGCACCCCTCCTGAAATGTCTTTGTTTCCTCAAAAACATTGCCGATGACATTACTATTAGGAATGATCACTTAGCTTACCCATTATTTCCTCAAAAACATTACCGATGACATGACTTTGTGGAAGTGTCTACTACTTGCTCAATTTTAGCCTAAGAACCCGTTGTGTTAACACACAACCCGGGAGGCACTCGGGAACCCCCAGAAGGGCCGAGAGTTGTCTCCCGTTCCTGCCCTACCATTTCCCGTCACGAGACCAACCAGTCTTGCTACTTCGCTCGTGCAGAGTAGACGTGTTTTGCCTTGCTCCCGCTCTGTACCTTCACCGGTCTTCTTCGCAGACGCTTGTTGCCGCCCCCTCTCGTGTGCTCACCCTCCGCTTCGAGGCCTTCTAGCGCTCCAGCCTTTCTTCTCGCCACCTGCTACTGCCTCCTGCCGCTGCCTTTCGCTGCTCCCCTCCGGTGCTGTGACGGGTGTATGGAGGCCCCTTCCCCCGTTCCCGCTTCGTCTTGGAGGTAAGGTAGCGGTAGCTGCCCTCGGCTGGCCCTCGGGCCGAGCGCCGGCCGGTTTTCGGGCTTTCGTTTTGGGTTACGGCTAGCGGGCTATTTGTCGAGCTCTCTTTACTGAGGCCTTAGTGAACAGAGTAGACATGCGGGCCTCCCGCGGGTTTTTTTCGGCCAGCTCCTTTTTGCCTCGTTAGCTTACGAGTAGACTGTCTGCCTCTTAAAGCCACGCTGACTGTGTGGTTAGGCCTGTTTTGTGCCCTTTTGCTCCAACGCTCCTCTTCGCCTAGCTTAAAGGCCCTTCGGCTCCCGGAGTGTGTAGTCTTTGTTCAGTTGGGTAGCTGTCATGCCGCCTTGGCACCTTTCGCTTGCCGGTGATAACCCTCCCGGCCTCGCAATCCTAGCATGACTTTTGTATGTTGCAGCGCCCAGGTTCTTGCGTGCTCCCGTTGTGGCGACTTCCAGTGGCAGATGGATGACCATGCGGTCTGCCTCCCTTGTGCTGGCTGCTCCTCGGACCGCCTTTGTGATGTCTGCGCGTCCTGTCCAGAGTTACGTTGGTCTCACCTCTGGAGTTTTTACCGGCGCGAGCGACCACAGCCAGCTGCCTTCCGCCTGGCACCGGTATCTTCCCCTGCCGCCCCTATCATAGCGACCGCCACTTCCTGTCCTAGCCTCACGGAACGGAACACTCGTCGGGTGTTTACTGTTACTGCTGACCAGAGGACTGCCACTGCTGCCACGCCTACTGATCCTTCCGGAGGATCTGAATGCCAGCAGAGCGCCCGCCTCACTGAGCCCGGCCTGCAGCAGTGTGCCTCGAGCCGTCCCACGTTGACTGGCCGTCCTCCCCTGTCTCTTCTCGATAAGCCCGCTGACCCCTCCGGGGGGTCTCCTTGCCGGCACAGCGCCGCCTCACTGAGCCCGGCCAGCAGAGACGTCAGCCACAGCGTTCGCGACGCAGTCACGCCCCCGACTACGCCCGTTCCACCACCAGCTCTAGACGCTCTCGCTCGCCACTCGAGCGCTCTCGGAAGGACCATTTCTCCCGCCGGGATCGCCACCGCTCCCCCCGGCCCTCCTCTTCACGTGCCCCGTCTCGCTCGCCTTCCCGTCGTTCGGCGCGCTCTCCTCGCTCCTCTTGTCACCGGCCCTCGTCTCCTCGGCGGCCCCTCACTGGACGCTCCCCTGCCATGGATCGGCGCCCACGTTCCCGACTTCGTTCTCGCTCTCCTCGTGATAGGATCCCGCCGCGCTCCGGTCTGCGTTCGCCGCGTCGCATGCCGCCTCCGTCGTTGCTGCCCGCCCCTCCCCGCGAGGTCCGTACTTTCCGCGACAGTTCCCGCCCGGGGCTACGGTCCTCGGCTTCCCCTGCGCCCCTTCGGCCGCCCTAGACCGCCCTGGTCCCGTGCCCCCGCTTGGCCCCGTCCGTCCCTCCCAGCGACCAGGTCGCGGGTGGGCCGCCTGACTGCCCCCCGCCCCAGCCCCCGCCGACCTCCTTGGGGTCCCCTGTCGGCGGGAGGCTTACCGAGTTTTGCGGAAATTGGCTCTCGCTGTTTCCTGACGACCCCTGGATTTGCTTCACCATCGCCGATGGCCTCCGGATTGTCTTCTGCGAGCCTCCACCATTGCGTCGCTCCCCCCTTTGGACCGAGGTTCTGAGCGACCCGCTCAAGGCCTCTGCCCTGCGCGGGGAAGTCTCTTCCCTTCTGCGGAAAGCTGCCACGGAGGTTGTTCGACGCCCCGACTCCCCGGCCTTCTACAGCCGCCTTTGTTTTTTCAAAATACATTACCGATGGCATTACTATGTGGAATACACTCTATAGCCTAACGATTTCAGCCCAAAGTTGTGTTCTCTACACAACTGGGGAGGAGACACCGGGGATCCAAGAACAGGAGCCCGGGTGGCCTCCCCCTATCACCCTATCCCGGCATGCGCTGGGCGACAGTTCACCAGTTTGCACTCTTTGCTCGACCGGTTCGGTCGGGTGTTAGCCTATGCTCCGTGTGACGAACTTTCCTTGGTTTTGGCTTTGTTTCTGCGTTTTGACTGGTGTCTTCATTCTTCGGAAAATAACTTCAGTGCAAGGATAAACTAGCCTGGCTTTGCTGAGTGGACTAGGGCCTAGTGCTCTGCTTGTGTTTTACAGTATCCTGAATTGTGTTCAGTGAATTCATCTTGGACTTAGGGCTGACCGGTTTGCCGGGAGGTGGCCTTTTTTGGCGCGGCTAGTGACTGTGTCTCTAACTCGTGACTGTGCCTAAGGGATTGAGTTTTCGGCGCTTTGTGTTCCTTCCAGCTGGAACCGTGACAGTCTGACCTTAGAGCTTATGCTCTTAGCACCTTACGGTTTGGACTCTGTGTACTTTCGTGGACGCTGCTAATAACTTTGACTCCCTCGTGACTTTGTGCCTCGTGTGAAGTGAATTTTTTCGGCGCTTGGGTGAACTTTTACCTGCGTGCTTTGGGCAGCGGACGCTATGGCAGCTTCTTTGAAGTCTTGCCTTTGGTGTGGGGAGTTTCAGTGGCCCTCCGACGCTCATGACGCCTGCCTCCCTTGCTCAGGATGCTCTTCAGATAGGACCTGTGTCATCTGTGCTGATTGGCGTGAGGAACGTTGGTCTCAACTATGGGACTTTTACAGACGCGACCGGCCGACCCGTCCCCTACAGACTACTCGGTGGGCGTCGTTCCGTTGGCTCTTCGTACCCCTCTTCGCTCTGTCGTCCAGGCCGTCCGGCCCGCAGATAAGTCCCCTTCTTGTACCATAACCACCCAGGAACTCCCCCCCCCCCGCTCCGAGTCTTCTGAGTCTTCCGAGTCGCTCCACGCTCCGTTTCTTCTGAGCGTGGCTTGAGCACTTTGAGTTTGCTCCCCCCCCCCCCGCTCTGCCTTGTCTGGGCGGGCCAGGAGAGCCGAGCGTTCTTACACGCCGCCCCGTTCCCTTTCTTCCGAGCGGTCTCGGCGCGACGAGCGCAAACACAAAAAGAGGGTATAAAAGAGTAAACGGAGAGACTCTCCCTCAGGCTCCGGGTCTTCTGAGCGGGATCCGAGCTCTAGGCATGGGCCGCCGCCCCGCTCCGAATTTTCGGAGCGGACCCGGCGCACCACATGGACGTCCCCCCCCCCCCCCCGCCCCGTGCAGACCAGGCGGGCTGGGCGAGACTTAGACTCGCGCCCCCCTCGCACCGTTTTTTCGGAGCAAGGGTCACGTGTCCCACTAATGCTCCCTCCTCGCTTCGTTTCCCCGCCCCGCCAGAAACTTTCTAAGCGGGCCCGGGCAGACTTTCTTTTTTCCTTGCAGGAGCGGATTCGCTGGGTCGCAGATCCTCTTTCCCCCCCACTCGCTTCCTCCCGAGCGGGTCAGGGAAGCCAGGGATTCCCTTCTGCCTCCCCTTGTGCCTTTCGGGAGGGGTTCTAGGCTCCCGCGATCCACTACTCGGCGGCGCGACATACAGGATTCGGACAGCCCCTCTTCTTCCCCACAACGTCCTTCCATTCAGGCCTCGCGGGCGGCTGCTCCGGTTCCTCACTCACGCCGTGACCATTCGCCTCCGGCAGACTGGCTCTCGCGCAGCCGGTCACCCCTCCATGTGGTTTCACGTGATAGACGGGCTGTCGACTTAGATCTTGACGTTCTCAGTTTACATCCAGCGGACTCGGTTTTGGCTTTTTCGGAGGATTCGCCATACGACTCTCCCGCCCCTGATGGTTCGCAGGTATCCGCTTCGGGTGAAGACGTCCCTCCGATTGACACGCTCCGGTCCCTGGGAGAGGCCTCCCGTCTAATCTACTCCTTCCTACCGCCTGACTTCTGTCCGCCTTCGCCTCCCGCGAAGAGACAAGCTTCGGCCATGGTGGACGCGCTTAGGCCTTCTAAGCGCCGCAAGTCTCTTCCTCAGCCGTCCGGCTTCCGGGACCTAGCAGACGCATTTTCGTCACAGCTTCGTCAAGACTCTTTCGGCGACAACGCTTTTTTTCTCCGATTCTCGTTGGCCGGCGGGTATCAACATGAGCTTCCGTCAGGCATGGTACGCTGGGCACTCCCAAGCCTTCGCCATTCCTCTGCCTACAGTGGACACAGCTGCCATCAACCAGGCGGGCGGTCGCAGGATTGTCTTGGAACTCTTGGCCTCGCCCACTAGACAGGATCGCTTCCTTGGTACGAAACTCTCTGACTTGTTCCGGCTTCCTGAAGTTAGCGACACAGGCTGTTCTGCGCTGTCTGGAAGACACTTGGGACCTGGAGTCCTCCTCCCCGCTTCGCGATGTCCAAGCCATCCTGATCGCGGCTAACCGGGCCGCCTACCATTCCTCGACTAATGCCATGGCGGCGGCTGCCAATTGTGACCTCTGGCAACTGGACAATCTACTGCGTCTCTGCTCGGATCTCCCCAAGTCGGTGAAGACTCGGCTTCGCCAGGCACCACTCGGAGGTTCGCAACTGTTTGGATGCCTCTAAGGACCGTTGGCCCCGTCCGACCTCTACCCCGTCGTCTTCTCGCTTTCGCGCTAACCGCTCGGCCGGGGGTCATGCCCTGCGGTTGCCCAGACCCTCTTCGCTTCCAGTCGGCGGTGCCCGCGGTAGAGCTCGCCCCCGTCAAGCCCCGCAATCCTTCCCCGCCTCCTGCCCCTCCTGGTCCCGCGGCGCCCGTAAGTCGGGGCGCGGTCGGGCCCGATGACTTACCCTACCCTCTGCCCCCGCTGACTGCTCTGGATTCGCCAGTCGGTGGGCGGCTGGCCCTGTACAGCGACCAGTGGAGTGCTCTGTTCCCGGACGACCCATGGATCATCTCGACCGTTTCCGCAGGCCTGCAGCTTTCCTTCCAGTCCCCTCCTCCTTTGCGCAGGTCCCCCGTGTGGACCCAAGCTCCAAACGATCGGCTCAAGGAAGAAGCTCTGCGCGGAGAAGTTTTAGCCTTGCTCAGCAAAGCCGCGACAGAAGTGGTCTCCCGTGAAGATTCGCCGGCGTTCTACAGCCATCTGTTTGTCGTCCCCAAGCCAGGGGGCAAGTGGCGTCCGGTCAACGACCTTTCGGCGCTAAACAAGTACATTTCGGCGCCCCACTTTCGGATGGAGACAGCCAGGACTCTCCGAGCGGCCGTCCGGCCGATGGACTTCGCTGTCGGTCTCGATCTTTCCAACGCTTATCTTCATGTGCCGGTTCACCCGTCCTCTTGCCGTTAACCTTGTTTCGCTTTCGACGGAATCGTATACCAGTTCAGAGCCCTCCCTTTGGCCTCAACATAAGTCCATGGGTTTTCACGAGGCTCCTCGACGCAGTCATGGCCAACTTTCGCCAGCGGTCGCTGAGTCCGGCCTCCAACTATTTGGACGATTTGCTACTGCGCAACTTGATCGCCTCGACCCTCGTAGTCGACAGAGACATCCTACTTTCTCTCCTTCACCGCCTCGGGTTCTTGGTCAACCCGGGCAAGTCGGACCTCACCCCCTCGCGCCATTTCATACACTTAGGGATGGAATTCCTGACCGACCTCAACCTGGTCCGCCTACCTTTGGCGCGGAGGCATGAAGATAGCCGACCTTGCTCGTCAGATGGTGCGTGGGGTCTCCTTCATGGCCTGGGTCTGGCTTCAGCTCCTGGGTCTACTCAGCTCCGCAGCGGACTTGTTGCCCCTCGGCAGGCTCTACTCTCGGCCGTTGCAACTACACCTCCTCCTTCACTGGCGCTCTTCGTCTGGCGTCCTGACGGATTCGGTTCCGGTTACCCCTCTGGTCCTCCCACACTTGCAGAGGTGGGCGGATCTAGTGTGGCTGGCGACGGGCGTGCCCCTGCACACCCCTTCGCCCCCTTGGTCACTCTGCACCGACGCGAGCCTCTCCGGTTGGGGGGCTCACCTGTTACCGGATTTTGTCTCGTCCTCGGGCCTTTGGCCTCGGACCTTTGCGGACAAACACATCAACTGGCTGGAGTTGAAGGCGATTGAGATGGCCCTCAACACATGGCAGGAGACTCTGACCAATCAGGAGGTCCGCGTTCTTTCGGACAACTCGACGGTGGTGGCCTATATCCAGAACCAGGGTGGCACTCGCTCCCCCTCCCTGTGCATTCTCCTTTACCATCTACTCCTCTGGTGCAGGGATTGGGGCATTACCCTTCGGGCCCGCCACATCCCGGACCACCTGAACGTGATAGCAGACGCACTTTCCCGCCGAGGACAGCTTCTCCACACTGAGTGGACCCTTCGCCCAGACATCTTTCGACTGATCTGCTCATGGTGGTCGACCTGTTTGCCACCAGATGGAACAACCAGCTTACGGTTTACCTCTCTCCAGTCCCGGATCCCCTCGCTTGGGCAGTGGACGCACTCTCCATCCCTTGGGACGGTCTGATCGCTTATGCTTACCCTCCGTCGGTGCTGGTGCCGAAGATCCTGCGGAAGCTCCTGGGATGCTCAGCGATTCTCTTACTGGTGGCCCCCTTCAATTGGAACAAGAGCTGGACCATGGACCTGCTTGCTCTAGCTATGGATCCGCCCCTGGAGCTCCCCTCCCCGCCCACGATTCTCAAGCAGCCCCGCCATGCTCTCTTCCACCCGTGCCCGGAGCGCTTCCTCCTTCACGCCTGGAGGTTGTCCGGCAAGCCCTCGCCGCTAGAGGTTTCTCAGATGCGGCAGTGGCGGCGATTGCAGGAGCCCGCAGACTGTCCACCAGAAATGTGTACGAAGGCAAGTGGAGGGTCTTCCAGTCGTGGTGCTCCGCCCACCGGCTCCCCTCCACGAATCTGACGAACCCCCAACTGGCGAATTTTTTCCTCTGGCTCTTCGAAGATCAAGGCCTAGCTCCCATCACCATCAAGGGCTATCGCTCCATGATCGCAGACACTTACCGCCACCTCGGCCTCCCGGATCCGGGTACTTGCAAAGACCTTACGGACCTGTTGGCTCATTTTGACCTCCGACGCCCGGTCTCCCGTTCTCTCATACCTCGGTGGGACCTCGCCTGGGTACTGACATGGCTAAATACGGACCGCTTCGAACCCCTGCCCTTGGCACGGTTCGCCGACCTGACCCGGAAACGGTTTTCCTCCTGGCCCTTGCCACGGCTTCCCGCGTGAGTGAGCTTCACGCACTTTCGGCACAACCCGCGTGCTTGCAGTTTCGAGCGGATGGCTCAGCACAGCTACTCACTGACCCGGCCTTTCTAGCAAAGAACAGGCTTCCATCGACCGCACCCCAGATACTGACCGTGCGTCCGCTCAGAGGAACGGACCAATCCCGCGCCGCACGTCAACAGGACCCGGTCCGGGCACTGAAGATTTACCTGCGTCGCTCAAAGCCGCGCCGGCTCGGGCGCTCCCGCCTCTTCCTACCGCTGGCTCCAGGCAGGCCAGATATATCGACCCAGACAGTTTCGTCCTGGCTGCGATGGGTGATTCGGTCAGCATACCAGGACCTCTCCCCTGACAGGGATAGGCTTTTGCAGATCCGGGTGCATGAGGTTCGAGCAGTGGCCACCAGCGTGGCACTTGAATGCAACTGCTCAGTTAAAGACATTATTACAGCGGTAGGCTGGCGGACAGACTCCACCTTCGCCCGCTTCTACCTCCGAGACCTATCCGGCCAGCATGACTCCCTGGCCATGGTGGGTGACATCTCCGCGGCCCAGCACTCCCTCCGCGCGCCTCTGGCGCCGTAGGTACGTCTTTGCTGAAATCATCGGGAGTGCTCCTTAGTGGGCCTTTGGGGGGCGTTGTGTTAGGGGGGGGGTTTGTGTCGGCACCCACCTCCTATTTGCCATTCTTCCACATAGTAATGCCATCGGTAATGTATTTTGAAAAACAAATGAATTTGTTTTCTAAAATGTATTTTTTTGAAAAATACTTACCGATGGCATTACTAGGACGGCCCTCCCACCTGCCCCGCTTGCCTCCCTGACTAGGTGATTGGCAAAGTGTGCAAACTGGTGAACTGTCACTCAGCGCATGCCGGGATAGGGTGATAGGGGGAGGCCACCCGGGCTCCTGTTCTTGGATCCCCGGTGTCTCCTCCCCAGTTGTGTAGAGGACACAACTTTGGGCTGAAATCGTTAGGCTATAGAGTGTATTCCACATAGTAATGCCATCGGTAAGTATTTTTCCAAAAAATACATTTTAGAAAAAAAATTCATGTTTGTCGTCCGGAAGCCTGGAGGGAGGTGGCGCCTGGTCATCGATCTCTCGGCGCTGAACCAGTTCATCATGGCTCCGACTTATCGGATGGAGACCGCTAGGGCCCTGAAAGCCGCTGTCCAGCCTCAAGACTTCGCGGTCAGCCTGGACCTGTCCGATGCGTACCTACATGTTCTGATGCACCAGGCCTCCAGGAAGTACCTCCGGTTCGTGATCGACAGCGTGGTCTACCAGTTTCGCGTGCTCCCTTTCGGACTCAACCTCAGCCCTTGGGTCTTCACCCGCCTGATGGACGCCGTAGTTGCCAAGGCCCGTCAGTCCTCCACCAGTCCGACGTCGAACTACCTAGACGACCTCCTCCTACGCAACCAGTCGGAGGCCGAACTGACGACGGACAGGGATTCGCTGCTGCGCCTCCTGGCGCACTTGGGCTTCTTGATCAACGAGGGCAAGTCGGATCTCGCTCCTTCCTGCCGCTTTGTGCACCTCGGCATGGAGTTCGCTACCGATCTCGACCGGGTGCGCCTGCCGTCTCCTCGTATACTGAAGATTGCTGCCCTAGTGGGCCAGTTAGCCCGGGAAGACGCAGCCCCTGCCAGAGTCTGGCTTCAGCTTCTCGGCTTGTTGAATGCGGCTGCGGACCTTATTCCCCTTGGTCGCCTCTACTCCCGGCCGCTACAGCTGCATCTCCTCCTGCATTGGCGCCCATCTTCCGGCGACTTAGCGGCGTTGGTTCCGGTGTCTCAGATGCTGCGTCCCCATCTGCGTCGTTGGACCGACACCTCTTGGCTCGCCTCGGGAGTTCCCCTTGCCTCTTCTCCCCCACAGATCTCCCTCTGTGTCGACGCAAGCCTCTCAGGGTGGGGTGCTCATCTTCTACCACGGTTCCTCTCGACGTCCGGCCCCTGGCCCTCGGATCTAGCGCACACTCACATCAACTGGCTAGAGATGCAGGCCGTCTGGCAAGCCCTTCGGTCCTGGGAAGTTCACCTCCGGCACCAGGAGCTGCTTGTCCTCTCGGACAACACGACAGTGGTGTCCTACATCCAGATTGAAACAAGGTGGCACGCGCTCCCCTGACCTGTGCATGCTTCTCTACCGGATGTTGCATTGGTGCGAGGCCCGTGGCATCTCTCTTCGGGCCCGACACATTCCCGGACGCCTGAATGTCTTGGCCGACTCGCTCTCTCGCCGCGGCCAGTTCTTACACACGGAATGGACTCTCCGGCAGGACATCTTTCGGATGATCTGCGCCCGTTGGGAGACCCCTTAGATCGACCCCTTAGATCGACTTGTTCGCCACAAGGTGGAATCACCAGCTTCCCCTTTTTGTCTCCCCGATTCCCGACCCCCTTGCCTGGGCTGTCGATGCTCTCTCCATCCCTTGGGACGGCCTGGTGGCCTACGCTTACCCTCGGATTATACAAAAACACCCCACCCAACCCACCCCCCCCCCCCCCATATATATATCCCCCCCCCCACCTTTCCCCCCCCCCCACCCCCTATATATATCCCCCCCCCCACCCCCCCCCACCCCCCCCCCCCCCCCCCCCCCCCCCCCCCCCCCCCCCTCCCCCACCCCCCCCCCCCCCACCACCCCCCCCATTTTTTTGCCAAAGTTCTCCTGAAGCTTCGGGGTTGCACGGCGGTCCTCCTGTTAGTAGTACTTCCGTTCTTGTGGAACCGCTCCTGGACCACCGACCTCCTCAGCCTCGCCACGGCCCGCCCTCTGCTGCTTCCCACCCCGCGCACCATGCTCAAGCAACCTCGCCAGCCGTTGTTCCACCCTTGCCCGGAGCGGCTCCTCCTTTACGCCTGGAGGTTGTGCGGCAAGCCCTCTTCGCTAGAGGGCCTACCCGGCACCGGCCTCCACGTGGCGTGGGTGGGTAGTCCCCTCAGTCCCTGACTGAGTGGGCTAGCAGACGGGTGCCATCTTTGTCCAGGATTAGGACTTGATGTCAGCAGATATGTTGTTCAGTCTTTTTCACTGGTCCAGTTTTTAAGGAGCTATGCTAACCCAGGTCTTACCATGTTGGATTGGTCCTTAAAAATACTCATGAGCTTTTGGTCCTTTGGATCCCAAGTGTTTGCCGTGCTTGGAGACCCGTGTCGGGGGAGAAGAGGATCCTGGTGGCTGAAACACTCCACTTTGGCCTTGACTTCTGCCTAAACGGGAGGCTAGTCGTACCGGCCTAGTCAATCGGCTCTTGTCACATCGAGCCCTATCCCCCTGTTGACATGCGGGTTGTTATATGGAGCACCATGCTATAGCCTCTGATGCTGATTAGGTGCTCTACGCCAATATTCCCCTGCATTCAACAGTGTGATAGAAGGCGGTGGCTCAAACGGTTCATTCGGGCTTACCCCCTTGAGTATATCTTTCGGGCAGTCTCCATTGTGCGTCGGCTGGAGACCCGCCGACAATTGCACTTTCCCTTGTTGGGCTCGGTGGCGGGCGGGGACCCCCGGGGGATGAATATCTATCATACTATAAGATGGAAAATATCAAAAAACCAAAACTGGCACCAAAGCGGCACATAGCCACTGACATTGACCTTGAAAATGATAGCGACTCCGATTGTGGGGAAGCGACGCCTCAGGTTTCGGCCGTCTGGCCTCGCTTTCTCATTATCCACAGCAAAGTTAAAGAGAAGCCTGTTTCCAAGCTGCACCCTTTCCTGGTAGGGGAGACCCTCAGGAGCCGTGTTGGCAGGCCTGAGGCCCAGCGCCTCAGGTCTGGTGACTTGTTGGTAGAGTGCCGTACCCGGGCACGCTCCAATGGGCTACTGAGGCTCTCCTCCATCGGAGACACTTCAGTGGAGGTCGCTCCCCACAAAACAATGAATTCCTCTAGAGGAGTGATTAAAGATCAAGCATTGGCCGAACTGTCTGAAGATGAACTTGTACGGAACCTTAAGTCACAGGGGGTGACCTACGTCAGGCGCTTCATTTCCAAACGAGGTGGTAGGGAGATCCGTCTCCCTACCATCATCCTGACGTTTGGCACCCCCACAGCTCCTACTACCATCTGGGGAGGTTACTACTCCCTAAAAGTGAAAAAGTACGTCCCTCTCCCCCTCCGGTGCTTTAAGTGCCAAAAGTATGGCCATGGGCAGAAGACATGCCGCCAGGCAGAGGCTCTATGGGCCCGTTGCACTAAGCCCGGACACACTGCTGAGTCCTGCACAGCCATCCCCCTGTGTATGAATTGCCAGGGGGCGCATATGGCTTCGGACAAGAAGTGCCCTCGTTGGATCTCCGAGTGCAGGATTCAGCAGGTGCGTGTGGAGAAGGGGCTGTCCTTTGCGGACGCAAAAAAACTGGTTGACGGTCCTGGTGCAGCTGAGGCTGCGCCAAACTCAAATAACAACTTTGTGTATACTTTCAGTGCTGCGGTGGTAGGCAAGCGCCCCACCAAAGACTTCTCTTGTCAAACCCCAACTTCTTGGTTGGGGGCGGAGCTTCGGATCCTCTCGCCCCTGGAGAGTAACCCTCCTCCGGTGGTGACGAGGAGCCAGGGAACGCAGAGGGCGGATGCTACCGGTCCGGTGGCACCGCCTTCTGCTGCCCCTAAGCCTAAAGGTTTCTGGCTCTGGTCAGCCTTCTAAGGCCGCTAACTCTAGCGGCAGGACCGCTGCCCAGGACCAGAAGTCTAAGAAATCTATGGGACCGCCGTGCGCATGGGTCCAGAAGGGGAACACTGATGTCCCCCTTCAAAACAAATATGCTGCATTGGAGGAGCAGATGGAGGGAGTGGAAGTTGCCGATGCTGCGGGAGCCGGCCCCCCTCTGTTTCTCCGACTCCTTCCAAGGCAAAGGAAAAAGGGGGGACAAACTCCACACCCCCAGATAAGACATAATCATGGACTCTGCTTCAGTGGAATTGTCGTGGTTTTCAAGCTAACTTTGAGGAATTACGTCTTTTAGTCAAGTGCTATAACCCCTCTGTAATATCTCTTCAGGAGACTTACCTGAAAACTTCTGACCCTGTGTCCTTTAATGGTTTTAACGTTATACATAAAGGCTCTGATTCGGAGAGGCGCTCGGGTGGAGTGGCTCTTCCCATTAGTAGCCAAATTTTATGTAGCCCCGTTAGCATCGACACCTGTCTTCAGGCTGTCGCAGCTCGGGTTACCTTGAAGAAGACCATAACCATATGCAGTATTTACCTGCCACCATCCCTGCGGGTCTGTAGTAATGATTTTTTTAATTTAGTTGATCAACTGCCCCCTCCCTTTATTCTCATGGGGGATTTTAACGGTCACGCTCACCTTTGGGGTAGTGACCACTATGATGGCAGAGGTCAGATGTTAGAAGATGTTTTTTCTCAACTTAACCTGTGTGTCTTTAACGATGGTTCACGTACATACTCTAACCCAGGTTCAGGATCTAGTTCTGTTCTAGACCTCACTGTGTGTGATCCTTCTCTCATGCTGGACTTTGACCGGAAGGTTCACGATGACCTGTGTGGTAGTGACCACTTCCCAGTAGTCCTGTCATCGGTCAGCTGTGGGGAGGATCCGCCGGTGGGGCGCTGGAATCTTAAGAAAGCTAACTGGCCTCTGTTCGCCTCCCTCTGTCAGTCTCGTATTACAGAGGAGGTGGTCATGTCATCTGAAGAACCTATTTCTTCTTTTACTGCTATTTTGTTGGACGTGGCGGGTGAAACCATCCCTAAAACTTCCGCATCAGTCCCTCGAAAGCCGAGAGTACCATGGTTCAACGAAGAGTGCCGCAAGGCCCAAATAGCCCGCAAATCTGCTCAGCGACGTGCTTTCCGTAATCCGTCGCAAGTGAATATTTTAACCTTTAAAAGACAGAGGGCGAAAGCCCGTTACATTTTTAAACGTGAACGCCGTGCTTCCTGGAGACGCTTCGTCTCATCTTTAACTTCTCGGACTCCGTCCCAGAAAGTATGGAAGGCTGTTCGGAGAATTAGGGGCAGGGGTGGCTCGGCTTCTGATGGCCATCTTAGAGATGGTGCCAGCTTGGTTACAGATAAAAAAGCTGTGGCCAATTTGCTTGCCTCCACCATTGCCCATAATTCTTCAACGGAGCATTATTCACCTTTCTTCCAGAGAGAGAAGGAGAAGCGAGAGTCTCGTATTTGTGATTTTAAGTCCGATAACTCAGAAGACTATAATGTCCCGTTTACATTATCAGAATTGCAGCAAGCTTTGCAGAAATGTAATGACTCTGCTGCTGGCCTAGATACCGTCCACTATCAATTCCTAACGCATCTGCCTGAGAGGTCACTCCTTGTACTTCTCAAGGCCTTTAACCATATCTGGAGAACTGGTCATTTTCCGCCGTCTTGGCGCCAGGCTGTGGTTGTACCGATCCCCAAGCCGGGTAAGGATCCTTCCGACCCGGGCAACTACCGGCCTATCGCTTTGACATCATGTTTATGTAAAACTATGGAGCGCCTGGTCAATGCCCGCCTGGTGTGGCATCTTGAGTCACAGGGTCTCCTCACAGACCTCCAGTGCGGTTTCCGGCACTTCCGTAGTACAACTGACCATTTAGTCCGCTTTGAATCATTTATTCGAGATTCTTTTGTCAACAAGCAGCATGTCTATGCAATTTTCTTCGATCTTGAGAAGGCGTATGACACTACCTGGAAGTATGGCATAATGTCTGACTTGTTGGACATGGGTTTTAAAGGGCACCTGCCCGTTTTTATTCACAATTTTCTGACTAACCGGTCGTTCTATGTCCGTGTGGGTTCCACCCTCTCCGACTCCTTTGAACAGGAGATGGGTGTCCCACAGGGCAGCATTCTATCTCCTGTTTTATTTAGTATTAAAATTAATAACATTGTAAAGGCCGTCAAGGATGATTCTGAATGCTCTTTGTTTGTTGACGACTTTGCTTTGTGCGCACGTGGTCGAGGACTTGCGTCCCTTGAGAGGCACTTGCAGCTGTGCGTTGATCGTATCCAGCGGTGGGTGTCTCTCAATGGATTCAGGTTCTCGCCCTCCAAGACTGTTTGTGTGCATTTTACTAACCAGACGAAATTTTTTCCAGAACCTAGCCTGAGCATTGCTGGAGTGCCAATTAAGGTGGCCGAGGAGGCAAAGTTTCTGGGGGTCATTTTTGACAAAAGACTTACCTTCCGCAACCATATTAATTACCTTAGAACCTCTTGTCAGAAGGCTCTCGACATTCTTCGTGTCGTCGGTCCTACTGACTGGGGTGCGGACCGTACTGTCTTACTTCGTCTGTACCGGGCCCTTGTTCGGTCCAAACTGGATTACGGCTCTGTGGTGTATGGCTCAGCTTCCAAGTCTGTGCTACAGCGTCTGAACACAATTCACCATCAGGGTCTGCGGATATGTCTTGGGGCCTTCAGGACGTCTCCAGTTCCTAGTCTGTATGCCGAGGCAGGGGAGCCTTCTCTCAAGCTCCGCCGCATCCGCCTCATGCTCAGCTACGTTCTGAAACTGAAGGCCCATCCAGACAATCCTGCCTATGATTGTGTTTTTAAACCATCGTTTGCAGAGATTTACGATACCCATCCGGGAGCTGTCCGTCCACTTTCTTTCCGTGTCCGACCTCATCTGCAGGCGGCCGGATTGGACATGGACAGAGTTTCGGAATCCCTGCAACACATCACTCCACCTTGGCTCTTACCAGTTCCTGACATCTTGCTGGACTTGACTGCCCACAAGAAAGACTCTACTCCACCAGCCATATACCAACAGAGCCTCAATGAACTGCTTTCAAGTTTTCCTGGCTATTCTCGCATCTATACCGATGGGTCAAAGTCTGAGGATGGGAGAGTGGCTGCGGCCGCAGTGTCCTCTCGCCATCCTAGACGCCCATTTAAGCACCGCCTCCCAGACCACTCATCTGTATTTAGTGCGGAACTGCAGGCGGTTCTGCTGGCACTCAGGCATGCTTATCGATCTAGATAAAGGAACTTCCTGATTCTGTCTGACTCTCTTTCTGCCCTGCAGGCCCTTCAGGGCACGGGAAATGACCACCCACTGCTGGTGCAGATCAGAGAGCTCCACGCGGACTTGATGAAGGAATATTATGATATCATTTTTATTTGGGTGCCAGGGCATGTGGGCATCGAAGGCAACAGGATCGCAGATTCTGCTGCCAACGATGCCCGCAATGACCCTGTCCCTGACACACAGACTGTTTATAGTGATTTTAGACATGTGGCTAGTGCGTACATAGCCCGTGAGTGGCAGTCCGAGTGGGACAAAGAGGAAGCTAACAAGCTGCATGAAGCCCTTCCTAAGTTGTCCGACGGTCTACCTTATCGCTGCGGCATCCGCCGTGGGGAGACTGTCCTGGCTCGGCTCCACATCGGCCACACGTATGTTACGCACTCTTATTTACTTAAACAGGAGGAGCGTCCATGGTGTTATGCCTGTGACGAGCAGTACTCTGTTCAACACTTTTTGTTGTCTTGTGCTGATCTAATCAACACAAGGTATAAACATTTCACGGCAGACTCCTTGAAGGTTTTGTTCCGGGATGTGCCCCCGGACAAGATCTTCAGTTTTCTGAGAGAGTGCCATATTTTTAATAAGATTTGAGCGTTTATAGATTATGATGTTTCTATTATTTTGACCTTTTTGAGAGTCTTCCGACGTTTTCTTTAAAGACCTGTGCGACATTTTAGCCTGACATATTTTTTAAGGTATATTTACATCATGTCTTAAGACCTTTCTTTTAGTCTGGCTGACCAGATTTTTACCCTTCCCGCCATGAGATGGCCTTAGTTGCCTGCTCAGCGTTAAACCCAAATAACTAACTAACTCTTCGCTAGAGGCTTCTTGAGTGCAGCAGTGGAGGCGATAGCTTCTGCCCGCAGACCCTCGACCAATCGAGTCTACGAGGGAAAGTGGCGAGTCCTGTGTTCCTGGTGCAGCGACCACGACCTTGCCCCCACGGAACTGATGAATCCCCAGCTCGCGGACTTTTTCCTCTGGCTCTTTCGAGTCTAAGGCTTGGCCCCCATCACCATCAGGGGATACCTTTCCATGGTTGCCGACACGTATCGACATCTCGGCCACCCAGACCCGGGCGCCTGCAAAGACCTAGCCGACCTTATGGGACACCTCGGCATCCAGCGCCCAGTCCCCCGCTCACTCCTCCCTCGATGGGACCTACCCTGGATAAGGACGTGGTTGAATTCCGCCCGATTCGAACCCTTACCTTTGGCCCGCTTCACAGACGTGACACGCAAGACGTGCTTTCTGCTGGCCCTTGCTACCGCCTCCTGGGTTAGCGAGCTACACGCGCTTTCGGCACGCCCTACCTGCTTACAGTTCCCAGCGGACGGTTCCGTCCAACTACTCACGGACCCTGCCTTCCTTGCAAAGAACAGGTCTCCTCTGACCGCGCCTCAGATGATCACCTTACGGCCACTAAGAAGCAATACCTTGTCCCAGGAGACCAGGCAACAGGATCCCGTGCGCGCCCTTCGGGTTTACCTTCGCCGATCTAAAGCCCTCCGGAGAGGACGTTCACACCTCTTCCTACCTTTGAGATCCAGCAGGAATGACATTACGGCCCAGATGATCTCTTCCTGGCTCCGCTGGGTCATACGGTCAGCCTATCAGGACCTCTCCCCTCAGGGAGCTAAGAGGCTTAACATACGCGCGCACGAGGTACGAGCCATGGCCACGAGCGTCGCGTTCGATCGAAACTGCGCTGTCAAAGACATCGTGGCAGCCGTGGGCTGGAAGACTGAATCGACCTTCGCCCGCTTCTACCTCAGGGACCTGGCAGGCCAGCGAGAGAATCTTGCTCTGGTGGGGGACATCGCCGCGGCGCAACACTCCCTCCCAGCGCCACGGGTGCTGTAGGTATGCACTTCGCTAAAATTGTCGGGAGTTTTGCGACAGGGAGGATGGCGCTGATTTACCCTTCGGGGGTTTACACCCGGCACCCGCCTCCTCATCGCAATTCTTCCACAAAGTCATGTCATCGGTAATGTTTTTGAGGAAATAAATTCATTTTTCTCTAAAAGGTATTTTTTCGAAAAATACTTACCGATGACATGACTCGGAGGACCCTCCTGGTGCCCACTTGCCGCTTCGAGCGAAGTATCTGACTGGTTGGTCTCGTGACGGGAACCAGTAGGGCAGGAACGGGAGACAACTCTCGGCCCCTCTGGGGGTTCCCCGAGTGTTAACACAATGGGTTCTTATGCTAAAATTGAGCAAGTAGTAGACACTTCCACAAAGTCATGTCATCGGTAAGTATTTTTCGAAAAATTACCTTTTAGAGAAAAATGAATATTTCGACTTAAGACTCCATTGTGTAGAGACACAACTAGGGAGGCGACTCTAGGGCGCCGTAACTAGGGGCCCCGAGTAGTCTCCCATCCCTCCCTATCCGGTCAGGTGACCAGTGGTGTCACGCCAGTTTTTTTGCTTAGCTTTACCAGGAACGGTTTTGTTTAAGCCTACTGGACTTTCGGCTGTGTACGGTGTGACCGTTCATGCCTTGGATTACTTCATTTTCCTTGGACTATCTCGTTTACGTTGGACTACCTTCGTTTGGTTTATGTTGTGGGGTGCTTTGTGTTTCCTCTTGGATATTTGTGGCGCCTTGCTTGGATTCCGCCTACTCGGCCTCGGTTGGATTCCTCGTGACCTTCGTGGCGGGTTCCCCACCGGCCATGGCAAGGAAAGGTCTCTGTCTTTGCCCTCGACCGGTGCTGGTTGGGCCGGGCAGCGTCACCGGCTGTGGATGTTTTGCCTCTTATGAGGCGTGGTTCGTACACGTGTGCGCTCGTTTTTGCGTGGCTGCGGGGAGCCCACGCCCGGTCGACTTTCACCTTTTTGCAGGCATCAGAACTGTCCGATTTTCGGCGATTTTCCGATTTTCCTGGCCCCTGTTCATGTGCTTAGTTAATAACACTTTTGACTTCTTATGTGCCAGGAAATGGCTTTAAATAACGTTTTCAGATTTTTTTTGGGTGAACAGTTCTGATGCCTGTTTTTGCTATGTGTTGCAGTTACCAAGTGCGCACCTGCACCCAGTGCGGGGACTTTCAGTGGCCTAGTGACACTTATGCGGTTTGCCTCCCCTGTTTCGGCTGTGCCTCGTGACACACCTGTGACGAGTGCGCCGCTTGGGTGCAAGAGCAATGATCACAACTCTGGGGATTCTATCGGCGCGAACGACCGGCGCCGTCCCAAGTCCGCCCACCTGCTCTTGCGCCCTGGGACCTGGAGGTTTGTGACAGTCGCCGCAGCTCCCGACCTCGCACGGCGCCCTCTTTTCGTCAGGCCACAGCGCACCCCTCGAGGGACCGACCACCCTCACGCTCGTCCTGGCATGCCTCGCCCCGCTGGTCCCGGCACCATGTCACCCGCAGCGCCAGAGCACTCTTGCCAGACCCAACAGGCTCGCTCCTGACGCAGTCACTCCCCTCATGACCGCCGCCCTGCTCCTAACAGCGACGTCTCGTCTCGGTGTTCTTTGCGAGATGCCTCGTCCGCGGTTTCCGCCCCCCAACAAACGGACCCCAGGTGAGACGTTTCCCCCCCCCCCCCCCCCCAGCTTGGGCCCCGGGTGACGTGACGATGCTAGTGCGGCCTCCAGTTCCTGGACCGCCTCCCGCGCCGCCAGTGGACGTCTCCCCCTCGCGCTTCGGCCCTTCCGCAACGGTTCTCAGACCCCAGTCCCCGGCGACGACGAAGCTCTCGGCCTGCTACTGGAGGACTCTGCCTTGGCCCTCCTCCGCGACGACAGTCGATCTCCCTCTCCCCGGGAGCCCCTCGTCTGCAGACCCCCTGGCACTGAGGATGGAGACCCTGCGGTCCCTGGATGAGGCCGCGCAGCTGATTGCGGCATGTCTTCCTCTGGAGGCCTGCCCACTGTCTCGCCCGCTCAAGAGGATGGCGTCGGCCTAGGTAGATGCCTCCAGACAAGCCAAGAAGTTCAAGTCCCTTCCGCATCCCTCAGGCTTCCGGGACCTGCGACCTGATGCAACGGGATGCTGTCCTCCAGGCCTGCCCTGACCTGCCCCCTGCGGTGAAAAGACAGCTGCTTCAGATCCCGCTCAGCGGCATGCTCCTCTTCGGCCCTACCTGACAGACAGTAAATGAGGCGAATAAGGATGTCTGGCCCAGCCGCCCCGCTTTCAGGCTGCCCGCAAGGCCGTGGGTTGCACCCTGTGGATCGTCAGACCCTCCACCCGCCCCACCTCCAGGCGCGGCCGTTTCGCCCCGCAGACCCCGGTCGCTGGCCGCTCCTGCCCCTTTCGGACCCCTGCCCCCACCTGGCCCAAGCCCACCCAACGCCCCGGGTGCGGGAGGGCCCCCTGACTTCCCCCCTCCTCAGCCCCCGCCGACCGCTCCGGGGCCTCCAGTCGTGTGGCGAGCGCTGCTCCCGGACGACCCTTGGGTCCTCTCCAATATCTCCTGGGGCCTCCTGATCTCGTTTTGGTCTCCTCCACCGCTGTGGCGCTCTCCCCTGTGGACCGGAGTCCTGACCGATCAGCTCAAAGCCGAAGCTCTTCGCGGCGAGGTCACCGCCCTACTGCAGAAGGCCGCCACAGAGGTGTTCACGCGACACGACTCTCCAGCCTTCTACAGCCGGCTCTTCATGGTGCCCAAACCCAGCGGCAAGTGGCGCCCCGTCATCGACCTCTCGGCTCTAAACAAGTACATTTCAGCCCCTGTGTTCTGCATGGAGACGACCAGGGCCATGAGGGCGTTGGTACAGCCCATGGATTTCGCTGTCAGCCTGGATTCGCCTTACGCTTGCCTGCACGTCCCAACCCGACGTTACCTGCGCTTTGCCTTCGACGGTGTGGTCTAACAACAGTTTCGGGTGCTCCCTTTCAGCCTCAACCTCAGCCCATGGCAGACCTGCCTACCATCACGGAATTTGCGTGATTTTCCCCCATTTTAGACCCGATTCACACATTCCCCCATTTCGATCCCGATTCACGCATTGTGACAAGTCCAAATTCCGCAAAATCGCCAAGATGTGTTTTTGCGTGTTGTTTGTGCTTTATAATTATTCAGTCTTCGCGGTCCCTCTGTGTTCTCAGTCTTCAAGTGAGACAACGCGAGACTTCCTTCCACCAAATTTACTCGTACATGTTTTCGCTCAGCCTCATGTTGCGTGCTCTGCCGGCGTCATGTCTAAGTGGAAAGACCCAACAACTGATGATAGAAAGAAAAAAAAATCCGAAGCTCATGCAGGGCTTCCGTTTTAGTGCGTTTATGATGCATTAAAACTCAAAATCACATACTGAAAATGTAACTAAGGGGTACACACTAAAATTCAGTGCAACTGCATCTGAGACACATTCTTGCACCACCGTGCGTAACCTAACTGAGGTAGGTGACAGTCATTCTAAATTTTAGTGACGAGTTGGTTCGTTTAGCCGCTTGCTTGATCGCGGCTGCATTCAGAATCACCCCGACTCCGAGGTCCGTGCAGGAACTGCAGGCGGTTCTGCTGGCACTCAGGCATGCTTATCGATCTAGAGAAAGGAACTTCCTGATTCTGTCTGACTCTCTTTCTGCCCTGCAGGCCCTTCAGGGCACGGGAAATGACCACCCACTGCTGGTGCAGATCAGAGAGCTCCACGCGGACTTGATGAAGGAATATTATGATATCATTTTTATTTGGGTGCCAGGGCATGTGGGCATCGAAGGCAACAGGATCGCAGATTCTGCTGCCAACGATGCCCGCAATGACCCTGTCCCTGACACACAGACTGTTTATAGTGATTTTAGACATGTGGCTAGTGCGTACATAGCCCGTGAGTGGCAGTCCGAGTGGGACAAAGAGGAAGCTAACAAGCTGCATGAAGCCCTTCCTAAGTTGTCCGACGGTCTACCTTATCGCTGCGGCAGCCGCCGTGAGGAGACTGTCCTGGCTCGGCTCCACATCGGCCACACGTATGTTACGCACTCTTATTTACTTAAACAGGAGGAGCGTCCATGGTGTTATGCCTGCGACGAGCAGTACTCTGTTCAACACTTTTTGTTGTCTTGTGCTGATCTAATCGACACAAGGTATAAACATTTCACGGCAGACTCCTTGAAGGTTTTGTTCCGGGATGTGCCCCCGGACAAGATCTTCAGTTTTCTGAGAGAGTGCCATATTTTTAATAAGATTTGAGCGTTTATAGATTATGATGTTTCTATTATTTTGACCTTTTTGAGAGTCTTCCGACGTTTTCTTTAAAGACCTGTGCGACATTTTAGCCTGACATATTTTTTAAGGTTTATTTACATCATGTCTTAAGACCTTTCTTTTAGTCTGGCTGACCAAATTTTTACCCTTCCCGCCGTGAGATGGCCTTAGTTGCCTGCTCAGCGTTAAACCCAAATAACTAACTAACTAACTAACCGAGGTCCGTGCGAATGTAACTGGACGGGCGAACTGTTGGCTTACGTGTGGTGTCAGCATGTTATTACAAAGTGCGCGCTACATGTTGAACGCGTTACTTACTGTGATGTCACCATTCATACTATTATGGGATACCACACCTTGCGTTTCACTTTCGATCTTGAACGAAGTTGTAAATGGCGGAGAAAAAGCAAAGGAAGCTGAAATGGTTCGGATTCTTCAATCCGGCACCGTCTGATCGTGATTACCGCTTAGAAGAAAGTTGCACTTCGACACCGCCGTCTCCATGGACAAGCGACAGTACCAGAAATGATAACCATGGGCTGTGTGTGGCACCGCCGCTGCGACTCGCAGTTTTCAATTCAGAGTATTTCCATGGCTAAAGCACAATGGCACACGGATGACATTCCCAATGTGCATGGAGGCGAACTCAAAAAGCAAGTTCAGAAATTTGAACAGAAATGAAATAAGTTTGTCATTTTTTTTTTTTTATCGTGATCAATCCATCTTTTGTATACGTCTTTCGGGTTAAATGGGTCGAAACCAACTTTTAAGTACATTAGTATACACACACACACACACACACACACACACACACACACACACACACACACACACACACACACACACACACACACACACACACACACACACACAGAGTTTAGACAAGTCAGACTTTGGTTGTCAATCTGCATTCAGCAGAAAAGGCTGTATTCTCTGTTACAATACATAACCAAATGATCATTGTTACGTGGTGGGGTCGTAGTCGTAGTATGATGAACACACCAGACACACGCACGGAAGGTTCTTTTAAATAAACTTCATTCAGCTGCAACCCGTCACACGTGGCTTAAGGATGTAGGCTACACTGGAGTAACAGTTCCAACAATATTTTAATTCAGCGATGCGATCTCCACACAATGCATTCCCAAATGCACCAACACTGATACAATGTCTTCTCTTCTGCAAATGTCAACACTTGCGACACAAAGTTCCTCACACAACGTACACCACCGCTACGCTGCATCTCTCACAATGTACACCCTATATGGGGCACATACCTACAATAAACTGTGTGTCCCTACAACTGACGATGCCTGACAATGTACCCATGTGCTTCCTAGCACCAACTTTTATAGTAAAACGACTTTCCAGAAAAATCTAATGAATTTACATAACGCACCCAATCAGAACGGAACACGTAACTGAAACTCATAAATATTAATCAAAAAGGGAACTTTCTAGGATAACTACGATAGTCTACAAAAATTTGACTGCTCATTTCAGCCCCAAATCCTAGTGTGTAATGACGTCACACAACAGTATGGCAGACCGTTCACGACCTTTCATAACACGCAAAGAACGGCTGCTAATTTCACGCTCACAGAAAACAACTATGACTAAAAATAGATCAGCTTTACTACTGCTATTCTCCGTGCGACTTTGCTAGAAGCTTCCGGACTAAGCGTATCATAACAAAACCAATTCCGCTATCTGCGCGAACAATAGTGAATCTCGCTGAAAAGGTACGTGATACGTAACCATGATAGCTGAAATAAATATTGGATCGTTTCCTACGATTAAGACATGCATGCTCTCACAGAACAACACCCCCACAATTGTAACAATCATATAGATAAATACATGTGTTTTTCTGTGTGTGAGAGAGAGAGGGAGACAGGCTTTTGTATATTAGATCAACAGTTAAAAAATCAGTATCATGGAAAAGTCGCACACACACTCACAACAAATTTAAAGAGGAGAGAGCTAAATGAGTTAATTTATTTTTAAAAACATACAGATGATGCAGTTTTTCTTAAATACATTTGTGGATCCTCTATTATGCTCAGATGGGGGTCTGTGTACCCTCTAAAATTTATATCTGGGGGTCTACAGACCCTTTAACCTGTTGTGAAAACAGAAGCCCTGCTCATGACTTGCTTTAGTTCATCGTACACGGTGCAATGGTCGTTCATTATTGCTGTGTCAAGAGGTGACGAGTTTGCTTTTTGCAGAACATGCGACCACCATTTCCACTGTGAACATAGTGGCACCTACGATGTGCAATGGTTTTTTTTTCTTTGTGTGATCAGTGAATTCCCCCATTTTGATGTCAAATCCCACATTTTGGCCTTGGTGGTTCCCCCAAATTTGCAAAATGTGGGTAGGCAGGTCTGCCGAGGGTGTTCACTCGCGTCATGGCCGCAGTTGTCGCCAAAGCCAGACAGTCGTCCTCGAGCCCCACCTTGAACTATCTTGACAATCTTCTCCTCCGGAACCAGTCGGAGTCCGCATTGGTGGGGAACAGAGATGCGCTTCTAGACCTGCTTGCTCGGCTCGGCTTCCTGGTCAACCTGGGCAAATCGGACCTCCACCCTCCCGCCGGTTTGTTCACCTGGGCATGGAGTTTCTGACGAACAGCAACTTCGTGAGACTTCCGGAACCATGGATCCAGAAGCTGGCGACCTTGGCCTGGCATGTGTCTCAAGAGGAGGCGGTCCCTGCCAGAATATGGTTACAACTCCTGGGCCTGATGAGCGCGGCGGCGGTCCTCTTACCCCTTGGCAGGCTGTACTCCTGCCCGCCCCAGTTGCATCTCCTGCTCCACTGGCGTCCTTCCTCCGTCGATCTCGCGGCCCCGGTACCAGTTACCCCACTGCTACGGCCTCATCTCCTCCGCTGGGCGGATCCCGCATGGCTCGCATCAGGAGTTCCCCTCTCCTCCCCGCCACCATAGTTGTTTCTCTGTGTGGATGCAAGTCTCGCCGGGTGGGGCGCGCACCTACCTACCTTCCTCACTGCGTCCGGCTGCTGGCCCCCGGACCTCGCGGACAGGCACATCAACTGGTTGGAGCTGGAAGTGGTTTGGCGAGCCCTCATCGCGTGGGAGAGTCGTCTCCAACACCAGAATCTCCTCGTCCTCTCTGACAACTCCACAGTGGTCTCCTACATCCAGAAGCAGGGCGGGACGCGCTCTCCCTCCCTCTGCATCCTTCTGTACCAGTTCCTCCACTGGTGCAAGGATCGCGGCGTCTCTCTCCGAGTGGGACACATCCCCGGCCGCCTGAATGTATTAGCCATCTCCCTCTCTCGGCGCGGCCAGCTTCTCCACACCGAGTGGGTGCTCCGCCCGGATATCGTTCGGATGATACGTGTGCAGTGGGAGACACCCATGATTGACCTCTTCGCGACGAGGTGGGAATCGACAGCTCCCCCTCTTCGTCTCCCATATTCCGGACCCCCTCGCCTGGGCAGTAATTGCGCTCTCCATCTCCTGGGAGGGCCTCACCGCATACACAGCCCTGAAAGTCTAAAATTTTGCCCACCAGCCTTTGGCTAGTGACTTCAAAGTTTTACTAGCCAAACTGAAAATGTTACTAGCCAAACTGAAAATTTTAGTAGTCTTGAAAATAGCCCAACGAAACAATATAATGTACCACAAGTGTTTGACGCCCAATGTTAGTGTTTTCTGCCCAGAGGCATTGAGAACAAATATTTAAACAGACAATCATAACCAAGTTAACGTTTATGTCCTGACTTCAAGCTTTTGATAGTATCAAGTGGAGAAATAAGTGACAAAGTCCCCATGTGAACTGTTGTGGATTTTTAAAAATATTTATTTATTTATTTTTTTGTAAGTAGAGCAGGTCTTCTGTTTTCACAACAGGTTGAAGGGTTTGTAGACCCCCAGGTATAAATTTTAGCAGGTACACAGACCCCCATCCGAGCATTGTAGAGGGTCCTCAGATTTATTTAAGAAAAACTGCATCATCTATATGTTCCTTAAAATAAATTAACTCATTTCTCTCTCTCCTCTTCAAATGTGTTGTGACTGTGTGTGTGTGTCCTTTCCATGAAACTGATTCTTTAACTGGTGAGCTATCGTGCAAAAGCCTGTCACCCTCTCCGTCTCACACACACAAAAAACATATTTATTTATTTATTTGTATGATCGTTTGATAATGTATTGTAACAGAGAATATAGCGTTTTCTGCTGAATGCAGATTGACAACCAAAGTCTGACTTGACTCTCTCTCTCTCTCTCTGTGTGTGTGTGTGTGTGTGTGTGTGTGTGTGTGTGTGTGTGTGTGTGTGTGTGTGTGTGTGTGTGAACTAATGTACTTAAAAGTTGGTTTCAACCCATTTAACCCGAAAGACGTATTTCTCCAATTTTAGAGCTGTGTACCAGAAGATGGCCGGATCGACCACGATAAAAAAAAAAAAAGAACAAAAAAACAAACAAAAAAAAAACAACCAAAAAACACGCAACCATGAACTCTGAAAACTGCGAGTCGCAGCGGTGGTGCCATGCACTGCCCAGGCGTATCATTTCTGGTACTGTCGCTTGTTTATGGAGACGACGGTGTCGAAGTGCAACTTTCTTCTAAGCGATTATCACGATCAGACGTTGCCGGATTGAAGAATCAGAAGCATTCCAGCTTCCTTTACTTTTTCTCTGCCATTTAGAACTTCGTTCACGATCGAAAGTGAAATGCACCATGTGGTATCCCATAATAGTATGAATGGTGACGTCACTGCAAGTAACACGTTCAACATGTAGCGCGCACTTTGTAATAACATGCCGACACAACATGTAAACTAACAGTTTGCCCGTCCAGTTACACTCGCATGGACCCCGGAGTCGGGGTGATTCTGAACGCAGCCGCGACTGAGCAAGCGGCTAAACGAACCAACTTAGTAGAACGACTGCACTGTTAGGGTACGCACGGTGGTGCAAGGATGATGCGTCTCGGACGCAGATGCACTGAATTTTAGTGCATCTGACTACCCCGTAGTTACATTTTCAGTACGTGATTTTGAGTTTTAATGCATCATAGACGCACTAAAACGGGTTGCTATTGCTTGCTTAGTATTACGAGAAGTGAAGGTTGAACGTTCGGGCACCGGCTTTCGGATTTAGAACTGACTGAAGAAGTACGGATTGGAAAATGCACGAGCACACTCGCATTTGGCGAGTGGATTTTTTTTTTTTACTCGCCAAACAAAAAAATCACTCACCATGGCGAGTAAATTACTCGCCACTTTCAGGGCTGATATGCTTATCCTCACAGGGCACTAGTCCCCAAGGTCCTGCTCAAGCTCAAGGGTTGCAACGCGGTTTTGTTACTGGTGGCCCCCGTTCTGCTGGACCAAGTCTTGGACCACTGACCTCCTGATCCTTGCCACGGGTCCCCCCCTATGGCTCCCCACCCCACGCACAATGCTCAAGCAACCCCGGCAGCGGCTGTTCCACCTGTGCCCAGAGCATCTTCTCCTACACGCCTGGAGATTGTGCGGTGCGCCCTCACCGCTAAAGGCTTCTCAAGTGCAGCGGTGGAGGCTATCGCTGCAGCCCGCAGGCCTTCGACTAGACGTGTCTATGAGGGAAAGTGGCGAGTCCTTCGGTCCTGGTGCGACGACCAACACCTCTCCCCCACAGATCTGACTACCCCGCAGCTGGCCGAGTTCTTCCTCTGGCTCTTCGTCGAGCAGAACTTGGCGCCGATCACCATCAGGGGTTACACGTATTGCCACTTGGGCCACCCGGACCCCGGCACTTGCAAGGACCTCGCCGACCTTATGGCCCACTTTGGCCTCCAACAGCCTGCCCCCGCTCACTGATTCTGCAGTGGGACCTACCCTGGGTACTGACGTGGCTCAACTCGGACCACTTCGAACTGCTCCCCTTGGCTCGGTTCGCCGACGTGACCCGGAAGACCTGTTTCCTCCTGGCCCTCACCACGGCTTCCAGGGTAAGCGAGCTACATGCGCTCTTAGCGCGTCCCGCCGGCCTGCAGTTCAGAATGGATGGCTTGGTGCAGCTCCTGACCGACCCGTCCTTCCTGGCCATGACTCGGTCTCCATTAACTGCGCCCCAGGTGATAACCATTCGGCCGCTGAAGGGGGTGAACCTTTCCCAAGAGACTAGACAGCAAGACCCAGTGAGGGCCTTACGGGTGCACCTGCGCCGATCCAAACCCGTCCGGAGGGGATGGTCCCGCCTCTTTCTTTCTTTGTCCCCAGGAAGAACAGACATCTTGGCCCAGACAATATCTTCCTGGCTCCGCTGGGTTATCCTTAGCCTACCAGGACCTCTCCACGGAAGGAGCAAAGAGGCTAAAGATCAGAGCGCACGAGGTTAGAGCCATGGCCACGAGCGTCGCCTTCGACCACAACTGCGCCGTCAAAGACATTGTGACAGCCGTGGGCTGGCGAGGGGAATCGACCTTCGCCCGGTTCTACCTCAGGGACCTCTCAGGCCAGCGGGAGAACCTAGCCCTGGTGGGGGACATCGTCGCGGCGTAACACTCCCTCCCAGCGCCTGAAGCGCTGTAGGTAAAGCTTAGCTGAAATTGTCGGGAGGTTGCCCTGGGGGAGGGCTGGTCTGGTTAGCCCGTTCACAGGGGGTAAGATTTTGGACGGCACCCGCCTCCTCTTCGCCATTCTGTCTAATAGTAATGTCATAGGTAATGTTTTTGAGGAAACAAATGATTTTTTCTCTAAAATGTATTTTTTCGAAAAATACTCACTGATGACATTACTCGGAGGACCCTCCCGCCTATCCTGCTTGCCGCCAGTAAGCTAAGCATGCAGACAGGCCTGACACCGCTGGTCACGTGACCGGATAGGGAGGGCAGGAGACTACTCGGGGCCCCTAGTTACGGCACCCTAGAGTCGTCTCCCTAGTTGTGTCTCTACACAACGGAGTCTTAGGCTGAAATTGGGTAAGCTAAGTGATCATTCCTAATAGTAATGTCATCGGTAAGTATTTTTCGAAAAAATACATTTTAGAGAAAAATTCATTTTAAAGGAATGTTGCTCTGAGTTTTAATAGATTTTTGACTCCTTCGCTGCTTGTGATGACAGATTTGTATTTTAAAAATCTTTGTTAACCCATTTAACCCCACGGTCGCATTTTGGAGTTGTCTGCTATGACCTTGTACCAGTAGTAGGAGATGGATTGACTGTGATAATTCAAGAGTAGTGACAGATTAGCTTGGTGTCATGTGCCAAGCTAATCTGGCACTACCCTTGAATTATCATGGTCGATCCATCTCCTGCTGTATTGCTTTGAGGTTAAATAGGTTAATTCAGTGCTGAGCTAAAAAAAAACATGGCCTCAAATTAGTGTCAGAGAAAGGCATATCTGTCTTCAGGAGCTCCTGCAACTGTGGGCTGGGCTGCAGTGGCTCATGAGGATCAGTGCAGTTTTGGTCGTGTTCACTTTTTCTTGGCAGTGAACGGGTTTATTAGTAAGAATGTGTTGCTAATGCTGTGATCCCTCACCCGCCATGTGTGTAAAGGGAAGTAAGAATCATTTTTGTCACTTGTACTGATTTTGAACGTTGATGGACAGAAGTTACTTTCCTTTGACTTAACCCATATCATACTGAGGCTAAACGCTTTAAATTTGTACACTGCCACATGTAAGCTAGATTATGGTACTTACAGATAAGGATATAGATCAATGGCTTTAGTTCAAGGGTGGTGCCAAAATAGCTTGGCGCCTAGAGGTTCCAAGCGATTCTGGCACTACCCTTGAACTATTTTAGTCAAACCTATTTCACACGCTCGTGTATTCCGAATGATAAGGGTTAATGCTGGTCTAATATAAGGTACAAGTTTTCTTTCGGTACACAGCTAAAATACATGTGTTTTTTTTCTCCAGGTTGTTATCCGTTTTACGACGTGGATCCGTTCTTGCTAGCTGAGTGTCCCCATGTGTATTTTGTCGGCAACCAGACAGAGTTCAAGCATAAAGTTTACAAAGGTTGGTTGTTATTGAATATAATTACCCAATGAGCATTGAGACTGATCAAGTTATCATGAAAAACTGTCATCACTGGCTATTTTGAATTTGTTTCAAATGAAAGCATTATCCCTTACGCATGCATGCATCCACATCTGCATGAATCTTTCCAGTCATCTTTACATTCATCTATTTGTTTTTCTTTCCACCTGCCCGAGTGTCTGTCAGTCCATCTCTTCGTCTGGCTGTTGATTGATCAATCCATCTGTCCATCTACTCGCTCTATCCCTCCCTTCCACCCACTGACCCTCCCTTTCTCCCTCTCACCTGCCCATCCATCCATCCATCCATCCATCCATCCATCCATCCATCCATCCATCCATCCATCCATCCATCTCCTCCTGTAGTGTTTTCCAGCATGGTTCTTGGGTCTCCCTACCCAGTCTGTGCCATATGCAAGAGGCATAGATCTTCACGAGCCCCTGCATTTGCAGGAGCTCAGGAAGATCTAATAAATATGCCTCTTGCCAGCTGGCTGATATATCTCCTGAAACTTGTATTCTGCACAGGTATTACAGAAACTCAGACAAAATATGTTTACTTGAAAGTGAAGCAGACCTTAGATCCACCTCATTATTGGCTGGCTTCTGTATGCCACGGACCGTCATTATGTTTGTACTGGTCTGTGATACTGGACCTTGTGGCTGTAGCCGTAAGTCGTATTCACAGACCTGCACTCAAGGACTCTTCCAGAAAACAAATGTCTTGCGATTGCTGTCATTTTTCTCCTGACTGTCGGTTATTTCATTCATTGTCGAGCACAATATTTGGCGTTCTGCTTTTAGACGCTGTTCTTGTCCATTTTACAAAATTTGCTTCTGACAGGAAAGTAAATGCCAGATTTTAAAGAATCGGGGGGATTGCCGGAATATTTTATCTTCTCAGTTACCTAACCAAATAGACCATATCTGCATTAGCAAGAAATTTAGAAGATCCCTTCAAGATGTTCGAGTGAGGAGGGGAGCAGATGTCGCCTCAGACCACCATCTGCTTACCTTAAGAATGAAGCTCAAGCTAAAGAAAAGCCGCACAGAGACAACAAGAAGACAGCGCTATAATGTAGGCCTCCTGAGAGAAACTGGAGTTAGAGAAGAGTTCAAACTGGTGCTGTCCAACCAGTTTCAAGCGCTACAGGAGCTAGTAAATGAAGAGGCAGTCACCACAGAGCAGCAGTGGAAGGCAGTTAGAGAGGCGCTGAACTCAACCTGCAAAGACACTGTAGGGTTCAGGAAACACCATCACAAGGACTGGCTGTCGGCACAGACCTTGAAGAAGATAGAAGTGAGGAAGCAGAAGAAAGCAGTTGTCAACAACAGTCGCACGAGAGCAGCCAAAGCAAGGGCACAGGGGGAATACTCGGAAGCCAACCACGAGGTGAAGAGGAGTATCAGGGCAGACAAGAGGGCCTACACAGACAGCCTGGCAGCAGAGGCAGAAAAGGCAGCAGGCAGCGGTAACATGAAACAGCTCTACGACATTACCAGAAGATTGTCGGGCAAGTATGGCCATACAGAAAGACCAGTAAAAGACAAAGAAGGCAAGCCTATTGCAGACAGAGCAGACCAACTCGACAGATGGGCTGCGGGAAGAGATCAGAAGAGCAGTGGCATTTTTGAAGAATGGCAAAGCAGCAGGGCCAGATGGCATCCCAGCGGAGTCTCTGAAAGCAGACCTAGAGACAACAGTGGAGATGCTGTACCCACTGTTTGGAAAGATCTGGGAAGAGGAGGTGATGCCGGCTGACTGGAAGGAGGGGTACCTAATCAAGCTTCCCAAGAAAGGCGACCTCAGCAAGTGTTCCAACTACAGAGGAATCACCTTGCTGTCAGTACCAGGAAAGGTCTTCAACAGGATCATTCTAGAGAGAATGAAGAGCTCCGTTGACCCCCAGCTGAGAGACCAGCAAGCAGGATTCAGGAAGAACCGATCATGTACAGACCAGATCGCCACTCTCCGCATCATCGTGGAACAGTCTCTGGAGTGGAGCTCCCCGCTGTACGTCAATTTTGTGGATTATGAGAAAGCATTTGACAGCGTGGACCGAGAGACTCTGTGGAAACTCCTACGACACTACGGTGTACCCACAAAGCTCGTCCGCCTGATCAAGAGCAGCTATGATGGCATGACATGTCGCGTGATCCACGAAGGGCAGTTCACCAGGGAGCTCCAGGTCAGAACTGGTGTCAGGCAGGGGTGTCTGCTGTCTCCGTTCCTCTTCCACAGAGCACAGACAAAGTGGAATACAGTGGACACTGTGGACACAGCTTGACGACCTCGATTTTGCAGACGACTTGGCATTACTGTCCCACACTCATCAACAAATGCAGGACAAGACCACGAGGCTTGCTGACATCTCGTCCCAAGTGGGCCTCACCATTCATAAACAGAAAACAAAGACAATGAGGCTGAACGCAACCAGGGAAGAACCAGTCTTGCTTGCTGGCACCCCGTTGGAGGAAGTGAATTCCTTCACCTATCTCAGGAGCATCATAGACAAAAAAGGCGGCACTGATGCAGATGTCAGAGCACGAATCGGTAAAGCCAGAGCAGCCTTTCTCCAGTTGAAAAAAGTGTGGAGTTCCAAAGAGCTGTCACAACACACCAAAGTCCGGATTTTCAACTCCAATGTAAAAGCAGTTCTCCTATATGGAGCAGAGACTTGGAGATTGACAAAAACCACAGTCAACAGAGTACAGACCTTCATGAACAGTTGCCTTAGAAGAATTTTGAAAATCCACTGGCCAGAGAAGATCAGCAACGTCAGACTCTGGGAGAGAACAGAGCAGATAACAGCAGAGAATGAAATTGGGCGAAGAAGATGGGGATGGATCGGTCACAGTCTGAGAAAGCCAGCTTCCAGTATCACTAGGCAGGCATTGTCATGAAACCCCCAAGGAAAGAGGAAAAGAGGTAGGCCGAGAAACTCCTGGCGTCGAGACCTCCAAGCAGACATCAAGAGACTGGGAACCACCTGGAGTAGAATCGAAGGAGAAGCACAGGACAGGAGTTGCAGGAGGTCTCTCGTCGACGGCCTATACCCGGGTAGGGGTGACAGGCGTAAGTAAGTAAGTCAGTTACCCAGTGTGTTACTGCATGTTCATGATGACCATTTTAAAAAAAATGTTTTTGTCATTGTGTATGAGTGAATATGAATCAATTCCTCCATACCCCGAAAGGGGATAAAGGAAATATAATCTTTAAAATACTTGTGAGAGGCATATTATCAACATCATTTTGCATATATTCAAGGGAAGTTGTGTATGACTCAGAATAAACTTAATGTGAGAGGGATTCAGAAAAGAAAAGTACTAGTTGCTCTTGTTTAATTCATTCAAAGTGGCCCACATCAATAGCTTCAGAAGTGTCGTATAGTGTTGCCGGCGACGCTATACAACACTTATGCAGTTATTTATATGAGGCGCCTTGGATGACTTGAAAAAAAGGCGCACTACAAAAGTTTTGCGGCACAAATAACACGCCACGACCTTGGGGACAGTCCAATAACTGATGCGTTGGCCCCGTTTTAGAGTCCAAAGAAGGAAGGAGACCCAAGCGATGGACAGAAGTGAGCGCATTCATAATATAGAAGAAGAAGATGCCTTAAAAAAAAAAAATCCATTGATTATTTTTCCTCATCAAGATTCAAAACTGAAGCCATTCAAATATCTCGTCGGAACCTCGACAGATCATTGTCAAGGGATTTCAAAAGATGGAGCCCGTACGAAACAGAGAACATGTTGACCTTTGTTGTCAACAACAGATCCAGCGCACTTTAGTTTTGCAAGAGGCATAAATTCTCATTAGCCACTCATGGCCTTATGAGAATCTATGACTCCTGCTGGGTCAAGATAGCTCTGATTGTTCAGAGATAAAAAAGGGATGATTAAACCCCATCCTGCCGAGAGAAAAAAATATTGAACCCCACACAACTCCAAGAGGTACAGATCCTCTTGAGCCCTCGCAGTCGCGGGGGCTCATGAAGATCTATGCCCTTGCTGGCCTTATTTATATCTGCAAATCTCAATGAGTACTTGTTAACGGGCTTTCCTCTCTGTAGCAGTGTTCGTGAGTACTGGCAGGGAAGGGGTGAAACGAGCAGAACCACGAACACTAGAGGCATAGATCCTCATGAGCCCCAGCAGTTGCGAGTGCCCTTGATGATCTATGCCGTTTGGTGACCCCAGAGTGTATCGCCATGCCTTTTGGACGAATGAGGTTCATACACGTTGAATTAAAAGATGTCAGAAAACGCAGTCTGCGTCTAGTGGCAGGGAACGGGTTAAAAGTTTGAGTGTGCTGTGGGTTTGTCACTTCTGATAAGGCATTTTATTTTTAGGAGGCGTCATTTTTGAGACCAGGGTGCAGTTGTTTGGCTGCCGCGTCATTACAACGAGCAGTTTGTCTTTATTTTTGCGACGACTCCCAGCGTGAATGTTGAAATTTGAGCTCCTGTTTTTCAAACCCAGCGTGGAATTTAAGTCTGGTGATCTTTCCAGCCCGAGGAGTGGGAGTATTAAAGAGCGAACAAGAGGCATAGATCCTGCAACTGCGGGGGCTCATGAGGATCTATAACTCTTGAAGTTGGGTAGCTTTTGCGAGAGGAGTGACATGACAAAATAGCTTGTTTTTGACGTGAGGAAATGTTCTGTCCTATCGATCAAAGACGTTTTATGGTTATGTTGGCAGAGATAATCATTTTGTATGTGATGGCCATTTTTGTTTTGCTCAGGATCGATGCTGCTGGACGATACAGGACGCAAATATTTTCTGTGGCAGCGTATCGCGTCTCCAAGGCCGTTAGATAAACAAAACGTGTGTGTGGTTGTGCGCGTGCTTGCGTACGTGCTTTTGTGCGCGCGTGCATAATATAAAAAAAAAAGCCCTTCAGTCTGCAGAGTGGATGCATGGATGGGCTAGACACGGTAGGAGACTAGCATACATGTATTACTAATAGTATGTAGTGTCTGGCATGCCTAGCATAGTCATACTGGTTCAAAGATCTCAAATCTTTCACAGGGTCAAGTGGTCAAGAGGTGTTGCTAGTCACGGTTCCTCGCTTCTGCCAGACTGCCACCGCCGTGCTCATCAACCTGGCCTCGCTTGACTGCACACCACTCACCTTTCACGCCCGGCTGCCTGCCACCTCACAGTCCGGAAGCCCTGAGGTGGACAAGTGATGAAAGAAAACAACAGCAGCAACAAAAACCAAACACTAGAAGAATGAACTGACTGATGTTCATCGTTGAAGAGTTTTAATGATACTTTGCAGTGCAACGAAATCATTTGTTGTGATTCTCTTTTCTACTAAAGACAGTGTTACTTAGGTGATACAGTCAACCCGTTCTAGGCGACCACCTGTATAAAGCGACCACCTGTCGAAGGAGACCACCTATGTTTGATCCCATAGAGTTCTTACATGAGCCTGTACATGATTATCTCTGAGCTTGTGTGTCGATGGTGACCGCATTACAGTTCTGTCGGTTAGGCAGGTTTGACTTTGTTGTGTGCTGGTCTGTGAATTTGGACCTTACAGCTTGAAGCCTTAAGTCCAAAATCACAGGCCAGCACACTCGTTGTCAAGTTGTAAATTGTCTGCTAAGTTGCCAGAACTAGTCTGGCACCTGCGGGTATATCCTTGATAAGTTTTTGCTCCCTTATATTAGGCACACCTGTAACCAGGCATTTTGCTTTAACCCATTTGACTTCAAGGCCGTCTTTGCGAAATTTTGGAAGTGTCATGTAACGACAATATACCCGTTGCAGGAGACGGATGAACCATGATCAAGGGTAGTGCCAGATTAGCTTGGCGCTAAGCTAATTTGACACTCCCCTTGAATTGGCATGGTCGATTCATCATCTCCTGCTGTAGTGCGTCGGGATGAAATGGGGTAAAAAGATAGTTCAAGGGTGATGCCAGAATAGCTTGGCGCCCGTAGGCGCCAAGCTATTCTGGCATCACCCTTGAACTACGTCGGGATGAAATGGGGTAAGAGTCACAGCCAGCTGCCAGACATTGACGTGGAAAAGGAAACACGTTTGAAATAAGGGAAGAAATACACCCTTGACCCTCTTCACTGCCAGTTGAAGCAGATTGTGTTTCTGCAGTCTTGGGTTAACTCGACGCCAACAGTGCCAGCCCGCCCAAGGGACTTGAATTCAGAGCGGTGTCGGCAAGATCCTCACGAACCCCCCGCGATTGCACACCAGTTGCACGCAATTGCGTGACAGGCAGTGCCCAAATGCAAGAGAGGCATAGATCCTCATGAGCCCCCGCAGTTGCGGGGGCTCATGAGGATCTATGCCTCTTGCATTTGGGTATTGCCCGTGTTCCGACAGCGAAGGGGTTACCGAATGTGTAGCCCGATGGAAGCGAGCTTTGCAAGGATGTCTTTTTTTCCCCCCTCTTATCCATCGTCAGAATCAGGAAGCTATTAATATGCTTCTATTTGCTGTACAACTAAGTTGAACTGACGATTTCTGATGAACTAACACAATGCACATTGTAAAGGTACGAAGTTCCATTTGATAGTATTTTGTGGTGTGTAGGTGTGTCTAACCTGCGCTGTTCTTCGTTGCTCATGGTCAGTCGTGTAGGTGGGTGTTTTTTTGATTAATCACCTTGCTTGACAGTAAATCAATAAAACGAAAATGAAATATTAATTTGACATGCTGTTGTCGAATTGCGCGAGCGAAATACATGTGCAATTCAGCTGATGAATGTTAGAGTAATTGAATGCGATTTATAGTTGCACTCAGATAACACAGTAAAGTCCTTCCAGTGAGCAAGAGGTCCGTGGGTCGATGTCTTTTGCTGGGTGGGGTGGGGGGGGGGGAAGGGGGGGGGGGTCGTACCTTTCACTTTCAGGCAGCAGTGCCGACACTTTTAACCCATTACATACTGAAGCTGATTTAAAAAAAAAATGCTTGTCCCGTGAAGGCTACATTACAGATAAGGAGATAGTTCACGGGTGGTGCCAAAATGGCTTGGCGCCAGGCTATTCTGACACAACCCTTGAACAATCATGGTCAAATTTATTTCAAGTGTATTAGGATGAAATACACCGCGTATCCGGAGGCGGCACGTCTCGAATGAGTTAACCACACGCACACGCGTGCGCGCGCCATGTCGGTCCAGCCTTCGTTCCTTTCCATCCATACGGTTATATACCCCCCCCCCCCCCCCCCACACACACACACACACAGAGCAAGTAAGCAAGAGACGCGCGTGCGGACATAGGCATGTTTTGGCCAGAGCGTGGACCAGCTGAAATCGACGTTGGCCTGATGACTTTTTGCTCACGTGCCAGGAACCTTGCCATGTCTGCCATCGCCGCACGTTTTAACAAAATAATGCAGGCAGTGCCCTAGTACACAAAAAGTTATCGGGCCGTAGTCGACCGCAGTGGGCCCGCGCACAGTCGTCGGCCCGATGGCCTTCGCGTACCGGGAGAAGGGAGCGTGAATAATTATGCGGTACATATGACCCCTCTCTGGAGACACCAGACCTTCCCAGTAGAGAACACCTCCTAGGGCCGTAGTCGGCCGCTTTTGGTCCTCTCGCACAACTGCGGCCGATGACCGTTTGCGTACTGGCTTGTTATTTATTACATGCAGTGTTTGCGAGTCAGCCTGTCTTCTCATTCCTCTTGCCCATAGGGTTGAAGAAGGACGGGTGTAAATGTTTCTGAATGCACATGTTGTAATCGGTCTTGGTTAACCCATTTACCCCCGGGGCCCCTGCAGCAGGAGATGGATTGATCATGATAATTCAAGGGTAGTGCCAGATGAGCTTGGCGCCTTCAGGCGCCAAGCTCATCTGGCACTACCCTTGAATTATCATGATCAATCCATCCCTACAACTGGTACATAGTCGTTAGGCAACACCTGCAAAATTGGAGAAATGGGACCTTGGGGTTAAAAGGGTTAAGCGGGACACACTGCTTTCCTCTGTGGAATGCTCACGTAGGATTTTCCAGAGACTGTGGTGTCTGGCTTGCTGAACTTAGCTCCTATATAATTCCTTGTAGCTGTGGTGACTTCTGAAGCAGGAAAGATCTGGTTTATAGTTCATTTAACACTTTGGCTGTCGGTAGCGCTTTTTGTCGAGGTGATTGCTGCAGGAATCACCTCGACAAAAAGCGTCATCGACAGCCAGAGGGTTAACTCGTTCAAAATATTCGTACAGAAATGGCACTCGACTTCAGGAGGCGTCTTTTTAAAGACGGTACCATGTGATAGAGCAATGATAGTGCCAGATGAGCTTGGAGAGTTTACAGATACTACGTAGAGGACGTGTCAGTGGCTCCTTGCCCATCTCTCTACCCCACCCCTTTTCTTTCACCCCTCCAATGGTCAGTCAGTTGATTGTGTCAATCAACCAACCAACCACCCAACCAACCACCCAACCAACCAGCCAGCCAGCCAGTCAGTCGATCGATCGATCAGTCCGTCCATCCATCCGTCCATCCATCCATCCTTCCGTCAGTCCATCCATCCATCCGTCAATCAACCAAGCAATCCAATCAATCCAACCAACCAGCCAACCAATCAACCAGCCATGAGTGAGTGAGTGAGTGAAAAAAACATACTGCTTGAAAAAAGAGGTTGATCATACTTCTATTACTATAATGACGTCTCTCCTAGTGAACATAGATGGCACGTCACACAGGACCGAAGCAGACCGAGGTCAAACGGTTTGATGCATGATGCTGCGGATAGAACAGAAAAAGCTCCGTTGCAGCGCCGTGGGCAAAGACAATACTTTCGCACTTTGCACGGTTTTCCTTGCGTGTCAGTCGCGTGGACACAACGTAGCAAGAGCTATTTGCATTAACCCCTCCACTCTCAGTCGCCATCTGAAATGGTAGCTTGACCACCCGATTATCCCATCCTGAAGAGCAAGGATATAAAATGAGTCCAGCAAGACTGAAGAGGCATAGATCCTCATGAGCCCCGCTATCGCGGGGCTCATTAGGATCTGTGCCTCTTGCAGTTGGTAGGTGTCCACGGTGTCTCACAGCAAGCAGTAAAGGGGTCAAATTTATCAATATCTTTATTTCTGCGTTTGTCTTTAGTTTGTTTCTTCGTTTCTTGGTTTTCTTTTAATTTTTTTTTTGGCGAATAATCTCTTCCTGGTTTCTTTCTTTTTTTAACTTTGTAAAGGAGCAATTTTAGCACGCAGATCGTGTTTTGTGTTGTTATTTGATTTTTTTTTTTTTTGCCTTTGGAATGGCGGATCTGAAATGTTCGTGGACTGAAAGTGGACAAAGGCGGAAACGATGATGAATGCAGCAGTTATCAAATACGCAGTGGATATTTTCGTCTATATCAGCTGACTTAACTACAAAGACGCTTACTGTGACACGCATCTTAACCCCTTAAAAGCCGGACAAGGCGAACGCTACCCACTTTCTGCAAGAGACTGACATAAATCCTCATGAGCCCCCGCAGTGGCGAGGGTGCATGAAGATTTATATATCTTGTTAATCCTTTGTTCTTTTACCTATTTTTGTGTCACATTTACATCTGTTCAGCGAATGTCGATCAGCGTGCTGTGCTTTCAGGCGCGAAATACACGTCCACTGTCAGTCACAGGGTTAATTAGAACCATGAGGCGGATTGACATACGAGCTCGTGGGTGGTGTTTGCCATGATGGGCGGCGCTCACCGCTCATAGTAATCGGTACCTTTCCGGAGTTACATTGAAAATCGTAACTTTAACTCTTTAACTCCCAGAACCAAATGACTTCTAGTGTATAGAATGGAAGACAATCGAGTTCTGGGACAGTTAATTAAACCTTTCATCGTCCACTGCACTATACCATATGTTGCCTACATGCAGCAGGAAATGGTTTCACCATGACAGTTCAAGTATAGCCCTTGAATGAATCGCGCAGTTTGAGAATGGCCGGAGTCGCTCGGTCTGTCTAGAAATGATATTGTACGAACACTCCACTTCTTTGCTAAATATAACAGTAGTGGGCGTAAATCTCCGGCTTTTAAAGTCCCGACATTTAGTAAGCTTTATTCCAACACACTGTACTGCTCTTCAACTGGAATTTAGAGCTATATATATGTAACAGAAAAACTCTTTTGCTGGGCGGTCTTACTGCTCTGTACGCTGTCTCCTACACCTTTGTGAGGTTTCGTTTGCAACGAACGAGTGCCGACAACGAACGAGATCGAAATCCCGGATGTTAACCAGCTTGTAGCATAAGCATCGGACAACACTCCAAACATCTCCAAGTGGCATAGATCCTCATGAGCCCCCAGGGATCATGAGGATCTATGCCACTTGGAGATGTTTGGAGTGTTGTCCTTAGTGGCATAAGCTGGTTATCCGCCGTGACTTCGCTCTTGTTCGCTGTTGGAAGTCGTTCGTTACAAACGAAACCTAACTAATATCTATGGTGCCTGCATGCAACCTTGTAAGTAATACTCATGTGTTTTGGAGAAAAAACAAAAACAAAACAAAACAAAAAAAAAAACTGTTTACATTTTGATCATAAAAGAACCCAACAAAGAATAAACAATCTTGGAAAAGACAGCTACAACACAGTTTATTAGTATATTCCGGTTTTAACCCGAAAATATAATAATTGTGTTTTAACTGTCTTTTCTGAGCGCGCCCCTTTTCAAAATAGACCCACACAAACAAGTGCACAATTTCCAGCTAATCTTTACGCGATGGGTATTTGCAAAAAGATGGAGGAAAGTGGTTCGGTTGAAAAGCAACGCGCTTGGAATTGGTGCTTCAGTACTGACTGAAGATACTTGAAGCGAAGTGCTGTGACTTTAAAAAAAATAAAAATACGTAGCAAGTTGCGTACTTGTTTGCATATAATATATGCTTATTCTAAAGAAAAATATTAACTATTAATTATTAACCCCTTCCCAGCACGTGCATTTTGTTTCTGAAATCTGTGTTCACTGAACGACGAAAAGCCACAACTGTCCAAAGAACATGAGCACAAAGTGGTCTCAGCAATAGGCATAGATCCTCATGAGGCCCCGCAGTCGCGGGGGCTCATGAGGATCTATGCCTATTGCAGTTAGATTGCGTTCGCCTTTTCTCGGCAGTGAAGGGATCAATAAATTGTGTTGTAAGTTTGGAGTTCTGTTCATTAAGCCTTATAATTCGGAATACACCAGTGTGTTAAATAAAGTTTGACTAAAATAGTTTAAGGGTAGTGCCAGAATAGCTTGGCGCCTCTAGGCGCCAAGCTATTCTGGCACCACCCTTGAACTAAAGTTATTGGTCTTTATCCTTATCTGTAAGTACTATAGTACAATTCATTTGAAACTTTTAGCTTTAGTATGATATGACCGGGCAACACGTAGGCCGGGAAGACGCACCAAACCTATCGCTGTTTACTCCAACCTGACTCTGGCTAAGCAAATGAAATAACTTTATGTCCAGAGCGGCAATTCGAACTGAAGATTGATTCGTTTCCGCCGAGACGACTACGGCAACTTGCGGCAACAACCGCCATCACAACACTGCCATCGCCACCTGCGACAACGACTAAGCCCAGAGGGCGTTGACCTCGTGCGACCATTATCTCTGTTGTATCTTGGGGAATTCCTGGATTCTACCGTCTTCATTTACCGTGCCAGCTTGGGAAGAGAGAGAGAATCAACGAATCTTTATTTTACAACGGCGAAGATACTAACAGAGTCAGTGACTATGTCATTTTTCGTACCTGCCGTTGCTACAACTACGACTACTAAGTACACAATATACATAAAACAGGGACATCAAAGCACAGTGATACAAAATATATAATCCACTACAGAGAGAGGTGGGTGGGCGGTGGTGATACCATGAAAGCTGCTCAGGCTTAGTGGTATGCAGTTAAGCAGACACTACCCATGAACTATCCACATCCGTCGACCTGCTTTGACTTGTTCTTAACTCGTTCAGACCCGCGCACTTATTTCCCAAATTTTTGGAGGCGTCATCTAACGACTACGCACCTGTTGCAGGAGATGGATCGACCATGATAATTCAAGGGCAGTGCCAGATTAGCTTGGCGCCGACAGGCGCCAAGCTAATCTGGCACTACCTTTGAATTATCATGGTTGATCCATCTCCTGCTGTGGTGCGTCAGGGCTGAATGGGTTATTCCCCTACCCTGCCAGTGCACGCAGATCAGTTGCGTTTATGAACTCTTTGTTAATTCAACTCCAAAGCGGAACCCCAGCCCTTCAAGGAACATAGATAGAAAAATGGTCAGCAAGAGACACAGATCTTCATGAGCCCCCGTAACTGGGGGGCTCATGAGGGTCTATGTCTCTTGCAGTTGGATCGTGTTGACTTTATTCCCCTCGGCAGTTTGCGCTGAAATGTTTGGTTTTTTTTGGGTAGGGTTTGGAGCCCAGCTAATCGCGCACTACCCGTGAACTGTTTCATCAATCAGTTTGCTTTGACTTGTGTCTAGCTGTAGAAATTTAACGTGCTAAATATGATACTCTTGAAGCGACTGAACTATTTATGTGTAGACCCCTTTGTGCCGAGGGGAATATTAGCGGATTTTATCTTGAGCAGTAATGACATATTGATCGTTCTGGTGCTGTGAGAATAGTGAGGTGGGTTCTGCAGATGACTTAAGCGTTTCATTGGTACACAGAGTGTACAGTTCATTTAGGTTACTTGTAGGGGGTGGGCGGGGGGAGTGGGGTTTGGGGCGGGAGTGGCTGTTTGTTTGTCGGGTGATAATCAGTAGTGGCGTAGGTAGGTTTTGCTGAATGTATTGTTACAATTTGTAAACAACTATATTGTGCACTCTGGTTGTCTCCTTCGATTCGCTACCGCTGAGCAGCGGTAGCGAATCTAGGGAGACAACCAGTGTGTGCATGGCGTCGATGAACGCACTGTTAATATACTAATGGTCAAAACTTACGGGCCGCCCCCCCTTTTTTTTTGGTCATTGTTTATCGTCGCAAGTACGCTAATAAAATACAATGTTCTTTCGATCCAAATGGGTTAAAAGTTGACCTTAGGTGACAGTCCACTGTACAGGGAACAATAGACAACAATTCATCAATTTCCACGAACGTGTCAAATGCACGTGAAACATCGTCGGTTTTTGTGAAAAGCTGTGCGATATTGGCAAGCGTACCAAAGGCAGGCAGATGGAAAAACTCGGTAAAGTCGTGATGCACGTGCTAAAGGGGTCAGTCGTGAACACTGAGCACGCATAATTGTCATTTTCCTAACCATGCCACCACGACGAAGCCTAACGCCAGTAGATCAAGGTCGGGCGCTAGCATGGCTGCAGGATGGAATTTCCGGACTTGGGAGACGTCTTCGGGTGTCCCATTCAGTGATCCAGAGGCTGCTGGCACGATTCCAAGAAACTGGAAGGGCAGAACGACGACCCTGCTCAGGACGCCCGCGCTGCACCAGGAGAAGGGAAAACAGATACCTCTTTGTGGCGGCTATGCGCGACCGAACTGTCACGTCAACCACTCTGCGACGTCAACCGATGCAAGCTGCAAACGTTAATGTCAGCAGAAGCACAGTCTGCCGACGTCTGCGCGAAATTGGCCTGACTTCATGCAGAGCAGCAGTGAGAATACCACTCACTCCAGCTCAGTCATCGCAGAGCCCGGGTTGCCTGGTGTCGTCAAAATGCGAGGTGGAACAGACTCCAGTGGACTCAGGTTCTGTTTACTGATGAGTCACGGTTCACTGTCATTCAACGACGGCAGGGTGAGGGTCTGGAGACGCCAGGGTGAGCGATTCACGGATGGATGCGTCTAAGAGGTGGATCGCTACGAAGGAGGCTCAGTCATGGTCTGGGCAGGCTTCAGCAGGGAAGGCAGGAACACCCCCTCCCCCCCCCCCCCCCCACGTCATCCGAGGCACCCTGACAGGGCTGCGCTATCGGGACGAGATTGTGCAGCCCTTCATCCAGCCAGCTCTCCAATGCTGTTCTGCAGGATGACAGCGCTCGACCTCATCGCGCCCGTGTGGTAGATGAGTACCTTGAGCAACGGGGCATCATGAGGATGGAGTGGCTAGCTCGTTCACCTGACCCGGCTCCCATCGAGCACCTCTGGGACGTGCTGGGGCAACGTGTAGTCAGCAACCACCACCCCGCCCCCACCTCAAGGCGTCCCCCAGCTGACTCAGTTCTTGCATCAAGAGTGGGAAGCGATCCCACAACATGTTCTCCGAACCCTGGTGAACTCCATGCGTCAACGCTGCATTGAATGCTTGGCTGCAAACGGTGGGTGCACTTGCTACTGACTGGACAAGTCTTTGTGTGACTTTTTAAATGAGGGGTGGGTGAACATTCTAAAGAACTGCTGTTGTTACAGTCGCTTGATTTACTCAAAACTTAAATGAAATTGTTACTGAATAAATTAGCAAAGTACTGACTCCAAGTATTGTTACATTATTTGTGTGGTGTTGTCGGTGCGTCTGCGATAGAAATTGACCCTTAAGTTTTGACCATTAGTATATAGCTACGCATCCCTGAAAGTACTCATAGTGAGGTAAAACACTCATCGAACTTCGAGAACGACATTGTTTGCTTACGAAAGTGCGGGGTAAAAGTGTCAGAGATACGGCCTTTTTATATGCATTCTTTTCAACCCCTTCAATGCCGAGAAAAATCGAACACCACCCAAATGCAAGAGGTATAGATCCTCATGAGCCCCCGCAACTGCGGGGGCTCATGAGGATCTACACCTCTTGCTGAGACCAAATGTGAATCCACGTCCCTTGGCCGACTGATGGTTTTGGCTTTTGGTCAGTGAACGAACAAAGACTTCAGAAAAAAAGAAAGAAAGAAAAACAGAGCGTCCAGTGGCAGGGAAGGGGTTAATGGCTAATATAGTATTCAATGCCTGGACCAATCCGTTTTCTCAGGAAGTGTCGCAGTCGTCAAACCGTTAAGGTATTCGCGGCCACAGTACTGGTGCAGTCTCAGCTGGAGCTCGGCGATTAACGTCGTTAGTTCTGCCTCCGTTGGCCGCCCCTCTCAGTTGTACGTGTTCAGAATATTCAATTGCAGAGATTGACTAAGAAGAACAGTTAGCAGTTCAATGCACGCGCTGTTCAAGGTCTGCGGACTGTCACAACCGCGAACTACCGAGCAGTCTAGCAGAAGAAGAAGATGAGCTCGCTCCAGCCGGCGATTTGTCACCTTGAAACTGTCACTGAAGGGAATTCCGCTACCGTGGGCGATGGCGTGCACTTTAAACGAGTTATTAACAAGGCGCACATGCTTCACGCATTATGCTCAAGGAATTGTGTCTACCCTGGTCTTTACTACCCACAGTGGTTGTCAACCCTCGATCCGCTACCGATACGGTAGCGAATCGAAGGGTTAGGTCGATGCCAGAACTGTTAGGACGACATAAACCTGTAGCAAACGCGGCCTGATTATCACATAAACCATTCAAACACAAGAGATGGATCGACCATGAAGGCGCCAAGCTAATCTGGCACTACCCTTGAATTATCATGGTCGATCCATCTCTTGCTGTAGTGCATCGTTGCTAGATGAGGTCAAACAGGCTTTGGAGGAATGACCGCAAGTTTCAAGAAATGTAAAATGTTTCCTCTTTTCAGAAGTTCACTAGTTATATCTATTATCTCAAGTTCAAGCAGCCCATTATGTAAGTAAGACTTATTTTATGTCTTTTCACACTTCTGAAGGTGATATTAGACCTAAAAAAAAAACATTAAGGCGATAAACTAAAAATAAAACAAATAATATAATTACTTAAAATATATATATCCTCCGCCACGGCCCAGGCATGCTACTTCCACCTCCGCCGCATCAGTCAGATCAGAAAATACCTCACTACCGAAGCTGCCACCAAACTTGCTGTCTCTCTCATCCTATCTCGTATCGACTACTGCAACTCTCTCCTTTTCGGCCTCCCTCACTCCACCACTTTCACTCTCCAGCGCGTCTAGAACAATGCTGCCCGCCTCGTCCTCAGAAAGAAAAAATCCGACCACATCACTCCCCTGCTCAAACTCCTTCACTGGCTTCCCATCCCCCAACGCATCCCATACAAGATTCTGTCTCTCTGCTACAAATCCCTGAACAACCGCGGCTCCCGCCTATCTCTCAAACTTACTTCACCCCTACACTCCTCCCCGCTCCGCCTCCGACCTCTCCGCCTCCACATCCCCCGCACCAAACTCAGCACTTTTGGCCCCCGCTCCTTCTCAGTATACGGTCCATCCACCTGGAACACCCTCCCACTCTCTCTCCGTCAGAAACACTCTCCTCCTTCCAGTCCGCCCTCAAAACTCACCTCTTTCAACAGTTCTAGCACTATATCACCACATTCCCCACCCTAAGCTGACTGTCGTAATGTATTTCACTATTTGTGGTACTTGAGTCGTTGTCTAAAGCGTGCGCATGCGTGCGCGAGTTGTGAGTGCGCGCTTAGAGTTATAATTATTATAAGATAAGCGCATTATAAATACCGTAATTATTATTTATTATTATATGTAAGCTGAAGAATTATGCCTGTTGAGCTATGACACAGGCCAGTTAATTTTTGTATTGCAATGAAGAATATAGGTTTCTATTATCTCTCTATGATTTACATTTTTTTTTTTTGGTTTAAAAATATTATAAAACGGCATTCGAGTATAAGCAGCCTCTCTTTTGGAAAACAGACATTGTGCAATATAGCTACGCTATTGTGGTTGAATTTCCCTTGCAGCGACACGAATACTGTAACTTAAATACACAAAATATACCCGAGAGCTATTACATCAGCCATATTTGAATAAATGTACATGGAATCTCCGTCTGGATCTTGAGTACAACCATAATACATCAGTTAGTTTCTCGTAGCGTAATTAATTAATCATTATGGGATGAATACCACCCCGGCAATGTCCAATATTTGAGCGTTGCACACACGCCTGAATCAGAACCAGCATTAACTGAAACCCGATGACCTCCGTTAGAGATAATAGTGATGCAATGAAAATAGACAATAGGCATGGATCTTCATGAGCCCCTGCAATTTGCGTGGGCTCATGAAGATCTATGCCTATTGCAGATGAAAATAGTTCGATGGGAGAGTGTCATCACAAATCAGAGAAGATCAGAAGAGAGGCCAAGACCTCGCTGGCTACAAATATAAATTACACATATACAATTTGCAAATGGTGTAGATATTCATGAGCCGGGCCTCATGAAGATGTATGCCTTTTGCAGACGGGGTTTGTTCGCGGAGGGAATATGATCACAAATCTGGGAAGACGGAGAAGATCGGATATCACGATGGCGCCATGTTAAACGCTTAATAATTCAGACGGCCGTCGACAGCCAGGGCATTTCTTGTCAAAAGCGATGCTTTGTCGTTAACTCCTTCACTGCCAGAGGTCGCAGATCCTTTAACTCTCCAGGGAACATGAATATTGACAACATGGTGTCAACGAGAGGCGTAGATCCTCATGACTCGAAACTCTGCAACTGTGGAGGTTCATAAGGACATGTTAGTCTCTTGCATTTGGATCTTTTTTGTTGTTCTTGTTGTCCTCGGCAGTAAAGAAATTACTGGCGTCAGCACGACATTTTCTGACGTCTGGTCGTTAGGGCCTTTGAGTATTGATAATAAAGGATTTTTTATCAGCTAAGCCGGGGGTCTATATCAGTTGCATACTTGTTGACTCCCTCGATTCGCTGCAGCGAATCGATGAAGACAACCAGTGTGCATCAGCAGTTGCCGTCTCTAGCAGTCTCCGGAGATGGATCCATCTACATCGACTTGTGCACTTGTCGTGCCCAGCTGACGACCCAGAAATGTGGGCGTCGATCTTGGGAAGAATAAAATGTGACTCTGTTCCAAGACGAAATGATCATCAGAATTATTTAAGTCTTTTATGAGTTACACAGGCCTTCATCCAGTCTTTTTCGTCCGCAAGAGGCATAGATTATCAGGAGCTCCTGCAGTCGCAGGGGCTCATGAGGACCTATACCCCTTGAGCATCTTGACATCTTGCTGATCAAAGAATGTCTCCATCTGGTTTTCGGAATTATGGTGTTATCCACGGCTGTGGGCGGACCGATGTCGCCCTGAGGTGGTTTTGTTCCTTTTTGTTTCAAATTAAAAAAAAGAAGGAAAGACAGATGCATCTGATTCGGACATGATTTTATTTTTTAACAACAGAGCAACTACGACGACGACGACATCATCAAGAACAACAAAAATAATTAAAATAATACACAAACAATAATAATAGCAACAACAATAATAGTAATGATGATAATGGTGATGTGACAACAACAACAATTTAAAACAAAATTAATACACGCCAACCAAACTTATGCGGAGGTACAATCTCTGGTTATTTATTTGCCGGCCGTTGACACTGCAAGTGCAAAGTATAAGGACTCTTCGTGGGAACAGTCGATTAATTTAGTCCGTGGCTGGGGGTGGCTGAAATGACGTGGAAAATATGATACCGAGCGGCCCTGCTGGCCCGAAAATGACGAACGGCTTGCTTTATGGTCGTCCCGTTTTTTCCCGGCAACCGGGGCTACGACCGGATGGCTACCAACGTCCGGGCACCAGGAAAAGTACAAGCAGCTTCTAATCAGCCAGACACAAGTTGACTCTGAGACACCTGGCGTGTCTGGCACCACGCTTGAACAATCACGGTCGATCCATATCTTGTAGTGTGTTATGACTGTATGATAGCTCAAGGGTGGTGCCAGAATAGCTTGGCGCCTACAGGCGCCAAGCTATCCTGGCACCACCCTTGAACTATCAAGGGACGTTGCTGAGGTTTTCAGGGAACGCATGTTGCCAGTCTGGCCACAGTGCTACATTAACCCTCTTGTGCACGCGGTACTGTAAACAAAAAAAGGTTAAAACGTTAAACGTGTATTGCTTATAGTGTCTTTATCCACCACGAGAGGTGATTTCAAAGACAGGGCATCGAATCAGAGTCTGAACAAATCTGGACCCCCAACTGGATTCGAACCCGCGACCGGTTTCTGACGGCAGTCGAACGTTCTAACACCTGAGCCGGCCACCCATCTCCCATGGTACTGGTACAGCTTCACGCGCAAGTACCACTGTGCTATCATGGGTGGATCCGTGTTCTTTGTGAGTTGTGTTGAACGCGGAAGAGGTTGTCTCCCTCGATTTCTCTACCACCCAGTGTGGCCCGGAGACTGGGCGCATCCGTCATTTGTCGTCAGACCGATATAATGAGTCTTCGGTGCCCCGTTGTTTGCTTTTACCACCTGCTGGTCCTTTCTCCTCCTCATTCAGCCTGTCACCTCTAGGCGTGCCACGAAATTAGACTGATGGCTTGGCTTTCGAGCTAGTTAGTTAGTTAGTTCGTTCGGGTTTAACGTCCACAGCACCGAGGTGATCATGGACGGCCCTGACGGGCGGGTGATGGAGGACAGGGAAATCTATTGCCTATGGAGTACGACCTGAACACTGATCAACTCAGGCGCACTCCAACTGTGCCACTTTGATTTACCAGGACCTTTCAACGGAAATGCTATTGAACAAATCCGTTTTTCCACCCTGGATTGTGAGTCCAGCTACCGGGACCTGGACGGGATTCGAACCCACGACCCGGCGATTCCCTTCGCTCTCCTGCTCCGACGTTTAACCGCCTGAGCTATTTCGGACTCTAGCTTTCGAGCGAAAACTCAAGTTGATTTATTTTGACACACACCTAACTAAAAAGTCGGGCCCACCGCTGTGACGACCCAATGCGCAAAGGGCTATCGGGCCGACGTCGGCCCGATAGCCCTTTGCGCTTTGGGTTCGTCGGCTCGATGCCGGGTCCTTTGCGCATTAACGATGCACGTGAAGAGGAGGCGGCACAAAATGCCAGCGGAACTTGAGTAGCGTTCAAATCGAGAAATGCAGACCCCCAAAAAAAGGTAACTGCAAAGAACACTCCGACAAAGAAACACGTTTAGAAAGGACAAGCACAACGCAATGTTATGTTGTGTGCGTCCTTGTTCAGCTAATTTTTGTCTTTGTTGGGATGTCTCTTCAAATCTGAGAGACGTTCACTGAGTATTAACCCATTTAACCCCAAGGTTGGATTTCTCAAATTTTGTAGATATCACCTAACGACTGCGTACACGTTGCAGAGATGGATCCACCATGATAATTCAAGTTTAGTGCCAGATTAGCTTGACCTTTGATCCTTTACCCCTCGGAAACACGCAACCATCATTGAAACAGAACATTGGTATTTATTACCCACTTTCTGCACGTAACTATATGACAAAACAGGTTTAAAATCTTGCGAAATCAGTAAGAGGTAAATTCTACTGAAGATCATGAATTCTGAAAATCACTAGCGCTCGCGGAACTATAGGAAGATCGACAAAGACCGTAGATTACTCACTGATTCAGCAGGAAAGGGACAAATTCTAGATGGGCGGTCAAGCCATGCTCTTGCTTTACGCGTTGCCACATGTCTATATTCCCTTGTTCGATGTCAATTCTATTTAGGGGTATCTTGTCTTTCTTCCTCCTTCTTCTCAATTCCGAGTCTGTCATTGTCGGCGCGAGTCGATGATACTTTCTTGTTTTGTTCGCTGGTTCACCCGTCATCTTTTCTCTGACTGGTTATGGCCCCACTCGGGTCTGCCCTGGGGGACTTGGGTGGGGTTAGGTATTTTTTAGTTCCCAGGATCACCCTGGTCAGCCCCACAGGGTGGGTTTTTCTCTCTATTCTGGGGCATGTGTTTCTGTCTACCCTTTGTCCATTCACCTGTATTTGCCTTTTTAAAACTCTCCCTACTGTCTGCACTGCCTGTAGCTCTTGATATTGGATGTGTGTTGCTAAATGGTCTTAGCTTTATTTATGCCCCATGTTGTAGGTTTATTTAATGTATTTGACCGGCTGGCGACATACATTCAATTTTCTGTTTAGTTTTTTTTCACAAGCAATGCAGGCACGTCCTGAGAAAGCCTTGTTGCTGTCGGGACGTTAAGCAATGTACAATCAATCAATTCTCTGACTGGTTATAATTATGCAGATAACCTAAGGTAGTATAGAATAGTTATGACGTCAGCCACCATCGCCTATCAGAAGCAATCTTGTCATGGCGTTCAGTCACAAGATTCCGGTGGGCCTCTTTTCGCTTTGAACGGACGAAAGAAAGCATTTGGTGGGAAAATTGTGTGGTCACTGTCTAAGTGGGTATCTATACTGAATCCCAGTGAAAGCTTTTTGCGAACTGAAGCATTAAAAAAGGTCAGAATTTTGGCGTGTGATGCTTATCTCTCGTCGGTGATATCACCCTTACGCTAATCGCAGACGTCATAAGTCTATTACTCTATAGTAACAGACTAATGCAGACGTAGATTCCAAAATCCATAACCTTACTACCAGTAAACAGCGGTCGTCGGGCGTGCCTCCGCCGTCCTTGGCCCGCGCACGACTGTGCGCGGACCAAGGACGGCTGAAGCAGGCCCGATGACTGCTGCTTACTGTGAGGCCCAGTCCTTTCCTCACCTTCGCCCACCAGGCAAGAGAAAACATGAAAACAAAGCTAACAAGAGAAAATAACACTGGCAAGACAGCCGGCAGCTGATTTGATTTCAGAATGGAAAGGTCAGCTGCCACGTTTATGAAATAATCAACATAGAAAGGGCCTCTTGACATGACAGAAGGATCGATAAAATACGTCATGGGAGAATGCTTGTCTGATTCTGTTTGCTTCCTGTCACTTCGAAGCATCTGAGTTTTTTAACCCATTCATCACTGACGCACTACATCAGGAGACGGGTCGACCATGATAATTTAAGGGTAGTGCCAGATTAGCTTGGCACCTGTCGGCGCCAAGCTAATCTGGCACTACCCTTAAATTATCATGGTCGATCCGTCTCCTGCAACAGGTGCATAGTCGTTAGATGACGCCTCCAAAATTTGGGAAATACGTGCGTCGGGCTGAATGAGTTAAAGACATGGCTGACACGACATCAAACCTGTCAATTCTTGACGCTGATGTATTGTTGTTGTTGTTGCTGTTGTTGTTTTGTTGTTCTTTTTGATGGTGTTGATGTTGCTGGTGTTTCATGCTGAAATGCAGACAAGCAGACAGATGTCTGAATTATTGAATGAATTTTATTTAACGTCTGTTTACATCTTCGTGACTTTAGAAAAAAAAAAACCCTGTCAATTGTACATTTAAATATATCAACTGTACATATACTACAACAGTTGAGCTATAAGAGTATCACATATTAATTTAAATATAGTTAACAATATCATTGATGTTTTAGAGCACAAACATTTACATTATTTTCTCTGAACACATAATTTGTTGTGATATGGCATTCGAGCATTACATTTTGAATAAATAGACATGGGTTCTGAACATTCACAAATAATACCTTTTCCAAGAGTTTAATCATAATGTATAGTTACATATTGTTTTCTTTTTGTTATAGCACCGCCTTTCACATATTTCATTCATAAAAATCCCACAGTGTGAAGGTACCAAAAGAAACACTACGCCTACTCTTGTTGGAATAATACAGGTAATCATACATTTTATTTCCAATATTATATTTTTCGGGAAATACATTTAACTAACTGTCTACTGCCCTTGAGATATCCACAGGCTGAGGTAAAGAGATACATTTTCACGATGTATATCAATGTGCCTTATTAAGTCCCTTCTATTTATAGAAGGGACTTTTTAGGACGGGTCGCGGTGGGGCGAATTTAATAGCATGTATATCATGTCAAAGGCGGGCAGGCTAAACCTCTAACAATTGAAGTAACAAGATAAAAATTGCGTCATGTCTAGTTATGCTAACCTCGCTGCTGAACGTACATTTGGGGCGAAACGCCGTATGTGCGTATGTATGTATGTATGTATGTATGTATGTATGTATGTATGTATGTATGTATGTATGTAAACAAGAGAATCTCCGATATTTCTGTACACACAAGCTTGAAACTTGGCGAAATACTTTCTTAGGTGGGTGGCTAAGAGAGCCTCCGAGCATGTTGTAATTGAATGTCTCATTGACGACATAAACAACAGTTTATAGGAAGTTGGTTGACCCAGATTAAAGGTCCGTAATTTTTGTCATATTTACTTGAACTTTTGCATATAGCTAATTTGCAGAAAGACATTGGATGAGTTTTGTTAGCCAGTCCTTTCAACTCATTTAGTAAAAATTAATTCTGTTAAGAAATTAATTAAAACAGTAAAAAACCTTCACTTCTAGAGAAAGTCAGACAGTAATGGTGACGTAAGAGAAGCAACTCCATCACCACGCAGCCATATGACGTAAAAGGAAAACAGATAATAGAGGTTGAAAACCGTTTAAATTAGATACAAGGAACGACGTTTCGGATCAAAGATCCTTCTTCAGGTGACATGGACACAAACGTAGAACAGAAAATAACACACGATAGAAAGAAAAGACGTCATCCTGTATAGAGAAAATTTATAATAACGTAAAAAACAACAAAAAAACAAACAAACAAACAAAACAAAACAAAAAAACAAACAACATAATGACGCAAATACACATGCACAAAACACGTAGCACAAAACTTACGTCTACATACATACACGTCACTGCATACATTCGCGTTCACTCGTGCCTGCTGCCGCTCACGTACATGCATGCGCACACACACACACACACACACACACACACACACACACACACACACACACACACACACACACACACACGCAGACACACACGCACGCACGCACGCACGCACACACACACACACACACACACACACACACACACATCAGTGCAACGGTTGCAGCTGGTATTAACGGTAGTATCAAGTATCAGCAGTGAGGTAAAGTCAGGCACCAACCACCCATCAGCCCGTAATATGACGTAATTCTCTCTCTCTCTCGCTCGCTCTTTCTCACATATATGCGCGCATCTCCAAGAGGCATAGATCCTCATGTGCCCGGAGGGCGCATGAACATCTATGCCTCTTGAAGATGTCTGAAGCGCGCGCATGTTCTCACGCACACGCACACGCTTACACACACATCGACGCGCTTTCAGAAGAGCATGCAGGTGTACTTAGTATAGCATGTAACTAGGTAAAGTCAACCTAATTTCACACAAATTATAGCAAGACTGAAATTGTACCGTGAAATTCTAGTTTTGTCACCATTTTCGCAAGTCTTGAATCGAAAGCAAAACTCATATAACGTTAAATGATAAAATGACGTAACAACAACAAAAATACGTCATGACAAATGGCGTTTGACAAACCAATGACGCGTATGGGCTGCGCTCGCCCCTTATAGAGTTTACTATGACGCATTGGCACATCTGCAAGGTTTTTTCAAAAGGAGATATTTCAACATCAGAATCACCTCAACGACAAAAGGCAGAGACCCTTGACAGCGAAGACAGCTCTCATATAGAAGGGACATTGTGGGTTATGGTTCATCCTATCTTGTTTATTTCTACTAGTCAACATTATTTGTTGTTTACGAGCAAGGCTTTGCCAGCGGTCGTTGTCGCCTCTCGGGTCCGATCAGGGAGTTCAATGTCAGAGGTAAAATTCGAGGGCTTTAGCCCTCGACTTTTACCTCTGACATTGAACTCCCTGATCGGACCCGAGAGGAGACAAGAATCGATGTCTGGTTTTACGGTGGCTAGAAGAAATAAATACCGTGCATTCACACACATGGTGAAAACGCATTTTCTCTACTCCAGGGTTCAGGGCGTAGGTACACTTCAGTGTTCTATGACCGTGATATTGCATTTTTATCGGCTTCGGCTCGTTTTTTTTTCAAGTCAAGTCAATGCCGAGTCAATATCAAGCCAAGTCAAAATAACTTGCTGTTCTCAAAAGGGATTTTGTTTTCGCCACGATAGCATCGACACTTACATTCACACAGAAAATGTATGAAAATCGCAGGCACAATGCATACATAATAGATCCTTCCCACTTTCTGAGATGGGTCTAAGGCCTGATTAACCCCTTGACTGCCAAATAATGGAGCACCAACCAAATGCAAGAGGTATAGATCCTCATGAGCTCCTGTAACTGCGGGGGCTCTTGAGGATCAATACCTCTTGCTGAAACCACTTTGTATCCAGGCTGCTTTGACGGCTGGCGGTCTTTGACGTTGAGTTCACAATGATTTCAAAAATACAATCTGCGTCCACTGGCAGTGAAACTCAAAGGGTTAAATGAAAGTTTGGTAATTTGCAGTTGGAAGGATCATGATGTTTTAAGGTTGTTGCCTAATAAGGTTCGATACATTTCTTTGGCCCTGGAACAAACAAAACACCACTTTAGTTTAAACACTGTTTGTTTGCACTGCGGCTGACACTGAACGTGAAGCGAATGCCACGGGGATATCACGGTCTGTCCATCTTGGCGTTGGAAGTGAAGGGAATATCACAGCCGTCAGTGCTTGAACCGTTGATCTTTCAATCTCGAAACAAAGCTCTCCTCGCAGGAACCAACTGAGCACTCAACTGCAACAAGGAGAGGTGTTTTGGAGATGTTTGGCTGACCGTTCAACAGCTTGAAAGGTCTGTTTTGTCAAGCCATTTACCATCCTCCTGTCATCCTGTTCCGTCTGCAAGAGGCATATATTATCATGAGCCCCTGCGGCCGCAGGGGCTCATGATAATATATGACTCTTGCTTGTATGCGATTTTGTTGCAAGGTCCGCCGTAAGATTGCAGACCCCTTTGACAAGAATGAAGTACAAATATAAATATGTACGCATTTGACGGCATAAAATGATCTTTGGGGAATGAAATCTAGATCTGTGCTGCTTAAGATAGGCACTGTTTACTGAGGAAGTGAAGAATGTGACCGGTGTCAACACACCAGAATCAGAATGGCCTCTGTACTAGATGGACCCGGGGTCACTGTGGCATGGCGAAATAGTGTTGCGGAGGTGAGTAGCACGCCAAAAATGGGTCTCACGCCTTTTCGACCAGAATCACTTCGGCGTGGGCCAGATCAACACCTGCTCACTTTGGCTTGGCCATTATGCGTGAATAGCGCCGGTAACACGCCAAAATGACTCTCACGCCAGATTGTCCCCGGCCAATTTTGCATGACAGTTTTGCAGTGAAATAAATAATCCGCCAAAAGGTCAGATTTTGTCGACCCGCGATCACTTTGGCGTCAAAATAACTCTCACGCCAGACTGACCGGGTCCAAAATGGCTTTCACGCCAGACTGACAGGATCCAAAATGACTCTCACGCCAGACTGACCGGGGCCAAAATGACTCTCAAGCCAGACTGACCGGATCCAAAAAGACTCTCACGCCAGACTGACCAGGTCCAAAATGACTCGTAAGCCGGAGTGACCGGACACAAAGTGTCTCCAAAGCCAGACAGACCGGGCCCAAAATGACCCTCAGGCCGGACCGACCGGGTGCAAAATGACTCGCACCAGACGGATCGGGTCCAAATTTACTCTCACGCCATTATACGCCATCATACGCCAATTTGGTGTGAGAGATGTTGTGAGCGCCAAAGTGATCTATGTTCGATCTGGCGTGAGAATGCTTTTGGCGCATTTCAGCGACCTGTTTGGTTGATTTTGAGATGACTTCTGCACCGTGGCGATAACAATATTGACGAGGGACCCGAGCCGCATCCAGGGCTGTTGGCTCGACAAAAGAAATAATGTGTATCGAAATAGTCGCAGCCCAAAAAGGAAGGCCATGCATCAGACTCAGGAAAACACTGGCTCTCCCTCCATCATAACATCCTCTCTATAACGTCAGTGTCGGTGGGAGCCAAACGCAATGTGTACATTTCGCTCCATCTCTGATTTACAGCAAAATAAATCTACAGGTGTGCTAAGCACAGTTCGCATCTTCTAGTGCGTTTGCGGTGTTCTAGGCGTTGATTGCCGTGGATGGCCGGGTAATGTTGTTCATTTTATTTTATTTTTTTTACAGAGGATATTGTCAATAGTAAAGTTTTTTTTTTTTTTTTTTTTTTTTTTTTTTTTTTTTTAAACTGAAAGTCCCTTTTAATTATAGAAGGGACTTTTTAGGACGGGTCGCGGTGGGGCGAATTTAATAGCATGTCGATGATGTCAAAGGCGGGCAGGCTGAAACTCTAACAATTGAAGTAACAAGATAAAAATTACGTCATGTCTCGTTACGCTAACCTCACTGCTGAACGTACATTTGGGCCGAAGCGCCGTATGTGCGTATGTGCATATGTATGTATGCATGTATGTATGTATGTGTGTGTGTATGTATATAAACAAGATAATCTCCAATATTTCTGTACACACAAGCTTGAAACTTGGCAAAATACTTTCTTAAGTGGGTGGCTAAGAGAGCCTCCGAGCATATTGTAACTGAATGTCTCATTGACGACATAAACAACCGTTTATAGGAAGTTGGTTGACCCAGATTAAAAGTCCGTAATTTTTTTTTCATATTTACTTGAACGTTTGCATATAGCTAGTTTGAAGAAAGACATTGGATGAGTTCGTTAGCCAGCTTTGTATCATTTCAACTTGTTTAGTAAAAATTAATTCTTTTCAGAAAATAATTAAAACAGTAAAAAACCTTGGCTTTGGGTTCAGCCGAGCGCTTCCATGGAGGATTCTCAAGGGTTTTGGGGATCTCCTTTGGCATGTGATATAGGAGATCTGGATTTCTTCGCTCAAGGATCCTGGTCTGATGTATGAAGCTGGAGCGCTTGAGTCTACCCTTTGTTGGCTCTGACATTCTCTGTCTCATCGGGTGGTTCTGCAGACGTTTGAATTTTGCTGCTTGTAACACGAGCTTGGTGTCTCTCCTCTCCTCTAGTGACTCAAGTCCGGATGCGCTTTCCAATGCAGAGATGGGAGTAGAACGCATGGCACCAGTGATGATTCTTGTTGCCTGGTTCTGAATTTTTCCGAATTTGTCAAAGTTTGACTTTGCTGCCGTTCCTCATGCTGCCATTCCATACTCTAAGACTGGGCGGACTCTCCCTGTGTACATTTTCTTGAGAATGCCAGCATCTGCTCCCCATCTGGTGCTGGTGAGCTTTTTCATCAGGGCTAGGCGGATTTTTGCCCTCTCTTGGCACTTCTCAATGTGCGGCTTCCAAGTAGGTCTGCGGTCTAGGGTCACACCCAGGTATGTAGGGCAATCTTCTAGTGGAAGAGTGTGTCCATTGATTTTCAGTGTTGCTTGTTGGACAAGCTGAAGATGGTGTAAGTGGTCTTCTTTGCATTTACGGTTACAAACCACTTTCTTGTCCACGCTTCCATTTTTTTCAGTGCTTTCTGCATCCTGTAGGTTGCTGTTGTCACATACTCTTCAGTACACCACAGCACGAGGTCATCTGCATAGATGGCCCCATGAACATGTTTTGGGAGGTCTCCAACAATGTCATTAATGAAGATGAGAAACAATGTTGGGGACAGAACTCCTCCTTGTGGAACTTCTTCATTCAGCGTCTTCTTTCGGCTGTATTGTCCGTTGACATGTACTCTAGCCTTTCTGTTGAAGAGGTACTGTTCAACCCACCTGTACATGCACCCGGCGACGCCACACTTTTGGAGTTTATGTTTCAGTGCCTCCTTCCACACTCTGTCGAAGGCCTTCTCCATGTCAATCCATACTGTCAAAGTGTGTTTTTTGTCTTGGAAGCCGTCTTCTATTTTCTGGGCAATGTAGGTCACCTGATCTTCAGTGGAGCGGTGTTGCCTAAAACCTGCCTGTTCAGGAGTGAAGACTTCCTTCCTTTCCATGAACCACATGAGTATTGTGTCATAGTTAATGAGCCTTTCCATCAGCTTCCCCATGCAGCTGGTAAGGCTTATGGGCCTGTAGCTGTCTGCTTTTGCACGGTCCTTTCCCTTCTTATAAACGGGCACCATGTCTGCTTCTCGCCATATCTGTGGAACATGGCCGCTCTTCCAGTTGTTATTGAAGGTGTCCAGAAGGACAGCTTTGGCTCTGGGACCTAGATGCAGGAGCATTTCGTAGGTGATCTTGTCTGGCCCTGGGGACTTCTTCTCTGGTAGAGTTTTCTAAGCCTCTTCCAGCTATCTATCTATCTATCTATCTATCTATATCCCGTAGTCTCGCCGACCGTTGGGGCACCACTGATGACTTGGCAACCAGCTCCCTCCATTTCACTCTGTTCTCTGCCATTCTTAGCGTATCGCCCAGCCTCAGTTCTGTCCACTCTGAGATATTGTCATCCCATCTTTTCCTCTGTCTTCCTCTCCTTCGTCCTCCTTGCACAGTGCCCTGCAGGATTGTTTTGCCAAGCCCTGTTGAACGCGTGGCATGCCCATACCACTTCAGTTTGCATTTTTTCCCCCACAATGGCTAATAGGTCTTCATAGGGCCCGATGGCTTGCATGATTCTGCTTCCCACTTCCTCGTTTGTGATGTGATCTCTGTATGAAATGGCAAACAGCCTTCGAAAACATCTCATTTTAGTGGCTTGTATCCTCCTTTCAAGGTCTGCTGTGAGAGTCCATGACTCACAGGCATACAAGAACACTGAGATGACTAAGGAGCGCATCAGTCTGATTTTGGAGCAGAGTGTGATGTTTCTGTCCTTCCATATGGTCTTCAGTCTTGTCAGTGCTGTTGTTGTCTGCGCAATCCTGTACAGTATTTCTGGTTTTGATCCATCATCTGTCACAATGGCTCCTAAGTATTTGAATTTATTAACTGTTTAGAGTTTTTGGCTTCCAATCATGACGTCAGTGCCAATGCCAATGGTGTTATTGGTCATCAGTTTGGTCTTCTCTGCGCTGATTTCCATCCCATACGCAATGGCTGTACTGTCCAGCTTTTCCACCAGCTGAGCTAGCTCCTTCTCTGTTCCTGCAAGGCCATCAATGTCATCCGCAAAGCGCAAGTTCGTGATTGTTCTGCCTCCAATACTGACAGTTCCTTTATGATCTTTCAGAGCGTCTGTCATGATTCTTTCCAGGAAGATGTTGAAAAGAGTAGGTGAGAGCAAGCAGCCTTGTCTGACTCCGACTGTAGTCCTAAACCAGTTTCCTATTTTGCCGTTGAAGCAGACTGCGCTAGTGGCCTTGTTGTAAAGGTTTGCTATGACTTTGATCAGGTTGGCATTGATGTTGTATAGCTTCATGGTGGACTAAAGGGCTACATGCCACACCCTGTTAAACGCTTTCTTAAAATCCACAAAGACATGATAGAGGTCTTGCTGGTGCTGGAGGTACCTCTCACATAGAACACTCAGGTTGAAGATCTGCTCAGTTGTGCTGCGCCCTGGTCTGAAGCGTGCCTGTTCCTCAGCTATGATTTCCTCTGCCTGTGGCTTCAGCCTGTTCAGTAAGATCTTTAACATGATTTTGCTTGGGTGGCATATAAGACTGATCGTGCGATAATTCTGGCATTGATGTAAGTTGCCTCTTCCAGCTCCTGTATGGTAAAGGGGTCAGTCATCACTGCATCAGGTGTAGCCTCTTGTTGGGCCCTGATTTCCTGCTGGATTTCTCTCTTTCTTTCTTGTGGGATGGTGATAGTGCTAACGTCTTCATACTTGTCTATAAAGCAGTTTGCTGCTCTTCTTCCTGTGAGCATCTCCTGGTTGTGCTCGATGACACTAGAGGAACCTTTCCTGGTTTTATCATTCATGGCTCTTATGAGCTTCCACAACTTGTTTCCAGGTTAAGCTTTTCATTTTTTTTCTCTCCAGCTGTTTCTTGCCGCTTGCAGATAGGTCTTTCTATAGTTTGCAGCTGTAGCTTTAAAAGTAATGTTGTTTTCAGTGGAAGGGTTCCTTTCTACCTTTTCTCTGGCTTCTTGTACTTGATCTTTGAGTTTTTTGCAGCTCCTCTGTCCAATATGGTCTGTAATTTTTTTCTGGCGCCTCGTGGGATTGTTTCAGAGGCTGCTTTCAAAATGGTTTGATTGATTGTACATTGCTTAACGTCCCGACAGCAACAAGGCTTTCTCAGGACGTGCCTGCACTGCTTGTGAAAAAAAACTAAACAGAAAATTGAATGTATGTCGCCAGCCTGTCAAATACATTAAATAAACCTACAACATGGGGCATAAATAAAGCTAAGACCATTTAGCAACACACATCCAATATCAAGAGCTACAGGCAGTGCAGACAGTAGGGAGAGTTTGAAAAAGGCAAATACAGGTGAATGGACAAAGGGTAGACAGAAACACATGCCCCAGAATAGAGAGAAAAACCCACCCTGTGGGGCTGACCAGGGTGACCCTGGGAACTAAAAAATACCTAACCCCACCCAAGTCCCCCAGGGCAGACCCGGGTGGGGCTGCTTTCAAAATGGCCTCGTTGAGGTCTCGTACAAGCCGGTTAATATTTTTGTCCTTTTTGTTGATGCCCTTTGTGTACACATCTGTCAGTGATGCAAACATGTCCCAGTCAGCCTTCTTATAGTTCCACCTGGGGAAGAATTTGGGGTCTTCTGGTTTATAGTCAAGATCAACAGAGATCTTGACAGCTCTATGGTCGCTTCCACCAAGCTGGCTTAGCACTCCTCTCTTTGATTTCTTGGCAAGTCTTCCACAGCAAAGGCCAGGTCAGGCGTGGATGTTGTTGGCCATCTCCTGTAAAAGTATGTTGGTGGATCTTCCAAATCATTCAGCAGTACCAGTCCACTTTCTATCTGCCAGTCCTCTACTTCCTCTCTTGTATCAGTCTCCTCATACCCCCAGCATGTTGAGTGGCTATTGAAATCTCCAACAACACGGCACTCTTCTGTGGCTGTGCTGATAAGCTGCAGGGACAGATCCTTGTCTTGGGAGCAGAACAGTTTGAAGATCTTAATTTCTATGTCTTTCACTTTGATCTTGACGCCGTGGATCTCTGCTTGTTGGTTGGTGTTTATCTTGAAGTCTTGGGCTGGGATGTTGTTTGTCACCAGGATCAGCACTCCTCCCTTATGCCTCTCTTCTCTGTCCATCCTAAAGACCTGGTGGCCTCTGACTTAAAATCGGTGATTTGTGTTCAGATGGGTTTCTTGGATGCAGGCTACATCTACCTTCTCGGCATGCAGTCTTTCAGTTAGAATGAGCTTTTTGTTGTAGACGCCTTTTGCATTCCAGTGAAAGATGTTTAAGGGCCTGGGCTTGTGTGTTGATGTTCTTTCTTGGCCAGTAGATTTTTCCCTCCGCCTCCGGAATCTGGCTCCTCGTCCCAGGACGGGGTGACCACCGGTAGCAAGGGTTGGGCCCCTAAGAGGCAGGGGGCCCGGCACTCCACCAGCCCGGTGGGACTCCACGGGCAGAGCACCATCTCGAGTGATTCCGTTATTGTCCATATCATGAGTGAAAAGCGTTGTACTGCAGTTTTGCGCGCTCTGGCCCAGCACATCCGTCTTCGGCAGTGCTTTTCTTGTCCGAGTTTCCGTCTCGTAGGTGACTTGCCAACCAAGGCTGTCGAGCGTCTCCTGCCCAGGACTTTTGCTCTGGGGTGTCCTTCCTCAGCGAGGGATTTAGAGATAATGTCCTGTTGAAGCCAACGACTGCTTATTTGCTGGCATGCCAGCTTATTTACAGCTACCCTCCATATCTGAAGGGCATTTTCTTATCGCCACTCAGCTGGGTTCCCTTTTTTGTGGGTCCCACGCACCCACATTTTTTTTCGAGGTTTTCTCATCTAGATCCCGGTTTACAGGGGTCACCTCGAGAAGGATGTGGCTCTACGCTCACGCACAACGGTCTTGAGATGGGAGAGGTTATGCTAGACCAGAGACTGACAGCCGGGGCACGCCTTTTCGTGCGAGGCAGGTGGGTGGTTTTGGGCTGGCAGTGTGTCAACTAGCATGCAAAGCAAACAACATAGACAAGCAGACAGCACAGACAGACCCGCTACCAACATACAAGAACAAGCACTAGGTCTAGGGGAATGTAAGAAGAAGACACGCTAGGAAATCTCCATTGACCACACTCCCAACACATCACCATCCCCTGGGGCTCCAGCCCCTCGACCCCCATTTATTCATTCACACATATGCGCGCATCTCCAAGAGGCAAAGAACCTCATGTGCCAGGAGGGCACATGAACATCTATGCCTCTTGAAAATGTTTGAAGCGCGCGCATGCACTCACGCACACGCACACGCTTACACATACACACACATCGTCGCGCTTTCAGAAGAGCATGCAGGTGTACTTAGTATAGCATGTAGCTAAGTAAAGTCAACCTGATTTCACACGAATTAAAGCAAGACTGAAATTGTACCGTGAAATTCTAGTTTTGTCACCATTTTCGCAAGTCCTGAAGCGAAAGCAAAACTCATATCACGTTTAATTTAAAATGACGTAAAAACAAAAAATACGTCATGTCATAACATTTGACAAACCAATGACACATACGCGCATCTCCAAGAGGCATAGATCCTCAAGTGCCCGGAGAGCGCATGAACATCTATGCCTCTTGAGGATGTTTGCAGCGCGCGCATGCACGCACGCACACTCATTCACACACATCGACGCGCTTTCAGAAGAAAATGCAGGTGTACTTAGTATAGCATGTAGCTAGGTAAAATCAGCCTGGTTTCACACATATTATAGGAAGACTGAAATTATACCGTGAAATTCTAGTTTTGTCACCATTTTCCCAAGTCTTGAAGCGAACTCGAATCTCATGGCCGTTATATATAAAATGACGTAAAAAAATACGTCATGAGAAATGACGTTTGACAAACCAATGACGCGTATGCATGCGCGCGCTCCTTATAGAGTTCACTATGTCGAATTGGCACATCTGCAAGTTTTTTTCAAAAGGAGATATTTCAACATCAGAATCAAGTCAAAGACAAAAGGTAGAGACCCTTGACAGCGAAGACAGCTCTCATATAGAAGGGACTTTGTGGGTTATGGTTCATCCCATCTTGTTCATCTCTCAGCTCATCAGAAACCGGCTGCGGCATCTGCGACACAGAAAACGTGTTTTTTTTTTAAACTTATTTTTTTCACAAGGGGAAGACGCATGTCGCCACAGTGCAGCGCCAACCGACCTACCTATGTTTATTTATGTATATATTTATGCATTTAAGTATTTATTTATTTATCTTGTCGACGAATGGAAAGTTGTTGCTAGTGTCTCTTCGCGTTTAAGCCCAGACTGCCACACTACATTAATCAAGCGGTGTGTGCTTGATTATTGACTTATTTCCTGAAGAGAAGGGAAAATACGAGCGATAACGGAGGTTTAATAAAAGTGCGTGCCATCCACCCGTCCCTCGTAAAAAACCGCCGCTGTCACCGTGTGCTTCATTTGCGAAAGACAAATGCAGTGAAATGAGCCACGTGTGTGCCGGTCTGTGATTTTGGACCTTACGGCTAAAGACCGTAAGGTCCAAAATCACAGACGGGCACAGACTGTACGGCTCTAAGCACAGACCAGTGACCAGCGCACAATATGGGTCAGGATCCGTTCTCAGGCTCTCAAACAGAGGGGGCGACATCCGCGTATATAGTGAATGCGAAATCCAGACCAAAAAGATGACAACCAAGTGCGCAAAATGCGAAGCCCTCCCTCCCTACCCCCCCCAACCCCCTTTCGTGTAGGAATCACCTCGACAAATAGCTCTACCGACAGCCAAATGAGTGATGGTGTGTGAGAAACCACTGACTAACCGGATGTGCCGGAGACTGATGTCAAATAATGAGTGGACCTTTCTTTGATCCTTTCGGCGTCGGTGGCGGTTTTGGTCGAGGTGATTCCTGTAGGAATCACCTCGACCAAAATCGCTACCGGCACCCAAAGGGTTAATAGGATTTCCCCACAGTCATCGTCCTACAGCCAAAAACAGTGAAAATACAAGTCCTTGACGACAGCGGCACATTTTTTATTTTTTATTTATGTATTTTTATTTTTAGCATGAACACTGAACACTGTTATGAGAAGAACAGCTAACGGTCGGTTGGGATGGATGCATTGATAGTGGGAAAAAACCCGCCATGTTCATCTGGCTACTACCTTTGAGCCGTTATGGTCGACTCATCTGTTTAAGCTTGCACCTTAGGAACCACGATCACACCATATGGACCTAAGTTCAGGCCACAGCATCATTCTCTTAGAAGGAAACCCACAGCGCCACAGTAATGATACAAAAAGTACACTACATGTGATGGTAATGCTTGGTCGCTACGTCTCTTTCTGACAGATTATGTTTCTGAAATCTTTGTTAACGTCAGCCCTGCCGCCCAAGAACCATGGTTACAAAGTGGTGTCAACAAGAGGCATAGATCCTCATGAGCCCCCGCAATTGCGGGGGCTCATGAGGATCTAAGTCTCTTGCAGTTGGGTCTCGATCACTTTTCCTGGCAGTAGAGGGGTTAACAGCCTTTGTTTGCAGCGAAAATCGAATCTAGGTCAAGGACTGACACTTCACAGAGAAACTAAAGTGTACGTATCATTAGATAAGTTTAGAATAATGGTCTAATCCAAAACAGAAGCATCAATAGTCTCGCCTTTCCGATAACGCTGAAACTAGCGGCTTTCGCTATACCGAGAAAATTGAAGCTGCACGCACCAGACGTCGTTTGCGTGACAAGACTAGCTGGCGACTTGCTTTCACGGCTTCAAGTTCTGAAGGCGGCACTCCTAAAACTGCCAACAAAATAAGTTTTGATGCCGCTCCAAATTAAGCAGACAGAATCTAAGAATAATGTGTGCATTAATTTGGTTGCTTTGTGTACTTTGCTTAAAGTCCCGACAGCAAGAGCAAACAAGCAATGTATAAATCTTTCTTAACAACGGTTGAGGCGCTGAAATTGTCATAGACAGCCATTTTCCAAGCCTGCCTTTAGCAATCAATTTGTCAAGCAAACCCTCCCCCCAAAAAACCAAACAAACAAAAAACAAGCAAACAAACAAACAAACAAACAAACCCCAAATCAAACAACAACAAAAAACCCACAACAAAGGACCAAAACAACTCCCCCCCCCACCCCCGCCCCTGCCCACCACCCCCCCCACCCCCGCCTTCCGACAAAAAACACCATGTACCACCACCAAAACAACAATAAACAAACAAAACACACCCAAATCAATTCTCAATAAAACACCCAACCCAGCCCAACCCAACCCAACCAAACAAAAACAAACAAAACGAAAAACCCACAGAAACAAAAAAATAGGAAGAAAGAAACAAACAAATAATTGATGAACGAAGAAAAACTAATTATTGAATTACATACTAAGTTGATAAATGGCAGAATATGCATTCTATACATATCTCAGTGCTGGTGACCGTGTGTGTCTGCTGAATTTCAGTTACTACTTGTATCAAAGACGATTGAATTGATTTGCCCTCTTATATCGCCTTTGCTTGTACACACATCTGAAAATCACAAACATTTATAGTCACAAAGACAGAGGTATAAGCGTTCGTGTCCTCCACACCGCGTCAATGTGTCTACGAACTCGTGAGTGGCTAAATCTTGCAATTACGTCCACTAATCAAAAGCATTGTTTCTTGGCTCATGGGGGTTTCGGAAGAGCGCCCGAAGCGCGTCGTACAATGAACTTATTAGATTCGCAATGAAGACGTACTTTGTTCGTTCTTCTGTCAGCCAAAGCCCTTCCATCTGCAAGAGACATAGATTCTCATCGGCCCCTGCGATGCTGGGGCCCATGAGAATCTATGTCTCATGCTGTAGGAATCCCATTTGAAATTTATATACATACAAGCAATCTTAGTTACTTTGTAGAGAGCCAAAATTGATTAAGGTCATACGATACTTATGACCACTAAAGGAAAGGTAACAGAGAGAGAGAGAGAGAGAGAGAGAGAGAGAGAGAGAGAGAGAGAGAGAGAGAGAGAGAGAGAGAGAGAGAGAGAGAGAGAGTTTTAAGTTCAAGTCTAATTAGAGAGGCAATATGTTAAAGCTGAGGTGCAATGAGAAAAACCCGCCCAGCGCGTGTTTTAAAAAGACTCTACAGGACCCAGCTTGGGCCCTGCCCCTAAGTGGGTCAAATCGGTTCGTAACTCAGTTGACGGAGTTGGCAACTGCGTATCCCGAGCTTGCAAAACTCTCGGAAAACGACAGACCACTTCCTGTTGCACGGAAATCATCGCGATTAGCAGATCGGACAACAGCAGACGATTCTGTGACACTTTGAATCTGACCGACAGCCACGGATTTTACGCGCTGGGGACTATGATGGCAGAATGTACGGCTGTACATGCTGTAAGTATGACTCTTGACACTTTGTAGTTGTGAACGAATTTTTTCAACACGTACCTCCAGTCCAATATAGGCTAATATAAATAAATAAAGAAGCATTGTGATGTACAACCAACACAGTAAATTGGATGAGAGAGAGATTGATTGTACATGGCTTAACGTCCCGACAGCAACAAGGCTTTCTCAGGACGTGCCTGCACTGCTTGTGAAAAAAAACAACCAACTAAACAGAACATTGAATGTATGTCGCCAGCCGGTCAAACACATTAAATAAACCTAACACATGGGGCCTAAATAAAGCTAAGACTATTTAGCAACACACATCCAATATCAAGAGCTACAGGCAGTGCAGACAGTAGGGAGAGTTTAAAAAAGGCAAATACAGGTGAATGGACCTCGGGTAGACAGAAACACATGCCCCAGAATAGAGAGAAAACCCCACCCTGTGGGGCTGACCAGGGTGACCCTGGGAACTAAAAAATACCTAACCCCACCCAAGTCCCCCAGGGCAGACCCGGGTGGGGTGGATGAGAGAGAGATAGAGAGAGAGAGAGAGAGAGAGAGAGAGAGAGAGAGAGAGAGAGAGAGAGAGAGAGAGAGAGAGAGAATCGACTGTTTACATAGATGCCAAAAGATACAAGGTCGCCATGGGTCAAGCTGATTTTTAGTAGCTGCCCTTCGTATGGAGAAAAAAATTTGCTGTAGGCCACTCCAGATGAAAAGATATAACAACAAACACAAAACGACAAATAACCCCTCCTTTCTCACCCTTCCGATATCAAATAAAGCTTCAGGCTGTGCTGTGTAACTTACGGATAGCTCGGCCTGGTCCATATCCAGTGTGCGTCCAGGCAAGACACAAATGGCCTGCTCTGTCCGTCGGGTGGTCGAGTGTCGTCTGCTACTGTTGATATCAGTAAAAAATATCGCTGGTTTAGATCAGTGATCGCGGTGCTTACTCGCTGCGATACAGGAAGTGGCCTGTCTTTTTCACGGGAGTTTTGCCAGCACGACAAACGCAGTTGAAAACTCAGTCAACTGAGTCAGTTGCAAACCGGTTTGCCGAAGTTAGCCGAACGTTCACGAAGAGGGCCCTCGCTGGGTCCTGCAAAGTTTTTTTAAAACACGTGCGGGGCGGAGTTTTTTGACTGTTTCTCAGCTTTAAAGAACTCAGTTCAGTCATAGCTCGAACACCAATTAACTCATTCTACCCCAGACGCACCAGAGGAAGATAAGGTTCGACCATGATAGTGCAAGGGTGATGCCAGAATAGCTTGGCGCCTATGGGCAAGCTATTCTGGCATCACCCTTGAACTATCATGGTCGATCTGTGTCCTGCACTGCAATGCAGTCTTCAGAGGACAACGGCAAAATTTAAGAATTTCGGTGTTGGGGTAGAATGAGTTAAGGCACACAGGGTTCACATACCCACAGGTGCTGTTCGATATACCGTTATAAAGTGTCAATTAAATATAAACTTGTTTCTTTCTCTGAAATTCTCAGCGGTGAGAGGTGAGAATTCCTTCGTATCCAGGTCCATCCGCAGGATGCATACATTCTCATGAGCTCCAGCAGCTCAGTCGAAAACAGGTTTGAGCATCTGTGCCTGTTGCTAGCTGAGATCTGCTACATTTGTGCCTCAGAATGAAAGCATCACAAGAAGTTAACCCCTTCACCGCCACTAGACGCAGATTTTGTCTCTGAAATCTTCGTTAATTTAACACCAAAGCGCCCCAGCCGTCAAAAGAACACAGACACACAGTGTCAACAAGAGCCATAGATCCTCATGAGCCCCCGCAACTGCGGGGGCTCATGAGGATCTATGTCTCTTGCAGTTGGATCGTGTTCAATATATATATCGACGGTGAAGCTGGTAAGTGTACCACATTTCGTTCTATGTCTTCCGAATGATTCTGTATGAGCTGACACAAAAGGACTTTCGATGGTACAATGTAAATTCCCATTACCGTCCGCTTTCCAGCTTACCCACTGAACATCTATGACCTCTTCCTGTCAAGAAACACATTATGTCAATAAGTAAGCACGAGGCACGCATCCGCACGAGCCGTCGCAGCTCACACGGACTCATGAAAGTGTGTGCCTTTACAACTAGAAGTCGTTTTTCAAGGGACGGCCCAGGGTAGACAGTTTACTCCGCTTGAGCGTCACTGTCCTTTGAGGATCAGTCGACAGAACCCACGAAATCTGCGAGAGGCATAGATTCCCACGGGGGGCCCTGCAGTCACAGGGCCCTCATAAGAATCTATACCTCTTGCTGGTAGTGGTAAGCAGCTGGTCCATTTGCTGACCTCCCTTGCCGTCAAAAGGAGGACAGCATCTAGGTCTGAGCTTGTGATTGGACAGACAAGGAAGAAACCTTATTAGCCAGTCGCTGCAGAGGTCACGTCATGCAGCGTGAGACCAATTTCCCGCCATATGTGTCGAAGATGTCAACTTAGTTTGAAGGTTTCCTGTTTCGTCGGTGTAAATGGCAAATCTCGTACCTGTCTGATACAAGGTGGCCAGCTACTCAGAACATGCCCGTAGTACTTGCATCCATATCTTGGAGTTTTGAGAATTCACAATGATAAACAGAAACTATCTGATCAGTCGGCGTATGTTCTTTTGATGCCATAAATGTCGAGAAAAATGTGAACACAATCCAACTACAAGAGACATAGAACCTCATGAGCCCCCGCAGTCGCTCATGAAGATTTATGACTCTTGTTGACACCACTTTGAATCCATTTGTCTGGGACGGCTGGGTCTCCTCGACGTTGAATTAATTGCAGAAAACGATCAGCGTCAACTGGCATTGACGGAGTTGGAGATCAAGGCTCGTGTGTTTTAACACAATGAATGTCATTTAATACCACTGCCTCAGAAAAAAGTATCATTTTTAGAACTTATTTTAAAATGAAGTTACGAGAGGACGCACACTTATTTACCAAGATTTAAACCTGTAAACATGTAGATATCATTGTTTCCCATGGCTTGTTAAAGTCTGCAGACACGTACTTTATAAGTCATATCTTGTGCGAGTTTCAACAAGATATGTTTTTAGCATATAGTAGTAGTAGTAGTAGTAGTAGTAGTAGTAGTAGTTGTAGTAGTTCTCCATAAAAAAACCCACTGGACTCACTGCGCATGTACAATGCACAAGAGCACACTCTCTCTCAGACACACCCACAATCATACACTAACCACCTCATCCCTTCACAACACATATTTACATATTGTTTTAAGACCACCCTCTCAGTCTGCCTGGCCAGACTTCAGAGTTCAGTTTCCTTTTTTGCCGTCAGATGGCCTTAGTTGCCTGCTCGACGATAAACCCAACTAACTAACTAACTAACTAACTAACTAACTAACTAACTAACTAACTAACTAACTAACTAACTAACTAACTAACTAACTAACTAACTAACTAAGTAAGTAACTAAGTATGCATTGTTTTATAAGCAGAAGATAATAATAATAATAATACCGTTATTATATAGGCGCTTTTTCTCAATTTTTGGGCGAATCGACTCAAAGCGCCGCGAACTGAAACCCAACACACACACTCACGTAACAGACACGGATTTACGCCATTTAAGACAAACACAGTACAAGACAGACGAAGGGCCAGTTCAGCTACTGAAGTTACAGAGATTTTTGATCGCTTGTATTTGAAATTTGTAAAGTGGCCTGAAACCGGTACCAAAGTGTGGGGGGTGGGGGTGGGGTGGGTGATGATGATGTTGGCGTAATTAAGTTGGCCGGCTTAGGTTGCCCCCCTCCCCTCCCCATTAGCAAAAGACCTTCGATCCGACGTCAGCCGCAGTCGGCCCGCGCACAGACGTGCGCGGGCCCACTGCGGCCGACGTCGGCCAGAGGAAGACATTTGCTTACTGGTCCAGGATTTGTCGCTCGCTGGGTCCGGAGCTTATTAGTCCGCGTCACCTTATCCTCAGTACTTATAGTAATAATAGCAATGATGAAAGAAGCCTTCGTACATCTCTTTAGAAAATCGGCGGAAGCGTCCAGGAAACAATAGTACCTGCGACAAGAAAAAAGTCTCATCAGTGGCAGCACTCTTTTCATCCTACAAAAGAATAGATTCTCACGGGCTCTGGGCAGCAGCAGGGGCTCATGAGGATCTGTGCCATCTGCAGATGGGCGGGTTTTCAATGCGCAAGAGATGTCTCCTCATTTGACGTGACCGCCTCAAATTAACTGCGTCAATCCGGCATGCTTTACCTGTCGTGAACTCAGCCAATCGGAAACACATCCTGACAACCCTTGCGAAGGTCAAGCCAGTTCAAGGCCATATATTAATGGCGGCACTAATTTCTGAACAGCCATTCTATTTTTGACGGGGATCAAGATAAGCGAAGCCCGTATTCTGTTTGTACAGAAGCAAATGCATTTATGCGTGATTGAACGAACACATGTGCGAGAATATTTTCTCTCAACGGGGCCGAAAGCAATGCATGTATGAGACAATGGGATGATAAAAAGTCTACTATGTGTTATTTATTTATAACATATGGCATGTGAAATGAGTTCAGTTCAGATCAAGTCAAGATGGGATCTCTGAGCTTTGAATAGCCCATACGCGCTCCATCCCAACGTCAGAAGTCTTCCCAGGGTTCCTTTCGATAACGCTCTGATTGGTTTATTATTCCATTTCAAAGCATAATTATATAAATTTCGCAATGATTACATTACAATGCAGGCTGGAAGCTTATATAATAATTGCAATGTACACGTACTAGTAAATTAATATGCCAACGTTCCGATTTTCTATGGATTTATCGCACCCTTTCAAGTTTGACCAGCGTCCGCTGCTTTCGCGAGATCTCTGCCCACAACACGATGAAATAATAAAACGTCCATTGTGTTTAAGCCATTTATATAAATTAAGACAGCATTACTGAAACTTACATAAACATGCGGACCGACATAGCTGACGTGGACTTGGACCCGAGGAACTTATGCTCAAGGTTTGTGCTTCTTCTTTTTTTTTGTAAGTAAAGTTTTTTTCGTGAGACAGTAAATAAATGACAGTTCGTGCACAGTGACACTGATCCAACGGTTAGTCACTCGGGACAGGAATTACTGTTGTTTTGGCAAAAGCTTTTGTCTGTAAGATGTCACATAGTGTTACATTACATAAACACACAGCCCACATTTAAGAGTTGTTCTTTGACGATTTCATTTGGTTCAGGATACATATTGACCATAATAGTTCAAAAGTTGTGTCAGAATAGCTTGCCGCCTTCAACTAAGCAGTCGAATATATTCTGTTTTAGTGTGTCATAGCTAAATAGTTTGAGAGGCGGTTTTCTTGGGGTGGGAGGGGGGGGGGGTGGGGGGGGGGTAGTGTGGGGGTGGTGGGAGGGGGCTCATCGTCTTCTCGTCTTCACTCTATCATGTTTCATTATTTAGCTTGTCAGCCGAATTGCAGCACAATGTCTGTGCTACTATGTTGATATAAATCCCCTTTCCCCCCGCTTCTCTCCCTCTCTCTATTGTGGAATGGCTAGACGTGCTTGAGGCTTGAGGAAGGGCGTGATTTTGAAAACAACAACAAAAACAAGAAACCAAATACGTACTGACGATATCCTCGGAAACACTGAATTACCCCTTTAACGCCTTCATTATAGAGAAAAATTGCACACCACCCAGCTGCAAGAGGTATAGACCCTCACGAGACCTCGCAGTTGCGGGGGCTCATCGGATCTATGCCTCTTGTTGAAGCCACTTCAGTTGTAACCAGGATCTTTTGACTGCTGGGGACATTTGACTTTGAATTTTACAATGATTTCAAAAACACAATCTGCGTCCACTGGCTGACAAAAGTGGCTTCCATGGAAGTCACTTTGCTTTGGAAATTAACTCTTATCATTGGGAATACACCAGTGTGTGAAATAAATTTGACTAAAATAGTTCAAGGGCAGTGCCAGAATAGCTTGGCGCCTGTAGGCGCCAAACTATTCTGGCACCACCCTTGAACTAAAGCCATTGGTCTATATCCACATCTGCATGTACTATCAAGTAGTGTAGCCATGAGCTTGCATATGGCAGTGTACAAAGTTGAAGCTCAGTTTTAGCCGCCTCAGTATGATATGGGTTAAAAGGTTATGAAGGCTGAAACCTCACGAACCCTCGCCACAGGCGTGTGCTCCATTTTCTGTTCCCATCTTGTACTCCTTCCTGCCCGCCCAAGCCGGTATCCGCTAATTTGTAAGGTCTTTTCACCCAAAAACCGCACTTTGCTCTTTTTGAACGATGCTATTAGCACGCGCCTGCGCGGAGACAGCCGGAAGAACACGTCACGAATCAGCCTGTAGGGGGACACAACCCGCATCGATCACTGCCTGGGCGGCGTTTCGTCCCCTTACATCCTCCACAACGACGGAAGCACGAGATAATTTAATTTCAGCTTTTGCAGAGAAAAATGTAAGCAGCGAAAATTTGTCATAAGTGTTTAACCAACATTCGTACATAGGAGCATATATTTAAATGGGTCCTTAACCCATTTTATCCTGAGGCTGAATATTTAAAAATTTGCTCATTGTCCAACGCTACATTACAGATTAGGAGATAAATCAACCATGTTAGTTTAAGGGTGGCGCCAGAATGGCTTGGCGTCTCAGGCGCCAAGCAATTCTGGCACCACCCTTGAACTATCATAGTCAAATTTATTTCAAGCTAAAGTTATCAGGATGAAAAGGGTTAACCCTTCACGGCCAGTAAACGCATATGGCTGTTTGTGAAATCTGTGTTAATTCAACGCCAACGGCGTCCAAGGAACATGGATACAGAGTGGTGTCAGCAAGAGGCATAGATCCTCATGAGCCCCCGCAACTGCTGGGGCTCATGAGGATCTATGCCTCATGCATTTGGTTTGTATTCACTTTTCCTGGGCAGCGAAGGGGTAAACGGCCGTAGGTTCCCACAAGTCCCTGCGGCTAGATATGCGCTCCTGCAGAGGGCGCATTAGAATCTATGCATCTTGCAGACATGGCTGTCTGGCTGATGGACTGAGAGGGAAGACACGGTTGCATCACTTTTTTTTTTGGATTAAAGTTATTCCCAGGACGACAAGTCTAATTTCACGTCTCAAAGGGGTTTTGTAGTCATGCAAACAAGTCGTTGAAAGAGACGCATTACACTATTGCGAACTGCAGTTGCCAGTGGGCGTACTCGTTTTGCGTCATTGAGCGCACCCTGACAAAGATTAACCCCTCCATAGTCAGTGGACACAGATTGGGTTTGTTAAATCATTGTTGAGTCAACGTCAAAGATCCGCAGATCCGTGGATCTACACAAAGTGGTTTCAGTAAGAGGCATAGATCCCCACAAGACCCCGCAACTGCGGGGGCTCGTGAGGATTTATACCTCTTGCAAGGTGGGTGCTGTTCATCTTTTTCTCGGCAGTGAAGGGGATAACAATAAGTAATTGCTTTGGCTTTTTCTAGTAAACGCGTGCCATTGATAGGTTTTGCTGATGATGCGCTCGGCAAAATGTTTTCCTTCACTCGTATTGTTTTCTGACAGAACTTTTCACTGAAAGTTCAGCTTGAAACGTGAAACGGCTTGTTGTTTGTACAAAGGTTAACCCAAGCCCGTTAACATTTTCATCGTCATCGATTTAAGGCTGTCGCCGCAAAACAGAAATGATTTTGTTATAGTTTTTGTCCTTGTGGTTTGTAATGTATCCACGGATGCACAAAGGAAAAAAAAAAAAAAAAAAAAAAAAACTGGAGGGGGGGGGGGCGAAGGGGGGGGGGGCGGAGGGGTGGGGGGAGACAAATCTCCCTCCCCATGCACTATCCAACTATCCATGTTTGTAAAGCAATAAAAGGTTAGTTTATAAGAGAAAGGCGATGAATGCGGTTAAATGTGCGTTGAAGCAGTGAGTTCAAGGTCAGTTCGTTCGGTATGCCTGCTTTGAAGTCTTCGTTCGCTTAAAACACAGATGCTTATCGTGAATTTGACGATGGCAGTTCAGCCAGTCAGCAAGTGAAACTCTTATAGAATCTATGCGTCTTGTGCAGGAGACTGCACGGTAAACACAAATAAATAAATAAATAAATAACAATAAAAGTGGTTGTATCATCCCTATGTACGCATGAAAGGCGGCAGACTAACCATGCGCTGAACTCAAGTGATGCGTGAATTCTACAGCGGATGTAATTTCTAGCTATCTGTATTGCATCAACATGGGTCGATACACTGAGTGAAGATAAACGTTTACGTTGCACAGCTTGATCAAGTTGATGTGCAGCTTGTTTCATCCTGGTTCGCTTTTTACGCTGTTCTCTTACTCAGACTTTATAATCTGCAAGAGACACAGATTCGATCACATGGGCCCCTTTGCCTCTTACCGGCTGAGACGGGTTGATACAGTGGGTGAAAATAAACGGTTATGTTACAATTACACAGCTTCAAATGTGGATTCCTTTCCTGTTCAGGTGGGTATTTTTTAATCGGCGAATTTTAGCAATCAAAGCCTCCCGTGGAGCAAATCGTTTTAACTCATTCAGCCCCGACACACCACAACAAGACATGGATCGAGCATGATAGTTCAAGACTGTAGTGCCAGAATAGCTTGGCGCCCATATGCGCCAAGCTATTCTGGCAGCACCCTTGAACTATCATGCTCGATCTGCCTCTAAAATTGTAATACAGTCCTTCAGAGGGCAACTTTACAGTTTGGGGATTTCAGTCTTTGGGCAGAGCGTGTTAAGTTAGCCATCTTGTCCTGCATTCTTCTAAGAACATTTATAACGGAGATATATGGCCAACCATTAACCCTTTATTGCCTGGAGTAAGTCGCTTTTATTCAATCTGTGATTTCCACCACCACTTTCTATATATGCGATCAACACTAGGATAACTGTGACGTTAAATGATAAATGCCATATGTCCATTTTTTTTTTAGAACGGCGAGATTTTCATTGTATAGCAATGCAAATCTCGCTTTTCTAAAAAACTGAACTTAGTGACATTTGCTTAATCACAGCAGAAATGTAGAACACTGCCGCCCGCAGGAGTCAACAACGGCTGATTTAGGCCCGATGACCTCTAGTTTACTTGGCAGATACGTGGGAAAGACCTTCCTTGACAGTTATGTTCCATTGTAGTTACGCGATTTTTTTTTCTCCAGCGAAGACAATTCTGCCAAATGCCTTGCACTTGCAATGATTGTTTCCACAGTTGTTAAAGTAACTTTACGCGCAAATCTGAAGACACATTTCAGCACCATTTGTGTTTGTTATAGATACTGTTTATTGCCATTTGCCTTAAGAAACATAAAGCATAGGAATGTGTGTTGGTGTCGTTACAATCACAAACATCACAGTCAACAATAACAAATAATTAATACTCTATCACACAAACCCAATGCCCCACACACACTGTCAAAACTTTAAAACTAAACAACTAATATCACAAACCGATTGTATGCCTTGTCAACACACCTAATGAACTTTAACAGCAGTTGGGACACGCAGAAAAAGCACACGCGTAATCGAAATTATTTATTCTGCTCAACCGTTAGCGTGTCAATCAAAAGAGAGTCCGAAATAGCTCAGGCGGTTCAGTAAACGTCGGAGCAGGAGAGCGAAGGGAATCGCCGGGTCGTGGGTTCGAATCCCGTCCCGGCCCCGGTAGCTGGACTCACAATCCAGGGAAAAAACGGATTTGTTCAATAGCGTTGAAAGGTCCTGGTAAATCAAAGTGGCACAGTTGGAGTGCGCCTGAGTTGATCAGTGTTCAGGGCGTACTCCGGAGGCAATAGATTTCCCTGTCCCCCATAACCCGCCCGTCAGGGCCGTCCATGATCACCTCGGTGCTGGTGACGTTAAACCCGAACTAACCAGCGTGTCAATCTATTTTTAGCTGTTTCTCGTACTGAAAGCATTGTATTTATAAAACGGAGTAGAGTCATTGTCAACTTACTTGATATTAAGGCGACCTGTGCTGGACTGGATTGCCCTGTGTTTCAATGAACCATAACTAGACCTGTGTGTAGCGTATCGTAACCATCTGTTACAGAAGTGTACCTTTGAACGGCCGGCGGTAGTGGGCCTTCAACATAGCATCTTGACTGCCAGTGGAAGCAGAATCAGTTTTTCAGCAGAAAGCAGTGCAAAATCAGCAGCGAATAATCCCATGAGTCCAAGGAACACAGATATAAAACAGGGTCAGCAAGAGGCACAGAACCGCATGAGCCCCCGCAGATGCGGGGCTCATGAGGTTCTTTGTCTCTTGCAGCTGGGTGGTGTTCGCACTTTTTTTCTCTCCAGAAATGATAATTTCTCTCCAACTGAGGATGCAAATATAAGAGCCGATCTGCGCGAGTGAGGGACGTATTCGTTCGTTTTCTTTTGATTTATAAATTTATGTTCGACAGCTTGACGCGATGATTGTTTCCTTCCAGCCATTTTCCCAGGCGTTTGACAAAAACAGCAGGAAACTGCTTCTCACAATATGACAAGGATCGCACAGGCGTATGATTTTTATCTCTGCCTCTGATGCCTTTATTTCGGGGAAAATAATGAAAAAAGCAAACCCCTATTAAAATAATAAGGAAGATGAAATTGTCCTGCTGGTCGATACAATTGCGATGGGGAAATGGGCCATGAAATAATGTGTGCTGGTTCAGTTGTGATTTTGGACCATACAGCATACAGTCGTGGGGACCAAAATCACAGACCACATACATATTTTTTAGAACATTGAAGAAAATGAGCTTAGTAACCCTTTAACTACCAACGGACTCTCAATTACGCCTTTGAAAGCAGAGTAAACGAACCTGGAATGATCTCATCATTGCGGGGAACGTGAACATGGTTAGGGTCCGCTAGAGGCAAAGAAGCTCATGAGCTCCCGCATCTGCGGGGGGGGGGGGGGGGGGGGTCATGAGGTTCTTTGACTCTGCAGCCGGATGGTGATAGCATTTTACTGGCAGTGAAGGGGTTAAACTAGCACGAAAACGTGAATGTTGTGTCTCGCCGAATAATGAAATTAGTAAAGACAGGGTAGTGAATTCGAAACTGACAGGCACTGATTTGCACATTTTTTTAACACTGAAATAAATCTAAAGCTTCATTCATTACATCTGCATCCATTCATTAAATCTAAAACTTCATCTCGTTGATTCACAGTCTGATTTATTCTTTTTGACCGATAGTTGTTATATAAAAACGATCACTGAGTCAATAAAGAATAAATGAATACTGATGCCGTGAAACAGGGCAATGAACTGCATTAATTTTTATTACTCAACGTTTGCGGTAATGGCACAGAACCATGTCTCTGACCTGCCGGTGCTAACCACATATGGCTTAAAAAGTATTGTCCCAAAGCAAATCACTGACAATAGCATCAGTGCCCGAAGGATAAAATCCCAAATGAGTTTAAAGTACAAAAAGACACATTACATTTTCTCTTCTGGTGCAAAAAGACAAGAAAAGCAAAAACAAAGAAAAAAGAAATCGCCAAGTGCCAAGTTAGCTGCCTGAGATGTTTAGGAAACAAAAATTTGAAACACTTCACCGATCGCAGCTCATTAGGTGAAAAAGTCGGAAGGGACTGAACTCTGCACACTAAGCCACTAGAGTCATTTCCCTTTCAGTCTCTGAGAGTCATTTCCCTTCGCAGTCTCTCTGAAACACAAATTTCGTTCTGCAAATGGCATAGATTCCATAAGCCCCTGCGACTGGAGGAGTTCATGAGAATCTATGCCTCTTCTCAAATAGATCGCTCTGATTTCTCTCCATTTACTTACGCCTCTGCTGTTCGGAAAGAGGGAGTTATTTAACAGGGCTATGTCTGCGACTGCTTGACGAATCTCGAACGACCGTGCGCTGGAGAAATACTTTCTACGTCCGTGACTTCGGACTGTGTCGTCTGTCTTCATAAACTGATACGGCCGGGAACAAACGTGACAAGCAACTGACAACTTTTGCCTATAAGATAGTGCATATTAACCCTTTCAAGAACTGCCGGGGAAAGTCAGTCGAAAATATCCATCTGCAAGAGACATAAATCCTCATGAGCCCCCGCAGTTACGCCTATTTTTGGTCCCCGGTACATTGTGTTCCGACGCGAATATCGGTTAGTGTGCAGTGATTGCAGACGTGTGTGTTGCGTCCGCTGGTCGCGAAGGAGTCAAAGATTTAAAAGAGGGCTGACATAACATCAGTCCTTTGGGAGGGACAAAAACAGCGACGTTTCTGATTATAACTTCTTTGTAAAACATTAAAGCGATCTGCTCTATTGCGGGCTTTCGTGTTAACGCATTCTGCCCGCGACACACCACAGCAAGATATGCCTCGACCATGATAGTTCAAGGGTGGTGGCAGAATAGCTTGACGCCTATAAGCGCCAAGCTATTCTGCCACCACCCTTGAATTATCACTTGATGGTCGATCCGTCTCCTGAATTGTAATGCAGTCCTCGGAGGATAACTCCAAAATGTGGGCATTTCGTACCTCGGGTACAATGAGTTAAACATTGCCGATACAATCGGTTATTAATGTTGTCTTTCCTCAAACCTAGTCTTTTCTACCTTTTTTTCTTCACAATCCACACTTAACAAGGGATTTTCTACTGTCCCTAGCGCGTGTCGACGGAACTCTTCTACGTAAAAAGGAGAAGATGAGCAGAAAAGTCTTTTGTTTTAGGACATTCAAACTTTGTAAGTTAAGTTAGTCTTTTTTTTGGGTCAAGCATTATTGAAAGATTTACTGAAAACATTTATAAACATTTATAAGAGAGATATTGCGAACTATTAACCTTGCATTGCCCGAAGCATGTCGCTTTAATTCTCTTCGATCCATAAGGTCCCAAATCGCAGCCTTGCACACACGTTCACTTCATAAGAGTTGTAAAGGTATATAAATAAGAGCCAGTTACGTAAAAGCCACTGAGATGCATTTGTTGTGTTCATTCATGTACTACAATTTTAATGTGCAAATGTCATTCATCCATGCATTATTTTGTTTCTGTATTTATTTATTTTATTTTATTTTATTTATGTATATTTTTAAAAAAAACTTTAATGAACGTGTAAAACATTCATTTGAGAGTGTGCACGTGCACATATGAAGCAATGTTTTACATGTTTATTGTTACATGATTCCTACATACCCCGATAGGGGCGGCGAAAGGAATAAAATAAAATCTTGAAATCTTGAATCTTCTCTGTTCTGTATGATGTCTGGGGGTCAAACATCACAGACACACAAAGGTACAGCTTGAATTTGCCACGTTTTGTCCGGGTTTCGTGTCGTAGTCTACTCTACCATGGTCCTGATTCCCTCCATAGGACGCAGACAGCGAGACGAACCGGGATGGATTATCATGCGGATTTCTCTAATGGACGTCTGCGTCTGCCGCCTGCCACTCATCTGTAACAGGCATAGATGTTCATTGGCCCCAGTAAGTTGCAGGGTCCAGTGAAGATCCATAATCCTACTGCTTTATCTCATAGTCATTTGCATACATGCCATTTCATAGGGCGGAGGTCTTCGATCTGATAGTAATGCCAAGAGACGTCTGCGTGCGGGAAATGACATGTCTGCAAGAGGCACAGATCCTGAAGAGCACCCGCAGGGCGTGGCTCATGAAGATCTATGCCTCTTGCTTGCCACATGTACACTCTTGTTACACCGGTGGAATGGATCAAATGGTGATCAGTGCTCACTGTTGGCTAATGGCTGATGGTCTGCACTGTAGACTAGAAGTCATCAGCTAGTAAAGAAACTCGCAAGCCGTAACAGAAAATCTAAATAAACGTGGAACACAATCCAGACCAAAAAGAGGTGACCTCCAAGCAAATGAAGTGCAAAGAAATTCCCAACATATAAAGAAACACGCTTAAATGAACAAGTACAACACAATTTATTTCAATAAATTGTGTTGTCCTTGTCCTTTTTAAGCGCGTATGTTTTCTTGTTGGACATTTCTTTACATAAGTGAGGTCCAGCAAGAAGCATAGTAAAATCTTCATTAGCCCTGGCAATTTGCGGAGACTCTTGAAAATCGATGCCTCTTGTCTAAATTCGGGATTATTCAGTTGTTGATACAAATATCCAGAGAGCAAAAGGTCTTCGGGCAGTGGTCAGTCTTATAAAAGCTGACATGGCCAGCGAGGACCATCGTACCTGTCGTCCTTTTGCTTACCGGGTAGACTTGGGTGTTAATTGCTGTCACCAATGCTTTTTTTTTTTTTTTTTTTTTTAGTAAACGTGCATCTAGTCTATCCGTCGATTGTCCACTGATTACTGAAACTCCACGATGACATCCGCCATGCGGCAGATATCATGATCCTCAAAAGCGCTTGCCCAACACCCCCCCCCCCCTTTCCACCCTTCCCCACCCAGCCCCATCATCCCTTTCCACAGCCTCCATCCCCTTTCTCCCAATCTTTCTTAACCGCTTCACTGGCAGGTCGCGGATCGTCTTCCTGAAAAATTTCTTAATTTAACGCCAAAGAGCCCCAGCCGCCCAAGGAACCTGGCTCTAAAGTGGCGCCGGCAAGAGGCATAGATCCTCATGAGCCCCCGCAACTGCGGAGGCTCATGAGGATCTATGACTCTTGCTGCAGGATCGTGTTCACATTTGTTCGGCAGTGAAGCGGCCCCCCCCCCCCCCTCCCTTACTTCACGGCCATTCCCGGCCAAGATCGTTTGGTGAGATCGTAGATCATCGTTGAAGTGCCCACAAAACAATGACCGCATGATTAAATTTTAAACCTTTTCCGGTCGATTCCTTCCGGTTTTAGTTTCCCCGGAAAAGACTGGCAGCCATTTCCATATGTCGTTAATTGAGCGTGGACCTCCCGCGGCTTTTATTATCTCTTTATGTCTACGGATTTCACGCATCTACGCTGCACATCGATATGTGCGCTTCAGGCCGCCATTGGCACCCAGATCGTTTGCCGCCGCGGTATGGACTCTTAATATATAAATAGTAATATAGTAATATAAATAGTGTCCGGATGCAATATTACTATCGGCGTAAAGCAGGGCTGCGTGCTGGCACCGACCCTCTTCACCATCTTTTTTAGCATGATGTTGAAGCAGGCCACAGTGGACCTCGATGATGACGATGCAGTGTACATCAGGTATCGTCTCGATGGCAGCCTGTTCAACCTCAGACGACTGCAGGCCCACACGAAAACCCTAGACCAACTGATTCGTGAGCTGCTTTTTGCTGATGATGCTGCCCTCGTTGCACACACAGAGAGAGCCCTGCAGCGCATCACGACTTGCTTCGCAGATGCTGCCCAGCTCTTTGGACTCGAGGTCAGTCTGAAAAAGACAGAGGTCCTCCATCAGCCGGCACCCAAGACAGTGTATCGCCCTCCTCACATCACCATTGGCGAGTCTGAACTAAAGTCAGTGCACCAGTTTACTTACCTTGGCTGCGTTATCACGTCGGACGCCAAGCTGGACAAGGAGCTTGACAGCAGGCTGGCAAAAGCGAACAGCGCTTTCGGGCGACTTTTCAAGCGGGTGTGGCACAATCAACAGCTGAAAACAGGCACCAAGATCAGCGTGTATAGAGCTGTGGTCCTCACCACCCTGCTGTATGGTTCCGAGTCCTGGGCCCTCTACCGAAGCCAACTACGACTCCTCGAACGCTTCCACCAGCGCTGCCTGCGTACCATCCTGGGCATTCACTGGAGTGACTATGTCACCAACGTCGAGGTCCTTGAACAGGCTGAAACTGTGAGCATCGAGGCTTTGCTGCTGCGGACACAGCTCCGCTGGGCGGGGCATGTCTCCAGGATGGAGGATCATCGCCTACCAAAGATCACCCTGTTCGGCGAGCTTGCTACTGGACACCGTGACAGAGGGGCACCAAAAAAGAGATACAAAGACTGTCTCAAGAAGTCACTTAGTGCCTGCCAAATCGACCACCACCAGTGGTCTTCGCTTGCTGCGGACCGTGACACCTGGCGCTCCACCATTTACAAGGCAGCTGTCTCCTTTGAGGACTCTCACAGAGCTAGCCTTAAGGACAAGCGGCTCAGGAGAAAAAAACAGAGATGCCGCAGCTCAGAACCCTGGCCATACCTTCCCCTGCAGCCACTGCGGTCGAACCTGCCTGTCTCGGATTGGCCTCCGCAGCCACGAACAAGCCTGCAGACGTCGTGGGCAACTCCTATAAAATCTTCGTTCGCGAAGTCAAGCCAAGCAAAAAAATGGACTCGTAATAGTCTTCCAAAATCCAGAGCGAAAAGGTAACTGCCATCATGCGTGCTAAAAACAAAACAAAATCCCCCAACAGAAGAAGAAACAGGCTTAGAAAGGGCAATCACAGCACAGCACAGCGCAAGCACAGCACAACTGTGTTGCGCTTGTCCTTTCTAAACGTGTTTCTTTCTGTGTTGGGATTATTTTTGTTGGTCTTGAAGTCTTAGCTCGGAACTTTCCAAATCTGACACAGCTTACGGGGTGTGATTGATGGATGTACCCTGATAAGACAAAGATTTGTGCCGGAATAGTGTGACGCCTCTTGAACTGAATTGTGTCCCATCTGTCTCCTAAACTGTTCAGTAGTTTCTAGAGGACAGTTGCACAATTAGGACATTTCTGCCTTAACCCAGTTACTGCCGAAAAAAAACAAAAAAACAAAACAAAACTGAACACCACCCAATCGCAAGAGGTATAGATCCTCATGAATCCCCGCAGCTGCGGGGGCTCATGAAGATCTATGCCTCTTTCTGACACCACTTGGAATCCATTTTCCTGAGAAAGCCAGGGCTGTTTTGTTTTGAATAAACGAAGATTGCAGAAACGCACTCTGCGTCAACTGGTGCTAAACGGGTTAACTCCGTCGAGAAAAACTGAACACCTCCCAACTTCAAGAGGTATAGATCCTCATTAGCCCCCGCAATTGCGGGGGCTCGTGAGGATCTATGCCTCTTGCTGACACCAATTCGTATCGACGTTCCTTGAACGGTTGTAGCCTTTGGTCGCTGAACGAACAAATATTTCAGAAACAAAATGTGCGTGCGATGATAGGGAAGGGTTTAAGGCTCAGTTTGGTTTTAACATGCACAATAGAAACGTGCCGCATCCGTACATGTGACATACGCCGCGTGTCCGGATGCAGTACGTCTCGAATGAGTTAATCGTAGACTGATGATAGAAAGTCAAGGAACACATTCAAACCAAAGAAATCACTTGAGATTTTCCGGGTACATGCTAATGGGACTTGTTCCAGGCCATAAAGAGTTAATAGTTCGTAATATCTTTTTAACCCGTTCAGTGCCAAGAAGATCTGAACACCACCCAACTGCAAGAGGTGTAGATCCTCACGAGCCCCCGCAGTTGCGGGGTGCTGGTGAGGATCTATGCCTACTGCTGACACCACTTTGAATCCATGTTCCTGGGACATCTACGGGTTTTTGGTGTCGAGCTTAAAAATAAATGTCCTTAGTATGTATTTTCATAATGCTGACGGATAAACAGATAACTTAGCATATAAAGGTTGAAGGTCGTAAAATGGAAGACTTCTCGGCTCTTCTTCTCCTTTGTACGTAGGGGAGCTCTTACGTCATTCACACGTCATTCACAAGGGGCAGTCGATAACCTCTGCTGCATGCGCCTACTCACGTGGATTGTGAAAAGAAGGGTAGACAAGTCTTAGTTTAGGCAAGACAACACTGATAATTAGTGCAGAGTCGTGAATTTCATACGATACGGTAACCCACTTATTTCAAAGGCTTGATTAACTCATTCGAGACGAACGGCATTCGGATACGCGGCTTAAAGCCGCGTATCCGGATGCCGTTTGTCTTGAATGACTTAAACGTTTAACATTTACTGCGCTGAGAAAAATGCAAGGTGAAGAGATTATGATTAAATTAGATTCGAATGAAATACGGGTACTGCATGAGCGTCAGGCTGGAATTTCCTACGCCTACGGGTTTTCAAGATTAATTCGTGTCCTGAATTTTTTAATATAACTTCTATCATATCCAATGCCTTCGGCAGGATATTAAGTATGATTGTGTGATTAAAAATGAAGAATCACAAAGTAAAGGCCGAGACATACATTTTGCAATTGGCAGCTGGTGCACCTTCCCCCCTCTATCTCCCTAATCAACTATGATAGTTCAAGGGTAGTGCCTGAGTAGCTTGGCGCTTACAGAGAGGCGCCAAGCTAATTAGACACTACCCTTGAATTATCAAGGTCTATCTGAAGCCCATGAAATTGGTATCCATACGTACCGTGAAGCTTACGACTTTAAAGTTGGGACTAATGAAAGAAAACGAAGTTGTAAAAGTAAACTGCATGGTTATTAAAACCAAACACCTCTCTCTCTCTCTCTCTCTCTCTCTCTCTCTCTCTCTCTCTCTCTCTCTCTCTCTCTCTCTCTCTCTCTCTCTCTCTCTCTCTCTCTCTCTCTCTCTCTCTTGACTTTATAAAAAGGTCTTTTGTCGTCGTGTAATAATAATAATAATAATAATAAATTTATTTCAGTTTTTGCAGGCCATCAGGCCCATATGAACACAAAATACAATTTACAACCAGAAAATACAGGAAGGTGGTTGTAAAACACACTCATATAGCATTACATCAGCGCACATAAATAAACAAAAAACAAGAAAAGTTCAAAGCAAATCCCTCTAATTCCTTAATTTAAGGCAACCTGAAATATACATAGCAACTTTAAAGACCAGTTTATCATGTAGGTTTCCACACAGCAGCTGAGCTTTAAGATCGGATGGGAATCTGTAGTAAAACAGTGGAATGTACTTTTTACGTAAAGGGGCATATTTTGGACACTCGAACAGAAAATGACACAAATCTTCAGCCTTATGCCAATCACATGAATTACATTCTGGATTAGTGATGGGTTTTCCAAATCTGGATACTCCGTTTAAAGGTAAACGGTTACATCTAAGTAAACATATTGCCCGCCTGAGTTCACAAGAGTTCAGCTGCCCTATGTAACTGGCTCTAAGTATTTCTGGGTGGTAATGGCAGTATTCTGTGTTTGAGGTAAGGGATGCATGCCAGTCCTGTCGGAAACAATCCATCAGCCGATCTTTGAATATCTGAATGAACAGAGGAGTGTTTCCAACTGACTGCATTTCCCATACATACCCAAACCCGTGCATACACAATAGAGTCTTTATTTGAGTAGCCCAGTTCGATCTACCCGAAGTATCATGCATATATAACATCGTGTAACACTGTCTTGGGTATCTGTTTTCTGACATGGTAAGAAGTCTGCACCAGTACTTCACCATTCGAACATAGGCATCAATATACATAGGGAATCTTCCACACTCACCCAGCGCAATATTGTTTTTTACATCTCTTCCAACACCAAGGACCATTTTACAAACCTTTATATGAACCTGCTCAATTACATCATGTCTCTGGAAACCCCAGACCTCTGACCCGTATAGCACAATGGGTTTAATCTTGACATCAAAAATGTGAAAAACAGTGTCAGCTGGCAAGTTTTGTAATTTGAAGTATAGTCTTTTGATGCCTGCAACTGCTCTCCTGGCTTTTCCAGCTAAGTTTTCTACACATCTAGCCCAGTTCAGAGTAGAGGAAAATATCACACCAAGGTAAGTATAACTGGACTCGACTTGAATCTGCTTGTCAGCATAAAACCATTTTTCACAATTTTTCACAAAACCTCCATTTTTGAAGACCACCACTTTTGTCTTGTCCATGTTCACAGTGAGACCCCATTTTTTACAGTATTTTTCTAAACAATTAATTTTCTTTTGGAGATCTGCTACAGAGTCAGAGACAATGGCTATATCATCAGCATACATAAGAAGGAAAATACCCAGTGGGTCTGCAAAAATATCAATGCCACGTGCACCGCACGATGATATTTCTGTCTCAAATTCTGAAAGAAAGATAGAAAACAGCAGTGGGCTCAACACACAACCTTGTCGCACCCCTGACATGCAATCAAAGTAGTCGGTAACTTTGGTTCCAACCCTTACAGCAGCTTTTACATGTTTGTACATACTCTCAAGTGTCTGAAGCAACTTTCCATGAACTCCTTTACGTAGCAAGAGATACAACAGTTTTGTCCTGTGCACACTGTCGTAAGCTTTAGAAAAATCTACGTACATGGTGTAAAAAACGGCCACCCTGCTTGCTAAGATACTTTTGCACTAGTGCCTGTAAGCAAAAAATGTTGTCTATAGTACTGTATCCTTTACGGAAGCCAGCTTGGGCCTCAGGAATACAATCGTTCTCTTCACAAAAACGAACCAACCTGTTGTTAATGACAAAACTGTACAACTTACTGATAACGTTCAGAAGAGAAATTCCTCTGTAGTTGTCAACATTTCTAGGGTTACCCTTTTTGTGTAGTGGAAATATCACAGCCATGGTCCAGCTTTCAGGGTATTCCGCACTTTGAAACACACGATTAAACAAAGGATGCAGAAATTTCACAAGGATCTCACCTGCATGATGAAAAAGGTCAGTGGGCAAGCCATCAGGGCCTGATGCTTTCCCTTTCTTCATGTTATTAATAGCACTGCGAATTTCATCCTGCGTGATTTCCTCGTCAAATTTTGCATTATGACAACCATCACAATCATCAGATATATGGTCATTCAAAACACCCTCGGCCTGTCTGCTGAAACCTGAATCATCAACATTCTGATCCACATTTAGCAAATTACGAAAATAATCATACCACACGCGTGGTGAAACGACATCAGAACACAACTTTTTAACGCCAGTCAGAGACTTTATTTTTTGCCAAAATGTTCTTGAGTTTGCATCATTACATGCATCGTTGAGCTCATTCAAAACCCATGCGTTGTACTCTACTTGTTTTGTTTTACACAACTTCTTAAATTCTTTCTTGTCAAGATACTTCCCTAAGTCGTCATGTGTGTTTGTGTGTCTGAACTGCTTCAACTGTAGGTACTTGTTTTGTTTTGCTAACTCGCAGTCCGAGTCCCACCACGGCGGCTGTGCACGGGATTCACCTATCTTCTTACCTGACCTCATTTTGTCAGCCGCCTTCTGAATGAATGCTACAAAACAGGCCGACCCTTCTTCTACACTCGAGTCAAGCGCTGACGAAAAGTGTTGAAACTGAGTCTCCTGATTATCTTCAATGTATGCACAAAAGGATTCAGCGTAGTTTTCTTTCCAAACAAATTTAACCCCTTCCTCTAGTATTATATCATCATTTAAATCATCATCATCACATGAATAAACAGACTGAATAGAAGTAAACGTGGTTACAATGGGGAAATGGTCTGACTCGCACCTGTCTGCAACAAACATATCGGTCACTAGGTCAAACACGGATTTAGAGCAAATACAGTAGTCCACCACACTTTTGCCTCTGTTGGCCACGCACGTAATTTCTCCCTCACTGTCACCTTTCGTTCTGCCATTGACAATAAACAAACAGTACTCTTGACATAGTTCTATCAGTTTCCGACCAAAACTGTTTACGCCAATATCTTTTGACCTCCGTGGACTTTGTGGTACATCCTCTAGCAGATCTGTTAATTCCTGTAGAGGCTGCACGTGTGAATTGCCATCAATAAAATCAGTATCAGACAGCCCGGCAGTGCGGGCGTTAAAATCGCCACATAATAGCCAAGGCAGCTCAGGGTGAGCACGTAACACTTGAGACATGTAGTTTTCTAACACTTCAAAACCATCAACGTTATCTTCACCATATACAACAGAACGCTCTGGAGCCACATACACAAATGCTGCCAGAACATCAGATGCAGAGTTCAAAACAGACTTACCGATCTTTAGAAACACAATATCCTCAGCTGCCTGCATTAAACGCAACACATGACAGGCTATAGATTTATGTACACACACGGCCACGCCCCCTTTTAACTTTTGTGTACGTGGTGAAAAAAACACCTGATACTCTGGAAAGGTATCCTCTATAACATTTTGCTTACACGACCAGATCTCTGAAAATGCAAAAATTTGACACTTTTCACAGAACTGCCTAAAAGAAACACTTTTCAGCTTATTTACAAGACCTTGGATATTCCATGCCATGATGCGAAACACAGAGCTACCACTTTCATCACTACCACTTTCATCAACACAGTGTGCGGGTGTGGGTTTGAGTATGGGCACTTGAGTGTGTGTGTGTGCAGGTAAGTCGTCCTTTGAAGACACATGGTGGGGGCCCTGGGGGTCTGAATGAGGGACGGGCTGTCTTCTCCTGGTTGCTGGGTCAACATGCCGGCCTGCCCCTCATTTCTGCCCCCTGCGCTCCACTGGCCTCTGGGTAGCAGCGTCGTATGCGTGGGTCTTTCCCTCAACAACGAGGGAGTCGAAGCGGAGGAAGGCCTTCTTCCCCGCCTGCTTGGCCTCCTTGAGGAAGGGTAGTAGCTTGCGGCGCACGTCCCTCACCCGAGGGGTGAAGTCCTCAGAGATGTAGACCCGGGACCTGTTCTCCTTCAGCGTTCTTCGCTCAAACAGGATCCGCTCCTTGTCTTTGTACTTGTTGAAGCACACGATGATGGGGTGGGGCGCCTTGCCCCCCTTCAGACGATGGGCACGCTCCACCTCGATCTCCTCCTCTATGCCCATCTCGTCCTTCAACATTGACTTGACAGCTTTTTCACAGTCCGCCCAAGTCTCTGAGCGCCCCTGGGGGTGGGGGATTCCGTGAAAGATCAGATTATTGCGTCTGCTCCGCCCCTCCAAATCATCCAGCTTATCCTCCAGCTGCGTAACTTTCTCCTTCAACTCTCTGTTTTCTTTCATCACCGCAGTAAAGTCACTCTGAATTTTGTCCATCTGCTCCTGCATTGTAGCTTTCATACTGTCCATCTTTTTGTCCATCACATTCAACATTTTAAACACATCAGCAATGGTCGGCTCAGACACTGCGTTTGCCTCACCCCCGGGCGACTGGTTGTCTTGGTTCCCCTGGCATGTCAAAAGAGTCTGTCGTTTCGGTGGCCCTGGGTTCGCTTCGACATCGCCACACCGGAGCAGAAAGCCGACCAAAAACACGAGAATGACTGCCACCGGTCCGCTGACACTGACAGTGCGGTAACGTAGGGCTGCCTTCCTCTGTGCTTTGCGAGCCATGAAGTTTTGAAAAGTCCAGTAAAAGGTACCGCAAATGGCACGAAAAGATACCGGACTGCTTGGCATGATGAGCTGAATCACCCTGTCGTTGTTCTAAAGTCACTAATTAAGTAATTATGTTGCAAAATGCTAAAAATGTGCGGAGCCGCTCTTCAACTGTGTGACGTCGATCGTGAGCACAACTCACCTTTGTCGTCGTGTGTACACTAGTGTCTATATACAACGAACAATCTGTCGAGTAGATCCACTGGCTCAGCCACTCAAGGACTGAAAGTCGGACATTTAAATGTGTATCATTTATATCCGAAAGTACATGATGTTTCCCCGTTTCTGAACCAGCCGTCACATTTCCACCTCTTTGGTCTCACTGAATCTCGTCTGGACTCTCTTATCACTGACGCATTTGTCAGTATTCCGAATTTTTTTTCTTATTCTACGTGATGCAACTTCTCCTGGACATACTAGGCTAGCTGTTTATGTGCACAGCACTGTTCAGCACAGGGTACGCAGACGTCTTGATCTTGAGACCAGGGAGGTGGAATGCGTGTGGTTGGAAGTCAAGCTTCCTAACACTTCGCCACTGCTAGTTGGCTTTGTGTATAGGAATCCAGCATCCACCGCTGAGTGGTATGATGACTTTGTACAGGTAATGTATAAAGTAAATGACACAGGCAGGGATATACTCATCCTCAGTGATTTTAACATTGACATCTCAAAACCCCATTCGATGTGGCAATATACAACAATGCTGTTTACCACTGCCAGCAGAGTAACACACTCTTCATCTACTTTGATTGACCACATATATACTAACAACCCTCAAGCTATCACTGAAACTGACGTACCTTCACTAGCTGTCAGTGACCACTTTCCCATCACATGTACATGGTCATGTTATGTTCCTGAACAGAGCCAAACCCAACATGTATACATTACTTACAGATGTTTTAGAAACTAGATAGAGATAGTTTCCTTCATGACCTCAGTTTATTGCCGTTCCATGAAGTTTACAATCACAATGACCCTGCTGTAGCTCTCTCACTGTGGCTTGTGCTGTTCCTCGGAGTGCTAAATAAGCATGTCCCTTTAAAAAAGAAACGACATACCGGTGCCGTGAGCCCCCCACCTGGATTACGGAGGAGATTAAACAAACCATGGAAGCCAGAAATCAAGCCAAGCGGGACAAAGATTTTATTGAGTTCAAAAGGTTATGTAACAGAGTCAAATACCTTATCCGGGAGGCACAAAAAGCACTGGTAGAGAAAACTATACGTGGCGGGAATCCGTCTTCAATATGAAAAGTTTTAAAATTACTAACTAACAATAGTAAAAATCGTCCTGCAAATACGACTGCCAACCTTACAGCCGATGCTTTTAACGACCACTTCATTTTAGCCCCGAAATCGTTACTATATGCTGAAGGCTTGGATCAGGTGGAACATGTCGCATCGCAGAAGCTTACTGACTTTTGTAAGCAAAGACTGTCCGCTGGCGATGCTTTTAATGTCCCCTTCATCGCTGTACATGAAGTGGGCAGATTTATCAAGAACAAAAAGTCAGCTGCCATTGATGGTATCAATGGTTTTATCCTCGAACTTTCTCTTCCATACATTGTGAAAAGCTTAACCTATATTTACAAACCTATGTATTCAAAATAATATTTTTGTTCCCGGCGGCTTTAAAAAAATCTAATGTGGTACCTATACCCAAAACAAAAGACACATCTGATCCAAATAATTTTCGGCCCATATCCATATTATCTATTCTGTCGAAGCCTATTGAGAAGCATGTACACAGACATCTTCTAGAATTCCTGGAACAAAAGTCTCCTGAATAAATATCAATCTGGTTTTCGCCCTAAACATTCGTGTCATACTGCCTTGGTTCATATGATTGACACTTGGCTGCTCAACATCAACAGAATGTCTGGTGCTCTCTTTCTAGACCTGAAAAAAGCGTTCGACCTTATAATCAACAAAATTTTATTAGAGAAACTAGACTGCTACTTTAACAATAACAGCCCAGGGACACTCTCATTCTTTCGTTCATATATCATAGGGAAAATTCAAACTGTGTACATCAATGCTACCTTCTCTTCTGAAAAGCGTGTTGAGTATGGCGTGCCCCAGTGATCCATATTAGGACCGTTACTTTTCTGTTTGTATATAAATGATCTTCCACTTCATATATCCAATCCAAATACCGAATGTGACATGTTTGCCGATGATTCAACTCTTTACGCTGGCGGGAAACTGTACCTGAAATATCAGGCAATCTTCAGCTTAGTCTTCAGGAGGTCTCACTGTGGTGCAAAAATAATCAAATGATTGGTAATCCATCTAAAACAAAAAGCATGCTAATCACAACACGCGAAAAGTATTAGCTCCGCCCCCATTCACTTAGCCTCTCTTTTGATTCAGTTCCCATTGAGCAAGTCAAGGAATATCGCCTCCTCGAGGTAATTGTTGACGAACAACTGTGCTGGTTGCCCCATCTAACACAACTAGGGAAAATATTATCAAAGAAACTATTTTTACTGTCAAGATTAAAATCTATCATTGATACTAAAATGCGTAAGCTATTTTTCAACTCCTACATAAAACCTCACATTGACTTCGCATCTACTATTTGGGACGGCTGTAGTAAGGCTAAGCTTAAGCGGATTAATTCTCTATACAAGCGCGCATTTAAACTGATCCTCCCAATCCCCTCTCTAACTTTGGAGGAAAAACTTCAGGCAACAGGGCTCCTTCCTTTACATCAACATCTTACGTTAAATAAGTGCGTACTTATGCACAAAGCACTGAACGGGAAAGCCCCTCTCTACCTGGCTAAGCTTTTCACTGAGAGCGAAAGGGTTTACAGCACTTTGAAGAACAGTCTCGTCATTGAACGGCCCCGAATTGACTTGTTTAAATCCAGCCTTTCATACGCGGGTGCCTATTTATGGAACTCACTTCCTCCACATATAGAGCAAACGAGACATCTTCCACTGTTCAGGACGAAAGCTTTTAAATACATCTCTGAGCAAACTTGAAAGAAACGTAGATAATATGTCCAAAAGAGCCATGCCAATGATTTCCTTTTTTAACGCATTGTTGTGGTCCTCCGTTTTGCACTTGGTAGTTTTTATATATATCTCTTTACCGTAGTGTTTTGCCTGTTCACTAAATTCCTACACAAGAGTAGCTGTATCATAAGCGTGCAGTCGCTTTTTATAAACACACTTTACATCGCACCCCCCCCCCCCCCCCCACCAAAGACCCAGTCATTTGATGTGTATGTGTGTGTGTAATCTTCAGCGACTTTGGAACTTATATCAGAATGTAACACACGTGACCTGTGGATGTAGCCGCTTGTTTTGTGCTGTTAACATATTGTTTTAATGTTGCTTTTAATGTTGTAGTTTAGCAAGGACAAACACGAAAAGAGGCCTGTGCGCCTATTGTTTCCATCCTTGAGAAATAAAGTATCATTCATTCATTCATTCATTCATTCATTCATTCATTCATTCATTCATTCATTCTCTCTCTCTCTCTCTCTCTCTCTCTCTCTCTCTCTCTCTCTCTCTCTCTCTCTCTCTCTCTCTCTCTCTCTCTCTCTCTCTCCAAATTCGCCTCACTAATCAGTAAAGGGTTGTTCACGCTCAGTGATCGAGATTGGTTGAGACGGTTTAGCTCGTCTGGTTAAGCTACCGTGTCATTCACCCAAAAGGCCATCGGGCCGACGTCGGCCGCAGTTGTCCCGCCCACAGGCGTGCGCAGGCCATCAGCGGCCGACGTCGGGCCGAATCCCTCTTGCCTACTGGACAACCTTGTCATTCGCATATCGAACATCGCTTGGACTAGTCAGCGACATGTCCGATTCAGAGTTATAGTGTGCCCAAGCCCCTGTCAAAATGAGGATCGTGGGTTTCATACTGATTGAAGCCAGGGTCAACGCTCTTCAGTCACCTTGCAGATCTAGACCGACCTGAATTACTCCTAATTATCTACCGTTCACTGCAGCACAGGCTTTTCCCCTCCCCTGCCACTGTACGTCCATTTTTATTTCTGAAATCTTGGTTTATTCAAAAATAAAAGCCAACACTGTCCAAGACTAACACGGATTTAATTTGGTCTCAGCAAGAGGCATAGATCCGCAGTCGCGGGGGCTCATGAGGATCTATGTCTTTTGCAGTGGGATCGTGTTCACTTTTTCTCGGCAGTCAAGAAAGCATCTAAGATTCAACACATTAAGACCTAACTGTGAAATGCCCAAAATTGAAGACTATATTCAAGTTGAAGAGGCGCAGTGATAGTTAAAGGGCTGTGTCAGATTACTACTGGCCCCTCTATTCTGGCACCACCCTTGAACTATCTGGTCGATCTATCTCCGTTGTGTTATGTCAAGGCTAAATGAATGATGTAAACAGAGTTAGACTAACAAAGCGCGATACTTGGCCTGTTATCTTGGTTCTCGGCTTTTTTCACATCTAAGTATAGATTCTTACGGGTTGTTGAGGCCATTCGAAGCTCACGAGGATCAATACCTCCAGCTGATCAATCGAATTTGCTGAGAAAGTGTGGAGCAGAATCGTATCGTTCAATGTTTGTCAGTCATCCCAACCGCCCACGGCTCGCCCCGACGTCACCGGAAAGACTAAGGTTCGAGTCAACCGAGAACCGGATGTGTGCGCCTAAACGGTCCGTCGGGACTGCGCGCTAATGTCTCCTGCTTTACGTAAATCAGTGGTCTTGCGACGGCTATACATGACACAAATCTGGTGGAAGTCACTCAGTCAATCACCCCCTTCCAGTTGTAGAGGGACACTGAGTCTCACGAACCTCTGCAGCCGTGATGGACTACTAAATCTACAGCACTTGTTTTCAGGGACGGGCTCTGGGGCCAGTTGAACGAGTGAGCTTAGTCCTGCGCCAGCCGGCACTAAGCAAGGTGCTCCGCTGTAGCGGAGCACATTGCTTAGTGGCTGGCGCAGGACACAGTGCCGCGTGCAACTGGGCCATGATCCTTTTCCTTGCAGGGACCGGTATCTTTTCATGTCTGCCGGTGAAATCAAAAGAGAGTGAGGGGTGTGAAAAGCGAGATTTTCTTTGTAGTGCAATGGAAATCTCGCTTTTCACATAATGGACGTTGGCGGAACGAAGTCCCTCTTCAGGGTTTAACTCACTCATTCTAGACGTGTCGTATACGGATACGCGGCGAACGGCCGCGTATCCGTATACGACACGTCTTAAACGAGTTAATCAAACTCATGACTGTGTAGGCGGAATGTGTATCTTCCGTGGTCTAGTATTTTTATTTACACTTAGTAATGACTTTGACAAATTTGAGAGCCGTCTACATTGGCCGTGTACCCACCATGGGCGATGGATCAACCATGATAATTCAAGGGTAGTGCCAGATTAGCTTGGCGCCTTCTCCGGCGCCAAGCTAAGCTGGCACAACCCTTGAACTGTCGTGACTGATTTTTCTTCTTCCGTTTGTGATTGCTATTGTTTTGTTTTGTAAATAAAAGTATGTTTACACACCAACAGCTTTCTCTGTCTGTGTGGTTTTACTTTAAGAAACTGCTTCAAGACCCCACCTCCTAACGCTAGGTGTAGATCGACCATGAATGCTCAAGGATAGTGCCCGATTAACCTGGCACCTCTTCCTTCAATATTCTGTGACTTGTAAGTGTTCGTCAGACAGCTCTAATAAATACTACGTTAAACGTAAACTCTATAAAGCTCCTTGGCTACGAAAATGAAACACTAAAGAGGACGTTCAATGCAGCTCATAAAATGCCTTTTTTCTTTTTTTGATCTCGTGGTCCCGGTGCGGCACACCATAATAACCTCTACGACATATCGACCCGATGCCACTTTGACGCACGCCAGATGGACCCGAGTTCGCTTTGGCGTGGCAATTTCGCGTGCAAAGGGAAACGCAACGAATTGACTCTCACGCCATATTGACTCGGGTTCACTTTGGCGTCAGCCAAAGTGACGCCAAAGTGAACCTGGGTCGGTCTGGCGTGAGAGTCATTTTGGCCTGTTACACCGGCTTTTAGACAGATTCTATTCCGCCGAAGGAAAAACCCAGACACGCGTAACATCAGGAGATTAAATGTGTTTTCTGAAATTCATTACTCAATCGTTTCTTCCAATTGTCAGTCCTTTTGGTGAACTTTTAGTCGGATGCTTGTTGCTTGAATTATCCTGGTCAATCCTCCTGCAAATGGTACATAGTCGTTAGGTATAACGCCTCCAAAATATTGGAAATGCAGCCTTGAGGTTAAATGGGTTAAATCCAGCTGGGATTGCTGTTTATGTCCATAACTCGATTACACACATGGTACGCAGGCGTGATGATCTGGTGTCAACTGAGATCGAATGTGTATGGCTAGAAGTAAAAATTAATAACTGATCGCCAATTATAATGTGTTACGTATATAGAAATCCATCGTCCACTCTCGAGTGGTATGATGACTTTGTGCAGTTGATGGATAAAGTGAATGACACTGACAAAGATGTACTGCTGTTAGGTGATTATAACATTGAGATACTAAAAACAAATACCACGTGGCAATCGACAACAACCCGACCACATATATTAATGCACCTTCGTGTTTGTGTATGTATGTTTCTCCTGCCTACTTCCTAAGTTCCGGAGAAAGACATAAGCGAGACCTGATGCATCCTTTTAGAGGATGTAGATTATCGTCTTGTTCTATACCTGCGTATTTCTCTGTGGGCTGGCGATTGGGTGCCTGATCGGCGGGGGCAAGGGATCTAAATGTTTGTCTGTCCAGCGCTGAGTGATTCCCCTTGGTTTGTGTACAATTCTGGGAGCGCTAGCCTCACCTATCTGGTTTGTGAGTATCTATAACTCGAGGCAAATTTGTATCGTTACATTGTTGTGTAATGTTCTGTGCATCTACTGTGGGAAATCAGGGTTTTACCCGACCACATAATTATAGTAATCCACCTTCGTGTTTGTGTATGTATGTTTCTCCTGCCTACTTCCTAAGTTCCGGAGAAAGAACATGGGCTATAAGCGAGACCTGATGCATCCTTTTGGAGGCGGTTAAGCGTCGGAGCAGGAGAGCGAAGGGAATCGTCGGGTCGTGGGTTCGAATCCCCGTCCCGGCCCCGGTAGCTCGACTCGCAATCCAGGGGAAAAAGACGGGCTTGTTCAATAGCATGTCCGCTGAAAGGTCCTGGTAGTAAATCAAAGTGGCACAGTTGGAGTGCGCCTTAGTTGATCAGTGTTCAGGTGGTACTCCATAGGCAATAGATTTCCCTGTCCCCCATAACCCGCCCGTCAGGGCCGTCCATTATCACTTCGGTGCCGTGGACGTTAAACCCCGAACTAACTAACTAACTATCCTTTTAGAGGATGTAGATGATCGTCTTGTTCAATACCTGCGTATTTCTCTGTGGGCTGGCGATTGGGTGCCTGATAGGCGGGGGTAGGGGATCTAACTGTTTGTCTGTCCAGCGCTGAGTGATTCCCCTTGGTTTGTGTACGACTCTGTTTGGGTTGAAGCAACTTGTCCAAACTCCTACTAGAATAACCCAATCATCCGCTACACTCATTGATCACATTTATACCAACAACTGTAAGTCAGTACTAGAGACTAGCGTCCCCCCACTAGCTGTCAGTGATCATTTTCCCATCACCTGTACATGGTCGTGCAAGATGCCCAAACAAAAAGAGGGATCAGCATGTGTACATTACCTATAGGTCTTTAAAAAAAACTAAACAAAGATACTTTTCTACACGATCTTAGCCTTACGCCCTTTCTTGATGTGTACAATTGTACCGACCCAGGTAAGGCTGTATATGTCTTACTTGATCTGTTCCTAGGGGTGCTAAACAAACATGCGCCAGAAAGAAGAAAGCGAGTCCGATCCCGCCAGCCTCCCGGATTACCAACGAAATCAAACAAGCAATAGAGGACAGAAATAAAGCTAAGAAAGAAAAGAAATTTTAAGAATTTAAAAGATTGCAAAATAAAGTTAAGTACTTAGTTAGAGAGGCGCAGAGATCGTTTGTAGCCAAAACAGTCGAAAAAGACAGAAACCCTTCCTCTATCTGGACAGCACTTAATACGCCTACCAACAACAAGCGTAAACAATGCAATACCATTCCAGAAAACCTCTCCGCTGAGGAGTTTAATAAGCACTTTCTATCAGCCCCCAAAGACTTACTCAGTTCTCACAATCGCGATGAGTCGATATATTCTACACCAGAGAAGCTAACAAAGTTATGTAAGCAAAGATTGTCCTCAGATGATATTTCGTTATCCCCGATATTGCTGTACACGAGGTAGGCAAATGCATTTCCATCCTAAAAAAGAAAACGTCTTCGGGCAGTGATAGTATCAATGGATATATCCGTGACCTGTCGAAACCATACATAGTGGAACCTCTTACATACATTTATAACCTGTGTATACAAAAAAATTCTGCCCTGTAGCTTTCAAAAAATCAAAAATAGTGCCTGTTCCTAAAGCAAAAGATTAATCTGAAATTAATAACTTTCGCCCCATTTTCCTTCTATCAGTTCTCTCGAAGCCTCTTGAAAAGCATGTTCACAAACATCTTCTGGAATTTCTTGAAGAAAGGTCCCTATTATGTCAGTACCAGTCAGGGTTTCGTCCCAAGCATTCATGCCACACTGCACTCGCACGAATAGTGAATTCGTGGGTCAACAGCATAAATGATAATAAAATGGCGGGCGCTGTCTTCTTGAATCTAAGGAAAACGTTCGATCTTATCGATCATACCATCTTATTGAAAAAGCTTGCCACCTACTTCAACAATAAGAGCCCGTCAGCTCTTTCGTTTCTGAACTCCCATCTTACAAAAAGAACACAAACAGTCTACGTCAATGGAAAATGTTCTTCTGAACAAGTTTTTCGAGTATGGAGCGCCCCAGGGGTCTATTTCAAGCCCACTACTGTTCTGTATCTTCATTAACGATCTACCGTTACATGTAACGTGTACTGACGCTGAGTGTGACATGTTTGCCGGCGACTCAACATTGCATTCCGCTGGTAAAACTGGCCTGAAATTGCAAATAATCTTCAAGAGAGTCTTCATGAAGTCTCTCGGTGGTGTAATGAAAATCGCATGCTTGTAAATCCCACAAAAACAAAAGGCATGCTTATCACAACCCGCCAGAAACATCAGCTCCAACCTCCATCACTCAACCTTTCCTTTTACTCCATCCCAGTTAAGCAGGTCAGTCAACACCGCCTGCTTGGAGTAATAATAGATGATGATCTAAGCTGGCAAATCCACCTATTCTATATGAGAAAACATTTATCCAAAAAGTTGTTTCTACTTTCCAAACTTGAAACGATCATTGACCTTAAGACGCGCAAACTATTTTTTAAAATGCCTACATTAAACCACACATTGATTATGCCTTAAAAGCAATATGTGATGGCTGCAGTGAAAATCACTCCAAGAAGATAAACTCAATATACAAGCGCGCTGCAAAGCTTATCCTCCCTGATCCGTCTTAATCCACTGATGCCAAGCTGCAGGCCATCGGACTTCTCCCTCTGGTTAAGCACCTCCTACTAAACAAATGTGTACTGATGCACAAAATTCTTAACGAGAAAGCTCCAGCTTACTTATCTAGGTTTTTTTTTTCTCCAACTGAAAAGAAATACAGCACCTCCATGAACAGACTCTCTATAAAAAAAAGTACCCGAATAGACCTGTTCAAATCTAGCCTGTCTTATCGAGGTGCTTTTTATGGAACTCGCTTCCTCCCACTATTCAACAAACCACGTCCCTCTCTCTGTTTAAAAGTAGACTACATAATTACCTTTCTAAATCTAAGACAACGAAATGCTGATCCTTTCTTCTTCTTTGTTTTCTAGACATGATACGTTTCATGTTCTCACTTTTCGCTAGTTTTTTTCTGCTTCCCATCTAGCCTCCAAATTGTGTTTTTTCTTCTGTTTTCCAACTTGTTTTTGATAGTACACAAAATATCCTACCTACTTCAATGTTAGATATGTGTGCACGTACGTGTGTATTTGTATGTACAAAAGTGCGCATGTTGCACGAGTACATGTATTTGTGTGTCTGTGTGCGTGTGTGTGTGTGTGTTTGTTTGTTTGTGTGTGTGTGTGTGTGTGTGTGTGTGTGTGTGTGTGTGTGTGTGTGTGACGTTTATATCTAGTTAGTTTTTGTTGTTCCTTTTCTTTTTTAAGTAGCTTTGCAAAGACAGATTGTAAGAAAGGTCTGCGCGCCTAATATCTCAATCCTTAGAAAATAAAGTTTTGTTCGTTGACTTTCAGTTTTGCTGGTAGTATCTCCGGGGATAAGAAAAGAAGTTCAAAGTGTAATGACGTAAATATTTATGCAAGGGGGAAAGTAGAGCAACTCCAAAACACGTCAAATTCATTGTCATGTACAATCAGCCCACGTACTCAGTTGTAGAAAACTAGTCGTGTGTCGATTTAACTCATTGTGCCCGAGGTACGAAATACCCACATTTTTGAGTTATCCTCCGAGGACTGCATTACAATTCAGAAGACAGATCGACCATTATAGTTCAAGGGTGGTGGCAGAATAGCTTGGCGCCAATAGGCGCCAAGCTATTCTGCCACCACCCTTGAACTATCTTGGTCGAGCCATATCTTGTGGTGTGTTACGGGCAGAATGAGTTAATCGACACGAGGCGGGACAAAATCTTCAGTTTTCTGAGAGAGGCCAACATTTTCAGCTAGATTTCATTATTTGTAGACCAGGTGAATTTTACTGTTTTGACCTTCTCAAAACAATGTAGACAGATCCCTTAAAGACTTGTACGACATTTTAGCCGAAATATTATTAATAGATATTGACATCTTGTCTTAAAACTTTTCTTTTAGTTTGGCTGGTCAGATTTTTACCGTTTCCGCCGTGAGATGGTCTTAGTCGCCTGCTCGGCGTTAAACCCAACTAACCAACCAACCAACCAACCAACCAACCAACCAACCAACCAACCAACCAACCAACCAACCAACCAACCAACCAACCAACCAACCAACCAACTAAGCAACTAACCAACTAACTAACTATTACAAGTTCGAATATGACACAAGTCGCCGGATAAAGCTACTCTTGCTCAGAGGTCACGACTGCACTTTTTGTATGTAAATTACTTTGCTTACTTTAAACAATATTCGGATATAACGATATGTACGTTTGTGTTCCTTGGCGATTGTTCATCAATTCGAAGTTTACTGTACATCAGTCACGCAAACTGATTGACAATATTCTGTTCGAAATATAATAATAATAATAATAATAATAATAATAATAATAATAAAGAAAATGTGTTTGATCGCATTAACTCTCTCCAAGTAATAAAGGTCCTCGGGCCCAAAACGGCCGAAGTGGGCCCGCGCACGGCTGTATAAACGTTCTTAGTAGGTATTTATACAAAATATATTTCGAACTAATTAACCCTATTTCACCCTGCCTGGAGCTGGTCGCTTTAAAATGCTGAGGAGTGTAAGTGTAACCCCTCCCCTGGCACTGGACTCATATTTTGTTTCTGAAATCTTTCATTTAGCGACCTAAAACCACAACCACCAAAGAAACGTAGGTACAAATTAGCCCAAGCAAGAGGCATAGATTCTCATGAGCCCCCGCGACTGCGGGGGCTCATGAAGCTCTATGCCTCTTGCAGGGTCTATGTCGCTTGAAACTTTTATTGTCAGTGAACGGGTTAAAGGAAGCGTGAATGTTCCTGGTGCATGCTAGGACAAATACTACCATAATCAATTAAACTATTTGTCAGTTTAAGCCGTGCGTGAAAATATCCGCTAGTGAAAGTCATCTTTCTCGCCTGTCAATAAAGTCGTCCTCTTTTCCAGAAATAACACCCTCTGTTCGAGGAACAGTTTCGTCAAGATCAGGGGAAAAAGAGGCATAGACTGCAGGGGTTCATGTGAATCTATGCCTCTTGCTGCTGTAAGTAGATGGTTGAAAAGTGGAAAAGACTGATTTCTTAAATTTACTTGTTAAGTTTGCCGCACAGGACACACTGATGGAAACTAGATTACACTATATTTTCATTTTCAAAATTTTGGATTCGGTGTGCCTGCATCAATCCGTGTGTGATGGGTGTTATTAATGATTGTTAGTGAGTGTTAAAGTGTAATAGTGTGACAGTGTGTGTGTATGTGTGTGTGTGTGTGTTTGTGTGTGTTGGTCAATGTGTGTGTGTGTGTGTGTGTGTGTGTGTGTGTGTGTTTGTTGGAGAAAGAGAAAGAAAATATGTGTTGAAAGTAAACAAAAAACAAACAAACAAAAAACAACAAACAACAACAACAACAATAACAACAACAAAACCCAACAACAACAGAACATGAACAAATGCAAGCGTAAGTTTACACAATTAACCAGATCAGCAGAAAAATGATAAAAATAAAACAGAAATTGCAGAAACCTGTTGAGAAAAGTACGGGAAAAGGCAGTGTCTGCAAACACGTTATTCAAGAAGACCTACGAGTAATAACGCGTTCAGAAGTTGTCTGTTCAAGCCGCCAGAGGCGTTTCTACTGAAGCTCAAATCATACTGAGCAGTCACTTCAAACTTACGTCAAAGTTACGTACTTTTTTCCACTTCTACAGCAGGGTTTAAAGATGAATGGACTGTGACACCTGCAAGGATAGTGCCTGGTTAGTTTGCGACTGGATAAGCACCAAGCTAACCAGGCACTACCGGCCTTGCAGGCGTCCAGTCCATCAACCTCCCTTGATATGTTCGTGCTGCTGAGCAGACGACAAAAAAAAAAAGAGAGAGGTTTGGCTTTGGAAAGGAAACTGAATGTAATTACTAAACTGTCGTAAGAAGGGTTTTTTCAGAAACTGGAAGCCAGACATAGCCGAAAGTTGTTTCATTTAACCCCTTCGCTGCCAGTGGACGCAGACTGTGTTCCTGAAATCTGTGTTAATTCAAGCGTAAAAACACAATCATCCGTCACAGGAACATGAAGTCATACCAAGCGGTTTTAGTAAGAAGTATAGATCCTCATGAGCCCCCGCAACTGCGGGGGCTCGTGAGGATCTATACCTCTTGCAGTTGGATGGTGTCGGTCTCGGCAGTGAAGGGGTTAAACGCCTCGGAAAAGGTTACCCCCTAGGCCTCTTGGAAAAGGTAAGTCTGTCATAGGAACACTTTGTGAAACAAGCCAGACGTTGGTATGAAGTGTCGTAACAACAGCTGTTTCAATTTTTTTTTCTTGGCCACACACTAGCAGAACTTTCTTGTTTAATTTTTTTAGAGGATCCAAAACTATGTTAAAATTGTGGATCAAGTCAATACCCTATTTTTTTTCAAAGATGATAAAATTAAAGGCTTTACGTCAACAAAGTACGACATCTATCAGTGTGTGTCAGTAATAAATAAATAATGAACGAACGAAAGAGCGAAGAAATAAGCAAAAAAAAAAAAAAAAAAAAAAAAGCAAGGAAACAAACAAACAAACACACTGACCAGCTGCAGCGAATCTCTGTGTTCTGATCTATGCAGTTATTGCAGTGGACGAGATAAAATGTCGTTCAACACAAGGTCGAGGAAACGAATTTTGTCCCCTGACAACGGGTCCGAGCGTTCGTTATCAGGGAACAAAACTTGTTGAGTCCGAAATAGCTCAGGCGGTTAAACGTCGGAGCAGGAGAGCGAAGGGAATTGCCGGGTCGGGGTTCGAATCCCATCCCGGCCTCGGTAGCTGGACTCACAATCCAGGGGAAAAACGGATTTGTTCAATAGCATGTTCGTTGAAAGGTCCTGGTAAATAAAAGTGGCACAGTTGGAGTGCACCTGAGTTGATCAGTGTTCAGGTCGTACTCCATAGGCAATAGATTTCCCTGTCCCCCATAACCCGCCCATCAGGGACATCCATGATCACCTCGGTGCTGTGGACGTTAAACCCGAACTAACCAACCAACTAAAAATTGTATAATTATGTTTCCTCACCCTGTGAGTTAACCCGGACCCAGTTAAACCAAAGCCAGGGGCGGATCGGGGGTGGGGGGGGGGTGGGGGTTCCAGGGGTTCCGGACTCCCCCCCCCCGCGCCCACCCCCCGCGCCCCCCCTTTCCAAAATTCTTTAAAATGCAATAACAAAGTCCCTTTTTGGGGTGTTTGCACCCCCCCCCCCCTTTTCACACACGCACACGTTTCCCGCCGCCCCCTCCCCCGAGTTGTTTGATATTTTTACGAGCGATGAGAGTCTTAACACACACGCGCCTTCTCTTTCTCCCCCCTCCCCTCCTCCCACCCCCTACCCCCCCCCCCCCCCCCGCCCCGCTTTTTTACTTTTCGGCCACTGGAAGCAAGGTCTAGCGTCGGGGATGCCTATTGTATCAGGTTGAAGGTCCCAATCAAAAAGTTGGAAACACCCCCCACCCCCTCATTCCCCCTACGAGGTAACTGATTCGCCCCTAAAAGCTGCTGTCTAGAAGAAAATAGCAGACACATGAGATGCATGTCCAAATATAGAGAGAATGAATGATGGGGTTTCTTTTTTGGCTCTGGGATGTGCTTGCTTGCACAATGTTAATAATGTTTCCATTCATCCATCTATCCGTCCGTCCGCCCGTCCGTCCGTCCGTCTATCCATCAATTCATCCATCCATTCATCAGTCACTCAGATGCTTTAAATTTCAACCTGAGAAGATTATTCTTGCTTATAAATTCACTATGTAAACAGTTTTACCATTTTCATGCACAAGGCCTTTACCATGACTAAATGCCCACATTTTCGCATCGCTTCTGAATATCTGCTTACAAATATCGATTGTGGAAGATCAAGGGTAGTGCTTGAATAGGCGCCGAGCTATTCAGTCACTACCCTTGATCTAACATAGTCAATACTTCTCTCTAGGCATTGGCACCGGCAGTAAAAAGCTTAAAACATTATCTCTGTCAGCTGAAAATGGCTTATCGGTAAAGTCCCCATGTAAAGGTCGACAGTTATATGAAATATGGTCTCCCAGAAAGTAATCAAGAGGCATAATGGTCTTTCCTAAAATAAGTTAGCGTTTCTGGGCTTGTTTTGATGTCATATGACCTACAAGACAGAACTTGTAATGGCATGGGAAGACTGATTTCCTCAGACAGAAAATTCAACGAAGAAAAAAAAAAAAAAAAAAAAAAAAAAAAAGAGGAGAAGAGGAGAGGAGGGAAATGATGGACTTTAATCAAAGTAGTACCGATAGCTGCTGGACACATGGCATAATATATTTCTTTTAATGATTGTTCTCTTGCTTTTCAAACAAAAACGTACAGTTTGCCTTATATTGCGGGTTTAACACAGAGCCCAATGGTCAAAACCCCAACTTTGGAAGTGCTTTATACTCCATAACAGTTCTGGAGACAGATAAAGTTCAAGGGTGGTGCCAGAACAGCTTGGCGCCTACGGGCGCCAAGCTGTTCTGGCAGCACCTTTGAACTATCATGGACGATTCATATCTTGTAATGTGCTAAGGCTGAATGAAGTTCTGCAATAGGCAGACGAAAGGCGTCCATGTTTGTGAAAAGCGAGGTTTATGTTCTGCTACAAAAGCTCAAAGGAGCCACAGACTCACACACATACACACAAACTTAAAGATACCATTCCTGTTTGACTCCATCTGTAATCAGATTGAAAACCTAATACTACCATGCTACATTAACAAGAAGACTTTCATTTGAAATCTTCTACGAAGCACTACCTACCTGTTGCGCAAAACTAACTAACTATTATATTTTAAAAGTAACGTCTTCTGGAAAGTGTAGTGATCAGCGACGGTGAATGTTGCGCAAAAGGTTATTGGGCCGACGTTGTCTGCCGTTGGCCCGTGCACGGCCTAAGGCCGTGTGCGGACAAACGGGCAGACAACGTCGGCCCAATAACCTTTCGGGCACTGGGTAGCCTATTGCGTATATGTTGTTGAAATCCTACACATATGTGTGCCTGAACTTCCCTTTCCAGCTGAGCAATGTCTCTTGAAACCCCGTGCCTGTAAAGCTCTAGCACGAGCCATCCGAGACGTCGGCTGAGACAGGCCGGGCCTTTAACAGGAACTATAAAATGTCATATAACTCGGCCTCCAAATGGAAAATTGCTTTTGCTCCGCGCAATATCCTGCCGCTGGAAGGTGGAGTGTTTTTTCCGACCTGATTCCTATCGGGTATCGAAGGCAGCGGGATATCATTTGCACTTTATTTTTAGACGATTTCTCGGAATTACGATCCCTAAAAAAGACTCAAAATATTTTGGATGTTTGGGAGAAAATAACCCAACGAAGAAAGAAGCACGCTTAGAAAAGACAACACAATTTATCAATATTTCGAGTAAAAACCCCTTTAAAAAAAAAAAAAAGACTAACAATCGAGAATACACTTTGCTACTTATCTTATCGGTGCGTGTAGAAGTTTGTTTGTCCATTTTGAAAATGGGTTTTCACCCGAAATATCAATAAATTGTGTTGTAACTTTCTTTTCTAAGCGTGCTTCTTTCTTCGTTGGGTTCTTTTCTGCATTTTACACGCTTGGCAGTCACCATTTTGTTTGGATTTTAAGTTGTGTGTGTGTGTGTGTGTGTGATGAAGCTCTATGCTTGTGCATAGTGCTCGCACAATAGGATTAGTACGGTACGGTTTTTGTTAACGGTTTGTTTGTGCCGAAAGTCCGTGGGGCCTGCTTCCCACGTGGAATATGTAAGACATGGTTAGCACGGGATTTTTTAGTGAGTTCTGTTTAGTGAGTTCTAGGCGGAAGCTGTGACTGTCAGAGGTCTAGATCGGCAGTGCGGGCTGTTTTGTCGTATGGAACGGTTGTGTTCGAGTTACCTAGCCCGCATTCCAAGACTCTGAAGCCTAGATTTCAGGTATGTTTCTATAAACGTAGTATTGATAGTTGTTTAGTTAAAGACAGTATGCGTGGTAGGATTAATGTGGTTGTATAGCGGTGTTCCGGTTTGGTTTAGTATAGTATGTTTAGAATTCGGTGAAGTAACCGGTGTTTCTGTATACAGTTGTTTACCGAGTTAGATGACTAAAGGAATATGAAGAAGTGTGTATGTCTAAGCCGCTATGAAGATAGTACGTGGTTGGGTAAGCATAGTCTTTTCCAGGGTATAGAGTAATGTGTAGCAAGAGTGTTAGGCTATAGTCTGTGTCAAGATAGTGACAGAGATGGGGTGATACGAAAATAGTTTATGAAGCACGTGTGTGTGTGTGAATGAACGTGTGGGTTATTTGTATCAGCCAGGTTACGTGACGTTTCTCATTGATCCAATTTGTTGTGTGTTTAGCAAGTGTTACGTTGGGACTTTTGTCTATTCAGAGTTCTTGTAACGAGAATGGAAAGACGGACGCCGAGACGTCGAGTCGCAGGTGGGACCTACGTGAGGTCATCCCTCCAGCTCTTCTGAGAGTGAGTCTGACTGGGGACCAAGACACCCAAGTCCAAGTGAGAACTGAGTACCGTACGAGAACGAGGACGTCCGTGCCCAAAGAGAGACAGGACGGCGACAAGCGTACGACGAAGGACTTTCACGCCTAGACGTGAGAAGGACCAACGTAACCAGGCAACAACATCAAACAGGTTGGAGGCAATGTGAGACTAAGACCTAACCTGGCAAAGATATTGTGATACGTGTGTGGTGTGATAATAGAACAGTGTATATAGTTGATAATCATTTAAGTCGTTCTTTTCATTTATAGTGTATAAAGGTTACTTTAGAAAGGGGGCCCGTGTGTTGTGTTTTACCGCATGAATGCGCCCGTCTGAGTCAGTGGCGGTGTATGCGTCTGTTGCGTGAGAGTCTGTGCGTACGACTGTGGGCAAGTCTGCGTGCGTTACAGTGGTGACCCTGTTTTAGCGGTAGGTTAGAAGTATTTGCGAGCGATAGGGAGTAGCGATTTTAGAGTAGGATTTGTTGCTATGTGCATGTTGTTGTGTTAGATTCCCCTCTCCGATTCTAGGGGGTAAGATCCGTTATTTCTGTAGTTTTCTGGATCTTACGAGGAGTTAGTTCTTGTTTCTTCCTTTTGTATAGGTAGTGTTCTTTTTCCTTGCTCTTCTTTCTATCGTTCTTATTTTTCGTTCCATCTGGACGTCAAGTAGGTCACTGTTTCTGCGTAAGTTGATATTGTGAGATTTCATTAAGTTTTTTTTTTTCGTCATTTGGTTGTGGTATTTGTATATTTACGTTTTCAAGTTTTGGGAAGTTGTAGCAAATATGGAGGTAGACCCAGTAGAGGCGTACATTAAACAGGGTGAAAGGTTAGGACTTAAGGATGAGAAGCTTTTTGATTACGTAGAGAAATGTAGGGATAGAGAGGATAGAGCGAGAGAAAGAGAAGCTCAGAGAGAAGAAAGAGAAGCTCAGAGAGAAAGGGAAGAGAGAGAAAGAGTACTTAAGAAAGAGGAACTAGAGGTTCAGAAAGCCATAAAGGAGAAAGAGTTAGAGGTTCAGAGGGTGAGGGACGAGAAAGAATTAGAAATTCGTAGAGGGGAGAAAGAGTTGGAAATGCAGATACAGAGGGAGGAGAAAGAGCTAGAAATTCAGAGAGAGAGAGAAGAGAAAGACAGAATACTTAAGAAAGAGGAAATGGAGCTAAAGGAGAAAGAATTAGAAGTACAGAGAGAGAGAGAGAAAGAGAAGAGAGAGCGTTTCAGAGAGAGAAAGACGAAAAGTCTCTAGCGTTTCAGAGAGAGAAAGACGAGAAGTCTCTAGCCTTTCAGAGAGAGAAGGACGAGAGGGAACATGCCTTAAGAGAGAAAGAATTGGAATACCAGAGAGAGAAAGAGGAGAAAGATAGGGATGTACAAATACAGTTAGCTCGAGATACGGGATCTAGACCAGATAGTGATTCAGTAGGCCGAGGAATACGCAATTTTCCTAAACTGCCGATGTTTAAAGAGTCCGTGGACTCTATTGACGCTTTTTTGTGCCGTTTTGAGTCTCATGCGCAGGCGTTGAGTTGGCCTCCTGCCAACTGGCCCGTTTTGCTTTCATCTGTGCTTGAGGGTCAGGCCTTGAGTCTTTACCATAGTTTGACCGTTTCGGGGAACATAGAGTACGAGACTTTGAAGGAGTGTCTCTTGCAGAAGTTCCAGTGTAATGCGGAAGGTTTTAGAGAACGCTTGAGAGCTTGTCGGCCAGAGACAGGGGAATCGTTTATGTCGTTTGGCAAACGATTGTCCCATTTGCTCGTACGTTGGGTCGAACTGTCAAAGATCGACCACACGTACGAAGCATTGTTCGATCTCATGTTGGCTGAACAGTTCTTTGGGAGCGTTTCCAAGGATCTAGCGGTATTCTTGAGAGAGCGTAACCTCAAGACTACGGACGAGTTAGTACAGCACGCGGAGGCTTTTCGGATGGCGCATCCTACGAAAAACCTCGCGCGTAGGACCGAGACACCGCCAGTCGGGTTGGTCGCTGCTAACACGACTGAGGGTTACCGGGGCATAAATACTTTGCGTGGAGCCCAGCTGGGTAACGGTAGAGGTAGTTTGCTTTTTCGACGCGGTGATCGAGGTAACAGCAATGGCGGTGGCGATCCGTACGCACATGGAGGGACTTCTTTGCGTGGGTATGGTCGTGGTCGTGTTGCGAGTTCGGACACGCAGTGTTTTTCTTATAGTGGGTACGGGCACTTCAGTCGGAGCTGTCCGTACTACAGTGCAGGCGCGCAGTATGCTGGTTATCAGGAACACGGCCATCTGGCTCATCAAGGTCCTAATAGTCCTGGTATGGTGGATGGGGCGGTGCAGCCCACTCACGTAGCCAGTTTTGCGGTCCCAGTCGGGGAGGAACCACAGCTGGGCGCGGTGTGTTCAGCTAACGGAGTTGGTTGCCTACCGCTGGTAGACGGGGTTGTAAATGGATGTCTTGTTTCTGTTCTCCGTGACTCCGGTACAACGACCGCGGGGGTCAGGCGTAGCCTTGTTAGACCAGATCAGTTCATAGGCGAGACACAGAAAGTAGTTTTGTTTGGAGGCAAGATAGAAGTTTTTCAGTTAGCTAAGATAGAAGTTGACACGGAGTTTTTCACAGGTGATCTGGTTTCGTGTGTCATCGACGAGCCAGTAGTTGATTTAGTTCTGGGTAACATGAAGGGTGTGCAGGCAGTCATCGCTAAAGTTGGAGCGATTAAGCGAGCTCATGTTCCTAGCGGTGCAGTCGCGACGAGAGCTCAGAGCAAGCGTGCTCGTGGGCAGAGGGAACGTGTTATTTCCGTCCAGAAACAGGGAATCGGTCAGCGGGTGTGGCCCAACAGTCGGGTTGGTCTGAGACGGCATACTTCTGTTGCGGACAGAAATGCGGCTCAGCACCCAATATTTAGGTAGATCGGAGACTAGGGTCTCGCGATTGTAGGTAGGTCGGAGACTGGGGTCTCGCGATCGTGTGGGCAGTCGTTGGATCGATTTCATTTCTGAAGGTTTTAACGCGTTAGTTCTGTTTTGGCTTTCGCTGTGCGATCCGAGAGTGTGCGTTGAGGCTTAAGGCTGTAATCTTTTTTCTTATATTCTAGGTAGTAACAGTTAGTCCTTTCCTGTTTTCGGATGATATTACGTCGAGTAGTCTTAAAAAGAAACTCGGTCGTTTCTTTTTTTTTCCCGAGGAAGGGGGAATTGTGATGAAGCTCTATGCTTGTGCATAGTGCTCGCACAATAGGATTAGTACGGTACGGTTTTTGTTAACGGTTTGTTTGTGCCGAAAGTCCGTGGGGCCTGCTTCCCACGTGGAATATGTAAGACATGGTTAGCACGGGATTTTTTAGTGAGTTCTGTTTAGTGAGTTCTAGGCGGAAGCTGTGACTGTCAGAGGTCTAGATCGGGAGTGCGGGCTGTTTTGTCGTATGGAACGGTTGTGTTCGAGTTACCTAGCCCGCATTCCAAGACTCTGAAGCCTAGATTTCAGGTATGTTTCTATAAACGTAGTATTGATAGTTGTTTAGTTAAAGACAGTATGCGTGGTAGGATTAATGTGGTTGTATAGCGGTGTTCCGGTTTGGTTTAGTATAGTATGTTTAGAATTCGGTGAAGTAACCGGTGTTTCTGTATGCAGTTGTTTACCGAGTTAGATGACTAAAGGAATATGAAGTGTGTATGTCTAAGCCGCTATGAAGATAGTACGTGGTTGGGTAAGCATAGTCTTTTCCAGGGTATAGAGTAATGTGTAGCAAGAGTGTTAGGCTATAGTCTGTGTCAAGATAGTGACAGAGATGGGGTGATACGAAAATAGTTTATGAAGCACGTGTGTGTGTGTGTGAATAAACGTGTGGGTTATTTGTATCAGCCAGGTTACGTGACGTTTCTCATTGATTCAATATGTTGTGTGTTTAGCAAGTGTTACGTTGGGACTTTTGTCTATTCAGAGTTCTTGTAACGAGAGTGGAAAGACGGACGCCGAGACGTCGAGTCGCAGGTGGGACCTACGTGAGGTCATCCCTCCAGCTCTTCTGAGAGTGAGTCTGACAGGGGACCAAGACACCCAAGTCCAAGTGAGAACTGAGTACCGTACGAGAACGAGGACGTCCGTGCCCAAAGAGAGACAGGACGGCGACAAGCGTACGACGAAGGACTTTCACGCCTAGACGTGAGAAGGACCAACGTAACCAGGCAACAACATCAAACAGGTTGGAGGCAATGTGAGACTAAGACCTAACCTGGCAAAGATATTGTGATACGTGAGTGGTGTGATAATAGAACAGTGTATATAGTTGATAATCATTTAAGTCGTTCTTTTCATTTATAGTGTATAAAGGTTACTTTAGAAAGGGAGCCCGTGTGTTGTGTTTTACCGCATGAATGCGCCCGTCTGAGTCAGTGGCGGTGTATGCGTCTGTTGCGTGAGAGTCTGTGCGTACGACTGTGGGCAAGTCTGCGTGCGTTACAGTGTGTGTAATCGCCAAAACAAAACTGTGAAATGGTCGCTTTCAGGAACAAGTGATACCACAACATGTGTGATGATCTGCAATTTGAACCACCCTGTACACATCGCAACGACGAAGCACTGTTCTGCGGATAGAATCGAGCGAAGTAACCAGTGTGTGATCTGAACTTAGTGTAGCTAGGGCCAAGACTGATCAAAGACGCTGCGGCACACAAACTGTACTTCTTAACCCCTTCGCCCCCAGTGATCACGGATTTTGCGTTTGTGAAACCACTGCACACTCACGGTCGACATTCGCCTCAAGAACACAAATAAAGCCGAGGACCAACAATGGGCAGAACGAACATAGGACTAACAAGAGACATAAATCCTCATGAGCCCCCGCGATTGCGGGGGCTCATGAGGATTTATGTCTCTTGCAGATGGGTAACGTTCGTCTTGGGGTTAACGCACTCGAGACATGCCGCATACGGATACGCGGCGACATGCTGCGTTTCCGTACACGGCACGTCTCGAATGTGATAAATATTCTAAGAGATCTACATTCTAATAGTCCACAAGCTAGGAAGGTCTACCGTGCACCCCCCTCCCCCCCCCCCCCCCAGTACTCAATAAGATGGATTTCAAAGTGTTCCTTAGTATGTCCTGAGATGTTTAAGCCATGTTCCCCGAAAATCCTTAGGAACACACCAGAGATATAGCCGATGGCGCAAGGGTACCCCCATTCACGCTCTTCGCATGTGCTAAAATGAGGTTGAGAAACATTTTCCTCTAAATAAATCAGAATTCATTCCAGAAGCCCAAATCAGGCAATATTATGTTAAGGCACACGTTCTGCAGCCTCTGCAAAAAACAGAATGAAAAAATATTGAATCTCTGGCTCACAGTGAAGGTATTTGTGGACCCAGCAAACGACCATTTCCGCGAAATCGCAAAAAAAAAAAGACAAAAATAATGTGTCAGATGCCTTCAGACATTTTCTATAGTGCTGGCAGTCCATTTTCAGGCTTACATTATTAAAACAGGATGTTACAATTATTATAAACTTGACTAGGTGATGCTGTGATCACTGTGAGTGCCACAGTGGTTGATTTTGTATCCCTACCCCCAAGTTGTAAAAATACACAAAATTAATTAGAAAAAATTTCTAAAGTTATTCCATTTCATTTTGACCTTTCTTTACCTATTAAGTTTCAATAATGTGAGCATAAGGTGCAAGAAAATAAGGAAAGTCGGCATCCTTTACGGTACATTCGTGGTGAATGATAGCTTTTTACCATTTAAAATTGCCAAATTGGGAAACATACGTTGTTTCCGGTGCCCTCAGAAATTTTGTATACTACCGATAGGTCTTTGTTAGGTTTTATTGGTTAGGATAGAGTACCACAGTTACTCCCAACCTGATTTTGTGATGCTATGATGCATTTAGGGGCCACAGTGGCTGAATCTGCTGCCCTACCCCCATTTTACCAGTACGCAAAGTAACGCAAAATAATCATAAAAATTGCTTACGTAATAGTCCTCTGTTTAAAAATTTTTTGTTGCCAGTTTTTTTTAAAGTATGCATACTGAGCATAAAAAGTTGTGATCATTTCATTAATTTCAATGTAACCCATCAATTTAATTGTAACTATTTTTAACTGGCTGGTCTTTTAGGTGATATTTTACCTAGCGTAAGGCGGGTCTAGTAAGGTCTCCCCTTTTCCTTTCATTTATTTTTTTTTATCTAGAAATGTGTAAATATGAATATGCGTAATAAAGTTTCATGGTTCCTAATAGCCAAAACAATGTTATCAAAAATACTTAGTTTTCACATGTCGACCACGAGATCTCCACTTCCACCTTCTGCAACGTTCAATCTTTTTTTATGGCCGTCTTTAAATCTTATATTGTTCTGGCTGCCAATAAGTGAGCTGTCAAGAGCTAGGCAGCATGTTTTCAGAGTTTGGTGTATAGGGGGCGTGTCTTCTGGTCAGAACTGCCAGCAGACCGCTTCTCTGTATGGACATGTTTGGAGAATGTGCTAAGGAGACCGATTTTCTACGCCAAATTCGCATAGGGCTGTTTCCACATGACCCAGTCTCACGAGGTGAGTTCAGCAGGGTCCTTACGGTCTGTGAACATTTGTGAAAGTTGTAAAAAAATGGCAAGGCTTTTTGAGGGCCCTGGAAAGTCTGTCAATTTCAGTCCTTTTCCTTAAAGTCTGTGAAAGTTTGTAAAAAATGACAACGTACTGGTAAACTTTTGTCTACTTCTTTTTTTTTTCTCCCTCAATTTGTGACTATTCCCATTGCAAACGATCATGCTGACGCTTGTTGCAAGTGATCTATATTTAGCTCTGATCATAAAGTGACTGCATGGCGAACATTCTGATTGGTTGTTTACGCTTCTACCGAAGTCCGCCATTCACTAAGCGTTCTTTTATTTTGGTATCTCTTCACGCATTAGGCACGGAAGCTTCAAATAATTGCTGATACAGAGTGATCTGATTAAAGTGTGTAAAGCTTCAGGCTTCAGTTTGGGTTTGTGAAACGTTCCTGCTTTTCTGGATGGACCCAGTCCAGAGTAATCAGTGTGTAGATGAAAGATGGTGGCCTGGCTCTCCCTGTTCAGCTTGTTGATGTCATCTGCCCACGGGCTGCAGCCGCCATTCTGCTTTTGCCAATCACTTTGTTGTTGTAGTGTCTCCATTCCCAGCTAGTCCAGAATGCACTGGAATCCACTGCAGCACTATTTTGTGGACAGGGCATCCAGTCTCTCTTGAAGCTTCCTGGTGAGATCAGTGGATCAAGCTGCTGCCTTTCCCTAGCTAGTGCTCTGCTGCTGTGTTGAGCACCTGCAGATCTGTACGATAGTTGGAGCTGCTGCCGCTAGCTGGTAAGGAGAGGGAGGTAGTAGTGCGGTCTGCACAACAGATGTACACGCCACTTCCTTCATTCAACACGGCATCTTGTGTGGTATCACAGCTGCTGTGAGGGTAGCGCTTGTGCACAACCTCCAGCAAGATGGCTTTGTGCAGTGCCGCGACCTTTGGCAAAGAGTCCTGGAACATTATGTTGTCTTGAAGGCTCTTTCGAGATGTCCAGGTATCTGAAGGGAGCTGTTCACACATCTTTGGGCTTGGTTCCAGGACGTCAGTGTTAGCCCTTTGCAGGACCTTCAGTTGGCAGTTCAGATTGGGCATTTCTGACGGTTCTTGGTCTGCTCCTGTAGTCTCCCATGCTGTCGGTGTTTAGTAAGTCTCTTCATCGTGTGTGCTGTTCTGCATTCCAGTGGCTCAAATGTCCTCCATTTCCTAAATTGGGGTGCTCCAGATGGCTCTAAGAATGTCACTGCATCATGAGAATGACCCATGTTCTGCATCTTGTCAAGCCTGGCTTTTTGGGTTTCAGGCAGTGTTTCATGTTGTCGATGTATCTTGGTACCGCACAACTGGTCTGACCGAGCAGGTGTTTGCTTGTGCCAGGATGCTGTAATTTGCGCCAATGTGGTCCCCACCAGTTCTTCATCAGAGACTCTCTTTCTTTTTTGCAGCTCTAGCTTCCATGGTTTCAATGTGAGGCCTCCACGTGAATCCAGTAATTTATTTGTTGCCAGTAAAGTTGGCCTGTCTGTCTTTGGTACTGGAAGATCTCCAGTTTTGAGGTGACCTCTTCCATCTGATTGAAAGAGATGGTCTAGCTCAGTTTGAGTGGCCTCTTTCAGTCCAGCTGCTGACTCTATAGTCAGCATCCTGGATTCTGGAGGATGCTATTTCTTTATGTTCTGGAGGATGCTATTTCTTTATGCCTCCATGTGAATCCAGTAATTTATTTGTTGCCAGTAAAGTTGGCCTGTCTGTCTTTGGTACTGGAAGGTCTCCAGTTTTGAGGTGACCTCTTCTGTCTGATTGAAAGAGATGGTCTAGCTCAGTTTGAGTGGCCTCTTTCAGTCCAGCTGCTGACTATTGGCAGCATCCTGGATTCTGGAGGATGCTATTTCTTTATGTTCTGCTGCGCTCCACACTGCAAAGTCATCTGCATGGAGGATGTTCAAGACGAACCTTGGTACTGTTGTACTGATGTCATTAATGTAGACCAAAAACAGCATCAGACACAACATCTCCCTGAGGTACACCTTCCCCGAGTTTGACAAGAGTGCTGAATGTGCAGACGATAGAAGCTTCAGCGGCAGCCCCTGTTAAGCATGCCTTAAATAAAAAGAATTACAATTAAATCGATGGGTCACATTGAAATTAATGAAATGGTCACAAATGTTTATGCTCAATATACATATTTTGTTAAGAAAACTGGCAAGAAAAATATTTAATCAGAGGAGCAATTGTTATGATCATTTTTCGTTTCTTTGCGTACAGGTAAAATGGGTGTAGGGCAGCAGATTCAGCCACTGTGGCCCCTAAATGCATCACAGCATCATAAATTCAGGTTGGGAGTAACTGTGGTACTCTATCCTAAACAATAAAACCTAAAAAAGACCTATCAGTTGTATACAAAATTTCTGAGGGCATCAGAAACAATGTACGTTTCCCAATTCAGCAATTTTAAATGGTAAAAAGCTATCATTCACCACGAACATACCGTACAGGATGCCGACTTTCCTTATTTTCTTGCACTTTATGCTCACATTATTGAAACTCAATAGGTAAAGAGAGGTCAAAATAAAATGGGATAACTTAAGCAATTTTTTCTAATTAATTTTGTGTATTTTTACAACTTGGGGGTAGGGATACAAAATCAACCACTGTGGCACTCACAGTGATCACAGCATCACCTAGTCAAGTTTATAATAATTGTGACATCCTGTTTTAATGATGTAAACCTACAAATGGACTGTCAGTGCTATAGAAAATGTCTGAAAGCATCTGACACATTATTTTTGTCTTTTTTTGCGATTTCGCGGAAATGGTCGTTTACTGGGTGCACAAATACCTTCACTGTGAGCCAGAGATTCAATAGTGTTTCATTCTGTTTGTGCAGAGGATGCAGAAGGTGTGCCTTGACATAATATTACCTGATTTGGGCTTCTGGAATGAATTCTGATTTATTTAGAGGAAAATGTTTCTCAACCTCATTTTAGCACCTGCGAAGAGCGTGAATGGGGGTACCCTTGCGCCGTCGGCTATATCTCTGGTGTGTTCCTAAGGATTTTCGGGGAACATGGCTTAAACATCTCAGGACATACTAAGGAACACTTTGAAACCCATCTTATTGAGTACTAGGGGGGGGGGGGGGGGGGGGGGTGCACGGTAGACCTTCCTAGCTTATGGACTATAATGGATATCCCTGAGTGACATGCTATAGGTTACCTGATTCCTATCTGACTGCTAACCATGTCCCTTACTATGTTGAGCTTACAATGTCGAATTATTTATCTGTTGCACGGCTACGAAAGCGAACATGTGCAGTGCAGTTATATCCCCCCCCCCCCTTCCCCCCCCCCCCCCCCCCCCTCAAATCCCTTTCAGCTCTCGGAGCATTGTCTGCCGTTTAGAACCTCACTGTCAGTTGGGGAATTGTTTTTAAGAGTTTTTTCTTTGTGTGTGTGTGTGTGTGTGTGTGTGTGTGTGTGTGTGTGTGTGTGTGTGTGTGTGTACAAAAATTGATGAATTTTTCATTTTTAAGTCCCTTCTGTTTATAGAAGGGACTTTTTAGGACGGGTCGCGGTGGGACGAATTTAATAGCATGTCCATGGTGTCAAAGGCGGGCAGGCTAAACCTCTAAAAATTGAAGTAACAAGATGAAAATTACGTCATGTTTAGTTATGCTAATCTCGCTGCTGAACGTACATTTTGCGCGAAGCGCCGTATGTGCGTATGTATGTATGTGCGTATGTGTGTGCGTATGTATGTAAACAAGAGAATCTCCGCTATTTCTGTACACACAAGCTTGAAACTTGGCGAAATACTTTCTTAAGTGGGTGGCTAAGAGAGCCTTCGAACATATTGTAATTGAATGTCTCACTGAAGACATAAACAACCGTTTATAGGAAGTCGGTTGACCGTAATTTTTGTCATATTTACTTGAACCTTTGCATATAGCTAGTTTGGAGAAAGACATTGGATGAGTTCGATTGCCAGCGTTGTATCCTTTCAACTTTTCTTTAGTAAAAATTATTTTTTTTTTCAGAAAAGAATTAAAACACTAAAAAACCTTTCTTGTAGAGAAAGTCAGACAGTGGCGGTGACGTAAAAGAGGCAACTCCGTCACCACGCAGACATTGACATAATACTCTAAATATGACTTCATTCTCTCTAGTAGCGCGCACGGCTCTCTCTCTCTCTCTCTTTCTCTCTCTCTCTCTCTCTCTCTCTCTCTCTCTCTCTCTCTCTCTCTCTCTCTCTCTCTCTCTCTCACACACACGCACACACACACACACATGTCCGCATCTCCAGGAGGAATAGATCCTCATGAGCCCTCCAGGCGCATGAGGATCTATGACTCTTGGAGATTTTTGGAGCGCGCGCGCATGCACGCACACCCGGGCACACATCGACGTGCTTTCAGAAGAGCATGCAGGTGACCCGTGTACTTAATATATCATGTAGCTAGGTAAAGTCAACCTGCTTTCACACAAATTATAGCAAGACTGAAATTGTACTTTCTCAAGCCTATGAAAGCGAAAGTGAAACTCATATCACGTAAAATATAAAATTACGTAAAAACTAAAACTTACGTCATGACAAATGACGTTTGACAAATCAATGACGCGTATGTCCTGCGCCCCTTACAGAAGTCACTGACGCATTGGCAGATCTGCAAGACTTTTTCAATAGGAGATAATTCAACATCAGAATCAGATCAAAGACAAAGGGTAGAGACCATTGACAGCGAGGTCAGCTCTCATATAGAAGGGACTGTTTGGGTTATGGTTCATCCTATCTTGTTTTATGTTTTGTGTTGCCAACGTATCTCAAACCCGTATCTGCCGGGCCAAGGAAAATGATTAATGTCTCTTGTTAGTCCTATGTTCTTGAACCGTATTTTGGGTTCCATTTACATTTACATCTGTTTCTTCGCGGAAATGTCGGTCAGCGTGCAGTGGTATCAGACGTAAAATTCGTGAGCGAAGGGCTTAACCATTTCACTACTGATGTTGGCAGATTGTGTTTCTGTAATACGTGTTGCCAAAGAAAATTTCAGCCGTCCAAAGAACATATAAACACTAAACGGTATCACCCAGAGACAGCATAACATGCTACCTTCACCGTAGATCCACATGAGCTCCCGCAACTGCGGGGGTTCATGAGATTATGAGGTTATGTGCCTTTTTGCATTTAAGGGGTTAAAGCTTTTACCTCCGTTACCAGTTGCGGGAAACATATTATATAGTTCATTATTATGGACTTTTTTTTGGTGGCGGTCCTCTGCCAGCTAAGTGCCGTATCCAAACCTTTCAGTAGTAAATCTGACACTTTTCTTCAGTGATTCAAAAACAAGCAAAATTTCCTGTAAACTTTAAACATTAGTATGAGATTTTTTTTTCTCTGCATGGAACCACGATAACGCAATTCTACAGACAGCTAAAGACTGGGACTAACGGAGGAAGAAATTTTAGACTGCCTTTTACACGATTTATTCGTCATCTGGGACATCTTGGGTAAATTGGATTTGCGATGGGAACTGGTTTATTGCTCCGAGGACAAGTTTAAGCAGGAAAATACAACGCTGATGATTTTCTGCAGCTGAGAATTCATATAGATGAACACAGTACTTTCCAGCAATAGGCATAGATTCTCATGAGCCATTGCGGATGCAGGGGCTCATGAGGATCTATGCCTCTTGCAGATGGCTGGGAGGACTGCAGAACAGGAGGCTACAATTGCTAATCGCACATGTCTTGCGAACTCCTTCGCAATGCCCTTCAAATCTTCTGTAAAACTTTATCATGTTTTCATGCTCAGCGCGGACGCTCACAGCTTGGTGGGGTTGGATGGAGAAAGAGGGGGGGGGGGGGGGGAGCGGGGTGGGGGTAGGAGGTGTGAGGAAGCATGGTGCTGATAGCTAAAAGGTTGTGCTTGACGCCTACATGTCCTCAAGGGTAGAGCCTGATTACCTTTGCGCCTTGACAGGATCCGTCAAAGTCCAGCGAAGTGTTTGTATATATAGCGTAAATTAAACATTTAATGACACCAACTCAACGCAAAAGGTTTTTGACTGACGTCAACCTAAGCTGGCCCTGGTCAGCTAAGGCCGATATTGGTCCGATGACTTTTTACTCACCGGGGTGCTTTCTCTAACTTCTCAAAAGACGTACTTTTCTGACAAGTTAGTTAGTCATGTATGACTCTGAAAGAAATAAGGCGGGTTGTAATATTGGAACAGTTCACAAAACCCCACTACCAGTAAACAGCATAAATCCGCATGAGCTCTTTGCGTGTTGTCAGTCTTCATGAACCTCCTCTACATCTTTTCTCATCCCGAAGGAGATCGCATGTGATCTTAGCCCCATTCAGTGACGTGAAACGTGGGTTGTAATGTAATGGCAGAGGGTCGAGGAGACAGGAAATGGCTGTCTTTGCGCAGGCGCGACTCAGTTTTGCGGTATCCCGCGCTTCCGGCGTGGCGGAGGAGTCCGTGAGCCAAACTGGTCATCGGGCCGACGTCGGTCGCAGTTGGGCTGACGTTGTTCCGAGTGTCTCTTCCTTGCTGGGTCGTATGAAACCCCCCGCATACCTCTGTTTACGAGATGCAAGTGTAAATGTGTAATGTCATATCCCTGTGTGCTGGTCTGTAATATTAGACCTTGCGGCTTTCAGTCGCAAGGTCAGTCCAAAATCACAGACCAGCACACAATCACATATTTGTGTCGTAATCAGGGAAAATTAAATGACTGTAACTTCAAAATCACAGACCAGCACACATCTTTTTGACGAACAGAAACTCTGGGACTCAACGTATGCCGTGAGTCCCGTCTTAGATTAGAGTTTTGCACTGTATCATGTATGTATCTTTCAATAGACGATTTCCATAACCAGAAATAGGTAAAAAAAAAAACGGCACGCTTTTTGGCCAAACAGTGGATTGAAACAGCGGCCAACATACGACATAGCATGTGGGCGTTTTCGTCAAATCATTACGTGCAGTTTTGACTGACCTACTTATGATTTCCGAGCAACGCGTGTTCTAGCAACAACGTACTTCTGCGCTGCGTAGAAGACGGGTAAGAACGTCAAGCTAATCTGACTTATTCTTGGGCAAATCTTTGCTGATCCATGGGCCTATTTCAGGTAAACGAGGCGATTCGGCAATGATATCTGCGTTGATTTCAGAGATACATTTCTATCGACGATGAGATCGTAAGGGACTGAAATTGGAGCATTACAAGCCTGTGTTCTATGAAGTAAAGAAAAGTAGTGATAAATGAAAAGAAAAGGGGAGACTGCCAGTGCTAATATTTTAGGAAGGTTACAAAGTAAAGTAGGTTATAGCACTGTCAGGTCACTTTCTTAGCGCCCCCTCTCTTTCCTATCTTTTTTTTTTTTTTTTTTTTTTGTGCTTTGGCCACAGTAGATCTATGATCACTGGTCGATCATGCACATTTCTCTCCCCTGACAGTGCTATAACCTACTTTACTTTGTAACCTTCCTAAAGAAAAGTAGCTTTTTTGCATGCGAGCCAGTTTCAGCAGAGTTAATGCATGAGGGTTGTTTATTTCCCGGTGAGCAAAAGGTCCTCGGCCGACGTCGATCGCAGTTGGCCCCGCTGTGCGGGGCCAACTGCGATCGACGTCGGCCCGATTGATTGATTGATTGTACATTGCTTAACGTCCCGACAGCAGCAAGGCTTTCTCAGGACGTGCCTGCACTGCTTGTGAAAAAAAACACGAAACAGAACATTGAATGTATGTCGCCAGCCGGTCCAATACGTTAAATAAACCTAACACATGGGGCTAAATAAAGCTAAGACCATTTAGCAACACACATCCAATATCAAGAGCTACAGGCAGTGCAGACAGTAGGGAGAGTTTTAAAAAGGCAAATACAGGTGAATGGACCTCGGGTAGACAGAAACACATGCCCCAGAATAGAGAGAAAAACCCACCCTGTGGGGCTGACCAGGGTGACCCTGGGAACTAAAAAGTACCTAACCCCACCCAAGTCCCCCAGGGCAGACCCGGGTGGGGTGACGTCGGCCCGAGGACCTTTGCTAACCGAGTCATTTTTCCCCTAATTTACCCCGTCCAAATATTCCGCTCGCGCAGATTATTGCTTGAGGCATGTGACCTTTCCGCCGCACATTACAATAATCATTTGTCTAGAATTCCCCTCCATTTTCCCTTTCCAGAAAGGAAGAAAGAGTGGAAGAATTATGTGAACTCTCTCTCTCCCTCTCCCCCCCCCCTCTCTCTCACTCTCTCTCTGTCTCTCTCTGTCTATGTCTGTCTGTGTGTCTGTCTGTCTCTCTCATGTAGGCTTAGTGTGTAGGAAGGAAAAATTGAAAATACGTCTATGACAGAATCGTTTATACTCGTGAAAGAAGGTTTTTTTTGTTGTTGTAATTTACTTTAATTAAATTTACTTTTACTTTACTTTGATTTAATCTCTCTCTCTCTCTCTCTCTCTCTCTCTCTCTCTCTCTCTCTCTCTCTCTCTCTCTCTCTCTCTCTCTCTCTCTCTCTCTCTCTCTCTCTCACATAACAAAGAGAACACGAGGAACAACACCTTGAGCTGTCCCTTTACTCTCAGCCCATAGAGCAAGTGTCAAAACATCGTTTGTTAGGAGTGACAGTCGACGAACAGCTCAGCTGGGAGCCTCACATAGAAACTGCCTGTAAAACTATTTCGAAGAATCTCTTTTTATTATCTAAATTAAGTCGTATAGTTGACATTGATGCTCGAAAACTATTCTTTAACGCACACATCAAGACACATTGTAACTATGCTTCCAATATCTGAGACGGCTGTGGAGACATTCATTTGAAAAAAAAAAAGAATTCCCTTTACCGGCGAGGTATTAAGCTTATTCTTCCTGGTTCGTCCCCTACTGATGAAAGACTGAAGGCCCTTAATATCCTACCACTTAGTAAACAATTGGAACTTAATAGATGCTTACTTGTGCAAAAAATTCTAAACGATGCCGCCTCTCCCTATCTCCGTGAGCTGTTCCCCCACACGAATAGAGAGAACACGAGGAACAGCTTACGCCATCTCCCAAAACCGAGTGGTCCTCGTTTTGCACTTGTTAGTTTTTCTATATTTCTCTTTACTGTAGCGTTTTGCCCCTACACGAGGGTGTAGGGGGCTCTGGATAGAGGTAGTACCTTTGCTGTTCGGCAGCTGCGTCCTACACTATGATAGGACGGACGGGCATGCCATGGCATCGCTGGTCCTCATCCATCTCCTTAATCTCTCACGTGCTGGCTCCAAGCGCCACACCCTGGCAAACCACCTCAGCTGGTGGGCTAAACACGTGAGGGGGTGGTGTTCACACTGCACCACTAGTTGGATGAGCTGGTTTTTGACAGCCAACGGCTAAAGGACTAAAGAGATCAGGCTTGATCCAACGGCCAAATGTGGGGGAGTAAACCCATCAAATCAGGAGTGGCACCCCGAAGGCAGACAGCTGACTGTATTCACGCACTGTTCTGGCAGCTCCTGCAGCCAAACTGGTGCCAAACGTATTGCTTTGCATTCCTTTGGACTACATCGGCGAGGCCGAGAGGGGGATCTTGACGACTGGGCATCCCAGGATCTCCATACACTTCGCCCAGGCTTGCGCCCTGGAGAGGTCACACGGACTGACCCAGCAAGCGCATATATTCCATTGTCTTCCGAGACAGAAGGATGCCAACAAATGTTTTGCCTGTTCACTATATTCCTACACAAGAGCAGCTGTATCATAAGCGCGCAGTCGCTGTCTATAAACACTCACTTTACATCGCACCCCCCCCCCACCCCCCTCAAGACCCTGTCAATTGATGTGTGTGTGTGTGTGTGTGTGTGTGTGTGCGTGTGCGTGTGTGTGTGTGTGTGTGTATGTGTGTGTGTGTGTGTGTGTGTGTGTGTGCGTGCACAAAACTCCTAAAATGGGTGACTTTCTTTACCATCCTTATGGAAAATGGGTGTGTGTAAAATTCTGGGTCACCAAGTCAGGCACCCATTTTTCCTGAGGGTTGTTTCTGCATTATCTTTCATTCAAAAGTCAGAAAAAATATCAAAATAGGTTGTCCCATTTTCGCAGGTTTACCTCATGTTGTGTGTTTGCAACGCACTGTGCCTGTGTGTTACCACGGAAGCGAGCGTCTCTATGGATCAATTTGATACCTGATTGGTCGGCTGCGCAGTGACATGAACTGAGTTGTTTCCCCTTCCTATTGTCTTTCGTCCCGCCAACCGTTGTTCCATTTGCAGAGGTACAATTTTATGCAATATTTCTTAGTTAAGAGCACGCCCAAGTGTACTTCTTCAGAGCAGTTATTTAACTGAGATGCTCCCAATCCGATACAATTGCACAGTAGCCTATATGGACCCGTTTGGCCGAGAAAACTGAGACGTCTGCTACGGTCGGCGTCTGCTGCTCAGTCAGTCTTGTAGAAAAGATAATAGAACCCCACGATTTTAACAAAAGCTTTCTTCTTCAATGAAAGGAATTCGTTCAATAACACCATTACAAGGTTAATCTGTCACGCGATTGTGTTGCTTTTTTTTCTGACATGTGTGATTGTGATCGAAATGTAACTTGACACATGCATGCACTATATATTTAAACAAAATGGCGCCAGATTTCAGTGTGTATTTCAATCCTCGTACGCAAAACTGCCTCGCGATTCGAAGAACAGACTTCCACGAACAGGTTTTTCAGATTGTGCAACTGAAGTGTCGCTTTTTACTGTATTACCAGTTATTGTTCATAGGGTCAGGGGGTACTGCAGTAATTATGTGTATAATTATCTGATCCAAAATGTCAAAGGTTTACAATGGTTGCATTTGACATCTTTGCAGCACTGTTTTGGCCACACTCAGCACTTGCACACACCCAGCGCCAGATGGCACACAACCAGGGCCAGATGGCAGCAGGATGTCCAAACCCATCGGGATCTATGGAAGTGGACAAGCACGCCCCTTCCTGGCAGATGACCAAGGCCCATGGCAAAATTAGTCAGCTGCAGCAGGATAGCCCAGCCTCTGCCGGAGAGGGTGCGTCTGGTAGGAGGGTGCATAGACTGCAGCGGAATGCCCCCAATTACAAACTGGTAAGTGATTCTATGATCATCTTCATTTTATTGGCTCGTTTATGTTCTGGGTCACTGGTCGTCCGTCCATGGTAAACTTTAACGGTGGCATTTTCTCGGAGACTATTCAAGCCACATTCTTCAAGCTTGGCCCAAGGATACTTTGTGGCAAGACCTTTGTAAACATACTAATTTGAGTGACCTCTCTCAAAGGGTCACGCGGGGTTGACAGATGTGTGAAAACTGCTTACATTTTCAGAAAACATGGATTTTGCTGCTGCAGAAGCCAGCCCTCGTCACCGAGGTCACACATATGTAAATCGGTCATACACGGGATTACTCTTTTTATTCTTGTGCAAGGCCCCTTAAACCAAAATTGGGCTGTTTCTGCCCTAATGCAGCTTTTTTTCTTTTCTTTTTCCAGTTGGCAAATGGAGCCTGGGATGGACCTGAGACTGAGAGTGCAAGCGCATCGCAATACAAGGACAGTGATGACGAAGAGTTTGTTCCTGGCTCGAACTCACAGGATTCAGACGGTGCGTCGCCATCAATCTCTGGAATCTCTGACACAGACAGTATTGTATTGAATATGTTAAATATGTTAGATTTTGAAGTGGCAGGTTCAGGGTGGGCAGGTGTCAGTAAAGCAAGTACCAGCAAGGTGCAGTGTGCGTTAGGGGGTGAATTAGGGGGTGGCAATGACAATGTGGATAGGCAGAAGGAACACGACGTTGGGGGTGGGGAAAGAGCGCTTACCGAAGAAACGGGTGTGCACGTGTCGCAGAGAGGGAAAGGAAAGTACAAATGGGACAAGAAACATGCATGCAAATTGTGTAGCAAGCTTGTCTTGAAAATGAACATGCACTTACAAGATGCCCATGCAGATGAGGCAGACGTTGCTAAATTTTGGTGATGAAAAAAGGGACAAAGCAAAGACGTCAAGCATGGATCAGACTACAAGATGAGGGTGAGTACATGCATAACGTTGCAGTTCTTGAAAAGAAATCAGGATGTTTGATTCCTAAGTATCGCACCAAAACTAGTAAGGTAGACGACCTTCTCGCCTGTAGCCATTGCAAAGGGCTCTATCAAAAAAGCTGATCTCTGTACACTCAAACGTTGCTGTCAGAACCAGGAGGGTTAAGGTGAGGCGGCACGACGTGGGAGGCTAATGCTTCCAATACCCTTAGACGTTGACTTTTCCTTATATCATAAGGTTTTAGCCAGACAGAGAGATGATGAGATAAGCCGTCTCATCCGAACTGACCCCTTGCTTCTTGAGTATGGAAAGAGATTATTTGACCGTAGGGACATTGAAGAACACACGGCTGGACAAATCAGCTCCAGGATGCGGGAGTTACTGAGACTATTAAAGATTCTTAGAGTGAGGTCAGAAATGAAAATCGCATGTTTAAATGCTGTGATCAATTCAGCTAGCTTTGATCATGTTGTACTGGCTGTAAAAGAGTTAGCAGAATTTGATGAGGACACACATCAGTTCAGAAAGGCAATCTCGCAATGCGCATAGGCCATGCTTTGAAAAAATGTTCACAGATCAAACAGTCGCAGGCATCCAAACAGCTTGGGCATGGTTCAGATGACAGGTGGCGACAGGAGCTCTCTGAGGTGCAGCGGTTTGACTCTGTCTTCACCGGGGACTGGTACGATTGTGTGTCAGCTACAGCAGCCCAGTCGGTCGGGAAAATGACCATGAACAAACCCAAGCTGATCCCATCATGTGAAGATGTGAGGAAGGTCCAACAGCTTCTTGAGACAAGGATGGTTTCAGAAGATTATCCGACAGTGGTTAAAGCAACTCTTTGCGCTGTATAACTTTTCAACCGAAAACGAGGGGGCAAAGTTCAGAGAATGAAGGTATCAGACTTCCAGAATGCTAAGATTGGATCGATCACCAATCAAGATATCTTGAAAGGTCTCACAGAGGTTGAGAAGAAAATGGTGAATCATTTTCAGGGAGTGGAAATCAGAGGCAAGTTTAATAGGAGTGTTCCCATTTTGCTGACGAAGAAGATGATGACAGAATCCTTCAAATGAGGCAATCAGTGCCAGCTCTCGCTGGTTCCCAGAAATCTTTGCCAAACTCCAAAGTACATTAAAAAAAGTCCTTTAATTTCCAGAATTCTCACATAAATGCCATAATAAACTGTTTTGCTTCAGAAGGACAAAACGTAGCAATGTTTAAAAAGATTTCCTCTGTAAAAATCATAATCGAAAGGTTACGGGCCAGTGTTCATTCAATTTTGCACCATACAATGTTAAAAATGTTAATGCATACATACACATTAAGTTGAAAAACAAAAACAAACAAAAACATGAATGTGAAAAAGAAGTGTTCCATGAACTTGATTTTATTACAGACGCCTAATGTTGTGAAGACACCCATTTTCACTGTAATTCCAGTTTTTGTGTGAGAGGCACCCACTTTATTGGTAGAAACCCATTTTTTTCTGCATCTAGAGGCTCTGTTTCTAGAAAATGTCTATTTTATTTTAAGTTATAGAGCTTAATTATAAGGTGAGTTCTAAACATTCGCATCAATTCCAGAGTCCTAGAATAAATAGAAATATGGGAACCCATTTTCACATAAAATGGTAGGTAACCCACTCTGAGGCTTTTGTCTCCATGTGTGTGTGTGTGTGTGTGTGTGTGTGTGTGTGTGTGTGTGTGCACGGACATATACGAAAAGAGGCCTGTGCGCCTATTGTTTCCATCCTTGAGAAATAAAGTATCATTCATTCTCTCTCTCTCTCTCTCTCTCTCTCTCTCTCTCTCTCTCTCTCTCTCTCTCTCTCTCTCTCTCTCTCTCTCTCTCTCCTCTCTCTCTCTCTCTCTCTCTCTCTCTCTCTCTCTCTATGTTTGTGTGTGTGTGTGTGTGTGTGTGTGTGTGTGTGTGTGTGTGTGCGCGTCTCTCTCTCTCTCTCTCTGCTGAATGCTGCAAATAGTGTAATTTATCTGCGAGGACAAAATATCTTTACAAGTCAAGATTCCGGTTGTTTTTTTTCTTCTGATTGGTGCTGTTCAAACACAATGGAAGACACTAGTGGACAAGAAGTACTGTAAATGTTCACTCTACGAGGTCGTCTAATTGGATTGTCCCTTCCGTTTCCAAACTTAACCCCTTGACTGCCAGTGGACGCAGATCACGTTTCTGTAGTCTTCGGTAATCCAAGCCCTCCAAGGAACATGGATTTAAACTATTGTCAGCAAAAGAAATAGATCCTCATGAGCCCCCGCAGTTGTCTCTTGCAGTTGGATCGTGTTATTTTTTTCTCGCCAGCGAAAGGGTTAAATAAAGCTGGGTGGACATTGTCCATGTTTATCCAGTTTTCTATGCACAACAATGATACAGACAGTTTGAAATAGCTCCGCCAAAATGTCTCATAACTAGTGCCTGATGGTATGATTATGCACTTCTACGTGATGCAAGGGTAGTGCTGATTAGCTTGGCGCGAAAGAGACTTTAAGCTATAATCAATCAATGTCCCGCGACTTGTGTCTAGTGTAACGCTAAACAGTTTCTGAAGGTGACACATCTGCGACAAATGTGCGCTGGTCCCGTGATTTCGGACCTTATTGCCCTAGGTCCAAACTCCAAGGTCACAACCCAACACACAAATGATGTTCTGCTCGAGAAAGGCGATCTTTCGTCGGAAGTGTTTTTTTTTTTTCTTCCCAGTCCTCACAGCATCCGTTGCCTCGGGTATCCATCCATCCATCTTGTTGAAACAGGGGTGATCACTCCTTCGTCCAAGACGGAAGTAGTGATCGCCCTGTTTTAACCTCTTCACTGCCGATAAAAAGTGAACACAACTGCAAGAGACATAGATTCTCATGAGCCCCCGCAGTTGCGGGGGCTCATGAGGATCTATGCCTCTTGCCGACACCACTTTGTATCCATGTTCCTTTGGACTGCTGGGATGCTTTGTCGTTGCATTAACAATGATTTATGAAACACAATCTGCGACCATCACGCTGGCCAGTAAAGGGTTAAAGGATACTATTTATCCAGTTCATTAATTACTGAGGACAAATTTGGCTGTACTAAACGACTGATAGTCTTTCAGGAGAACAATTTTTTCTCTGCGGAAAATGGCGCTTTTCTGTGAAAAAGTGAGAAATAACGACTAAAGAACAGACTAATGAAATGGACGAAAATAAAAATAAAGCGGAGACCAAAGCAAAATAAAGCTAAGTAAACGAGATCAAACAATACCGACACAAACCAAAATGAACCAAGCCGAACAGAACCGAACCGAAACAAACCGAACCGAACCGAACCGAGCCGACCCGAACCGAATAAAACCGAACCGAAACGAACCGAATAAAACCGAAACAAACCGAACCAAACCGAAACCAGCATATTTATATCGAAACGAAATGAATCACACACTGATCTAGAAACAGATAAATCAGATGAATCATTTGGCTGTCGATAGCTCTTTTTGCCGAGATGATTCCGGAAGGAATCACATCGACGAAAAGCGTTACCGACCGACGACCAGTCGGCCTGTACGCAAGCAACGATGTAACCACGTTGTCAGAAGAAAATTCAATAGAGAGCTACACTCGAATGCAAATTATATACATTTATTTGGATGCTTATGGTATAGGTTTTTCACCTTCCTCCACTTTAGTGGCATCGCTCCTGTCAGTTCTGCCCCTAGAGGAAAGAATTTTACATTTTCGCTCGAAAGCCTCAGCAGTAAAACTGACACTCCGAAATCTAATATCTCTAGTGGGCTCCAACCTAGTGAGCAAAACGAGTCGTTTGGCAGTCGTCGGCCGCAATCGGCCCGTGCACGACCGTGCGCAAACCGATTGCGGCCGACGTCGGTCCGATGACCTTCACTAGCTTACTGGGAACAAATTAACCCCTTTCAATGCCAGTGAGTGACTAGAAATGATGTCTCAGACACTGCCACAGATTTGATGATGGAAAAACACTTCTCAGTTGCTGGAAGTAGTACACGGATCAAATATGAATGAAGCCGGCAAGAGACATAGATCCTCATGAGCCCACCTGTAATGCTCCTTGCGTCTTTGTGTTGTTCACTGTGGTCCGGCAGTGATGGGATTCACCCTTTAAATTAACCCCTTGGCTGGCGGTAGCGCATTTTGTCGAGGTGATAACAGCTATTTAAAAAAAAAAAAAGATTTATCAAAAACCATTACGGTGTCTCGCTGATAAATTATTCTTCGGTTGTGAATAATATGCTAAAGTAATAATAGTAATAATAATAATAATAATAATAATAATAATAATAATAATAATACATTATTATTATTATTATTATTATTATTATTATTATTATGTTTACTTACACGTCGCACACACATTACTAAATAATTAAATACAATTAAGACATGCTATAATATCACATATAAGGTCATATACAGCAATACGTTATTTGACTGTCTGTGGCGCTTTTTGTCGAGGTGACTCCTGTAGGAATCACCTCGACAAAAAAGCGCTACCGACAAACAAAGGGTTAATCTAGTGTATCTGTTTATATGGTTCTTTTTTTGTTTTTTTCGTGTATCTTCATTCTTACTTTTTCATAGAAAAATCACATTTTGCCTACCACGAAGGGAATAACCGACAGACAAGGGTCTCGTTAAACCTAGAGTCCCAGAGCTGCAATTTGTTTTCAGACACATTCATCGATCAGTTTCATTCACACGGAATACCTTGTTCACGCTAATAGCTCCAGTCTATGTAGGCCGATATGAAGGCGGCATGTTAATTGAAATAGGAGAAACACTTCCTTCAATTCTGAAGTCATGTGAGCTGGATGGATCGACCATTATTGCTAAAGGGGTGTGCTTGATTGGCTGGGCGCCTGTCCAGGACACTTTTTATGCTTGCCATTCTACACAGTATTGTACTAAAAAAATCCAAAATCCAGACCAGAACAAAATTGCTAAGCTTGTAAAATGCAAAGAAATGTCCAACATGGAAAGAAACACGCTTGGAAAGGCCAGGTACAAGACAGTTTATTCAAATTGTGTTGTACTTGTCCTTTCTTAGCGTCTTCCTTTCTTTACTTGCTTATTTTTTTTCACATTATGGCAGACGACTCAGATTTGAGTCAGTTGGATTTGGTTGTGGAAGAGTTAGTCATAGCCAGTGCTACCAATATTATCAAGGGATAATAATAACAGAAGGGACCCCGGTACGCAAAAGGCTATTGGGCTGAAGTATGGGGCAGTGGGCCCGCGCACGACTGTGCGCGGGCTGCTATCAATATATACGCCTATACGGACAGGGCTTTGGACTTCTAGTGGACGCAGATTTTTATTGTGTTTTTGGAATCATTTCAAATTCAGCGCCAACCATCCTAAGCGATCAAAAGAACATAGGATACAAAGTGGTTTCGGCAAGAGACACACATCCTCGTGAGCCCCCTCAAATTGCGGTGGCTCATGAGGATCGATGTCCCTCCCAGTTGGGTGGGTGTACAATATATTTTTTTTAAATCTTGAGGCAGTGAAATGGGTTAATAACAGGAGAGACAGAAACGGAAGTTCTATCAATACGGATAATATTGACTGGTCGTTTCTAGATGTGATAGGTGTTCAAATGAACTCATGTAGGGCTGCAAATTGTACTATACACAGTATAAAGTGTCTATTTGAGAAACGTTCTAGCTGAAACAGTCAATCTATTGCGTGTAATGTACACGTATTATTAAAAATCTAAAGAATAGGACCTGTTCAGCTGATTGCTGGCAGTTTTATAGGCGCCGAGCTATTCTGGCACCACCCTTGAGCAACCAGAGAATACTATCTCCTTAACTGCAATGTAGTCTTTAGACGACAACTTTCAAAGTTGGGAATGTCGAACTTAGTGCACAGTGTGTTACAAAGTTGTTTCCCGAGCTGAAAAAAAATCACCTTGAACTAAGCGAACTGAAAATTCTATGCATGATCATTTATTCTGAAGTACATTTCCGCTTTTCTTCTTAGCGAAAACATATTTTAGTTTCGATATTTATGTGCGTTTCTCATTGTGTCCAAGGTTAGCCATCAGTTTCACATTAATCTCTCCTCTATTACGTGTTTTTATCGTCCACATTGTCGTAATATTTCTTCAACACTGCAACGGTAGTCGCAGAAGGAAAACATAAGTCATGCAAATAATAAACAAAGTAGGGGACTGATCCAAATGATAGAAGCGCTTTACAAGAACGCCTGCAGCGCGGTTCTACTTAACAATCAGTCAGGCGAGTTCTTCAGGACGACGATCGGTGTCCGTCAAGGATGCCTGCTCTCTCCTGTCCTTTTCAACATATTCCTGGAGAAGATCATGCAGGAAACCCTCCACGACCACCATACTTCAATCTCTATTGGTGGCAGATCCCTGTGCAATCTTCGATTCGCAGACGACATTGACCTCATGGCAGGCAGCAATAGTGAGCTCCAAAACCTGACAGACAAACTTTCAAGTAGCGCAGGGTCTTATGGCATGGAGATAAGTACGGATAAAAGCAAAGTGATGATCAACACCACAAGCGACAGCAGCAGCAACATTCACATGAACGGCCAGAAGCTAGAAGAGGTCAATAGCTTCAAGTACTTGGGAGCCACCCTGTCCAAAGACGGTAGTTGCATAGCAGAGATCCGTATCAGGATAGGTACAGCAACATCCGCACTGGCCAGGCTGGACAGGATATGGCGAAGTAACTCCATCAGCTTCACCATCAAGTACAGGCTTTACAAGTCCCTCGTAGTGTCTATTCTACTCTACGGCTGTGAGACTTGGACACTGCTTGCAGACTCAGAAAAGAAAATCCAGGCCTTTGAGAACAAGTGCCTGAGGAAGTTGCTCCGCATCTCGTACCGCGAGCACAAGACCAACGATTATGTATGGAGCATCGTCACTTCCCTGGTGGGCCCACATGAACCCCTTCTGGCAACCGTGAAACGGCGCAAGCTTGCTTGGTTTGGCCACGTGACCCGACACAACACCTTGTCCAAGACTATCCTCCAAGGCACTCTCGAAGGAAGTCGTCGGCGAGGTCGTCAGAGAAAGAGTTGGGTCGCAAACATAAAAGAATGGACCGAACTCGAGATGCCAGACTTGCTTGCCACCGCCCAAAATAGAACTCAGTGGAGAGCACTGTCTGTTGCTGCTGCCTTTCAGTCCCCCTAACGCCCAGTTCGGGCAAGGGACTGATGATGATGATGATGAGGGGAGGAGAACACGCAAGCATACAAAAGATACCCAGATGAGTTCTGCATTTTTGGTTTTCCTTCACTAAAACCTCTTCTCTCATTAAGATCATAGACTTGAACACCAGAGGCATCCTTAATGTTAGGACTTAGAGGTAAATGTAGCCAATCACTGCCAGCAAGAGGCGTAGATTCTCATGAGCCCCTCACTAGACAGGGGCTCATGAGAATCTACGTTTCTTGCAGATGGAACCTGGTTGCCTGAGAGACTGATCAGCGACTGACGAAGCCAATACAACATAAGCAGAGCGTGAGCGCGTGTGCGCGAGGCCGGCGCGTGATGGGCAATGCAGAGGTCTTGTGCTCACGAACTACTCAATTTCACATTCATTAACACTGCAGACATTAAAGCTTTTTTTTTTTTTTTTTTTTTTTTTACACATCCGCCTCCGTCTAGTTCACAGACTCTCTCTGAAAATTGCACCTCACAGCAGAGATGTCCATAGAATGGTGGATTTATAGAGACGAGGAACTCAAGCCACAGGAGGCAGACCTAACCCATGTAACCCGTTGAGATGGACAAGCAATTAGGAAATGATAAAAAAAAAACCCTGAAGAAATGACTATTTTTTTAATTATTATTTTTTTTTTTGGGGGGGGGGGGGCGATGGAGGGTGGGGGGGGGGGGGAGGGAGAGGTGCGGGGATGGTGGTGGTGGTGGTGGTGGTGGGGGGTGGGGGGTGGTTGGGGGGTATCGTAATAATGCAACGTTGAGCTTTATGTGTATGGTCTTCCGAAGGTCTATGAATATTGAAACATTAATTTACTAGCTCACTTCCTGAGCAAATGGTTTAACCCGTTCAGAGCCAGCTGACGCAGACTGCGGGGGCTCAAGAGGATCTGTACCTCTTGCAGTTGGGTGGTGTTCAAAGTTTCTCGGCAATGAACTTGTTTATACTGAGGAGTTGTTTGTGTTTTGCAAGAAAAAAACGTGGTCATTAAAGACAGGTGCTCGGTGAAGTGAAGTTATAAAGGGAAAAACAGTGCCACCCGCTATTGAAGACCGTCACTTAGGTGGCTACAGCTGTCTAAATAATGGTATTTAATGACGGGTGATCTCTCATAAAGACGGTCGTTCAAAACAGGTTGGATCGAACATAAGAGTTGAAAGAGAGTTAAGCCAGTCGCATATGTCCCTAATTTCCCACAGCTGGCGGTTGAAGCGAAAATAAATTAGTTTGTATCTGTTCTCATCTTTAATATCATATTCGTCATCGTGAAGGTACATAATACAAAATTAATTTCGAAACACCCGAACAGGACACAATCAAGTGTCTAATGTGCATAGCATTTTCATTCCCAAACTGCATTCTTCCGGCGAATGCATCGGCTGTGATAGGCATCAAGCTATTCTGGCACTACCCTTGAACTATCAGAACCAATCTATCTCCGGAGTGGATTCTGTTTTCTTTCTGTAGACTGTAACTAACTAGTCTTTCTTGATAATGCTAATCCATACAAAACGGAGGGGAAAGGGGGGGGGGGGGATTGCGACCTTTATTTCTGTGAAGAATCCGGCGACATATCAAAGAGACAGATTTGTACAAGGCATAGATCATGAGCCCCTGCTATAGCAGGGGCTCATGAATCTATCACTCTTGCAGATGTGTGGCGTTGACGAGTAACTTTGATTGGCTTCTGCGGCGATGCATCCAGTGAAAAGGCAGCACTAATGACGTAAAAACTGATGACGCAAAAACGCCCACACTGAAACCGTGTCAGGAGATATCCTGGTGGGACACACTTTCACAAGGAAACCATAAACGAGAAGGACACTCAGTGGGTGAGGGGGAAGGAGGGGTTAGTTAGCAAGAGAGAGAGAGAGAGAGAGAGAGAGAGAGAGAGAGAGAGAGAGAGAGAGAGAGAGAGAGAGAGAGAGAGAGAGAGAGAGAGAGAGAGAGAGAGAGAGAGAGAGAGAGAGAGAGAGAGAGAGAACGAACGAACGAACGAAACTTTATTTTCCAAGGATTGAGATATTAGGCGCGCAGGCCTTTCTTACAATCTGTCCTTGCTAAGCTACTTAAGGAACACCAACCAAACAACAAAAACTAACTAATAATAAACGTCACACACACGCATACACACACGCACACAGACACACGTATACATGTACTCGTGCACATGCGCACTTTTGTACATACACATACACACGTACGTGCGCACATAATTATCTAGCATATAAGTAGGTATGATATTTTGTGTACTATCAAAAACAAGTTAGAAAACTGAACAAACAATTTGGAGGCTAGATGAAAAAAAACGAAAAAAACAACAACAACAACAAAACAAACATGAAGCGTATTATGTCAAAAGACAAAGAAGAAGAAAGGATCAGCATAACGATGTCTTAGGAAGGTAATCATGTACTCTACTTTAAAACAGAGAGAGGGACGTGGTTTGTTGAATAGTGGGAGGAAGAGAATTCCATAAAAGAGCACCTGAATAAGACAGGCTAGATTTGAACAGGTCTATACGGGGCCTTTTTATAGAGAGACTGTTCCTGGAGGTGCTGTATTTTTTTTCAGTTGGCGAAAAAAGCCTGATAAGTAAGGTGGAGCTTTCCCGTTAAGAATTTTGTGCATCAGTACACATTTGTTTAGTGCGAGGTGCTTAACCAGAGGGAGAAGTCCGATGGCCTGCAGCTTGGCATCAGTGGATAAAGACGGATCAGGGAGGATAAGAGAGAGAGAGAGAGAGAGAGAGAGAGAGAGAGAGAGAGAGAGAGAGAGAGAGAGAGAGAGAGAGAGAGAGAGAGAGAGAGAGAGAGAGAGAGAGAGAGAGAGAGAGAGAATCAATGAATCAATGAATCTTTATTTTACAACGGTAAAGATATTAACAATGCCAGAGGCAATGCCATTTTTCAAATCTGCCGTTGCTACATCTACAACACAACAATTACATTACATTAATACATGTATAGGACGAACGCCTACGGTGTGTTGGGGGAGTTGGAGCAATGTTAAGGGAAAAAAAAAGAAAAAAAAAAAAAAGCGCAACAACACAGCAGCACTATACACACACAGCAGTAGAATGGGTACATTACTAACAATGATATCTACGTATAGAAAGCAAAGCTTGAAGATAGTTATGGCTGCGAAGATAAATGTTCAAAAAGACTTTTCTTGAAACATGATACCGTTGGAGTGGTCTTCGTGTGGGATGGAAGAGAATTCCACAAAGTCGCCCCCGAGAATGCTAGACTGGTTTTAAATAAGTCTATTCTGGTTTTGGGTACTACATATAGGCTTTTTGTATCGCCATAGCGGGACTGTGACCGGACTAGCAACTGGGTTAGATATTCCGGAGTGTTGTCATTCCGAATCTTAAAAAGGAGAACACCTTTGTTGAATGCAAACTGCTTTTTGAGAGAAAGAAGTCCCGCTTTGTAAATCTTATCATCCGTTGTCAAAGTAGGATCAGGTAAAATTAATTTCGCTGCTCTTCTGTGTAAGGAGTTCAGTCTTTTTAAATGTACATCTCTGCAGCCATCCCACACCGTCGAAGCATAATTAATGTGGGACTGAATATGTGCATAATAAAATAATTTTCTGGTTTCAAGAGAGAGAGAGAGAGAGAGAGAGAGAGAGAGAGAGAGAGAGAGAGAGAGAGAGAGAGAGAGAGAGAGAGAGAGAGAGAGAGAGAGAGAGAGAGAGAGAGAGAGAGAGAGAGAGAGAGCATGCATTTCATCATCATCACACCAAATCGAAAAGAAAGAAAAAGAAAATAAAGAAAAACCTTGAAGCATTGTCAGCGTGTGAATCCTCTGCAGCAACAATAAGCCAACACACGCCTGAAGGAAAATTGCAAATAATCAACCCGACACCCCTACAACTTGCAAGAGGCATAGATTCTCATGAGCTCCTACAGGGGCTCATGAGAATCTACGCCTCTTGCAGGCATGTTTTGGCCACACCTCTGCTTCTTTGGCCAAGGAAGTCAGCAGGTTTACACCGGTGGCTCATGAGGATCAGAACAGGAAACAAATGCTTCCTCACGACTTCCCTCTTTCGCCAACAACAAAATAAGACTCACCGCCTCCAGCATGCAAATTTCCCAGTATCGAAGGCTCATTGTCTGTTGAGTTCCTTCGCATGAGGAGCATAGAATAACATAAGCGTGCAATAAGCAGTCCTACGCAAGCGCCATCCATATGCAAAAGGCATAGCTCCTCATGAGCCCCCGCAATTGCGGGGTCATGAGGATCTATGCCTTTTGCCTGTGCAGCTTGCTTTTTTTCAGGATGTGCTTATATCTCCATAAGTCCAATCACTTCAGCGTTGTCCAGTAGCAAATCGTTCGTTCGTATTGACAGATCTTCAAATGTACTATACGCTGAAAAGAGCAACAAGGATTGATATGTTTCTAGATGCTCAAGAATAGTGTGAATTTGTATCTGTTTACCTCAAGTTGAGGAGGTCAGCGGATGGCTGTATTACGAGAGGATCATGTGAGAACTCTTTCTGTCCTCATTAGTTCGCGATTAGCAGTCAGGGTGCTCGTGCTTACAGCACCGTTCACGCGGTCATTATCGCAATATTTTGGTATATAAAAATACATGTATAGCAGCAAATTGACATTTATCCCACGCTTCAAACTGAAAACACCGTTATCATTTTTTAAATTTAAATTTATTTACAGCACATCAATATCATATTGTGTCAGCAAGCATATCGATCAGTGAATCCAATCCGTAGTTAGTATACATGCACTCCTCAGTCAACAATAGGTTTGGGCGTAAGGGGGCACGTTCACATCACATCAGTTGATAGTTAGTTAGGTTTAAACGCCGAGCGGGCAACTAAGTCCATCTCACGGCGGTCACGTTACAGCAGATATCATGGAACACAAGAAGAATGTTCCAGAGTCAAGAAAGTCTCACTGAGTGTTTTTGGTGGGTGAAAATGCCCAGCGTTCACTAACAGAGCTTTGTGAATGTACCCCCCCCCCCCCCCCCCAAAAAAAAAAAAAAAAAAAAAAAAACAACAACCCCAAAACAAAAAACAAACAAACAAAACAAAAACAAAAAAACAACAACAACAAAAAACAAAAAAACCCAAAAACAACAACTGCCCTTGAGCCATATGTATGTCCGTGTTGAATGAAGAGGTATCACAACTACACTGCACTGATTTTCTGCTTGGAAAGCGTCACACTGAAGTGGTTTCATAACATGCCCACATTACACAGACTTGCTGCGGCAGTAGTGGCATGAAGTGAGGAACTGTCCGTCAGTACTTGGAATAGTTGTTATCCGATTCTCGGCACTCCATATGATTGTTGCGCTGTTATTAAACAGACGTATACTGTTAGTATAATACGACCACATTCCGCTAGTCCTCATTCCATCATGACTCGATGTGTCCTGTAGTAACAATACCAATGGAGCATCCTTGTATCACAGTATTCATCACCTCGATACACCAGTCCATTGGAGATTATAATGTTCTGTTGCACAAGGAATATATCTGTCGATATCAGTCTTGCAGTCTATACTTGTTCACGCAGACTGATAATATTCGCTTGTCATCACGTTAACTGTCCAACCAGTGAACACAATGTCCCCGTTGCCGTCGTTTGAGGTACGCCGCCATCACATCAGCATGTGGATAGTGGCATTAGACAACTCGAACGAGGGCTTAGCCTTCTGTGCTGAGATTCTGCCACAGAAATAGTAGAAAACACTCGTTAAGTAACTTCATGACATAACAAAAGCGTCGCATCTTTCGTACACAGGAGAAACTCTATTGCTATTGAAGTAGATATGTATCATCGTTCGATTTGTTCCTTTTTGTCTACCGTATTGAAAATATGGTAGACTTGAAATGGGGCTGGTCGGAGCGCATTTCGGTGCATGCACATGACGTAGTTTTGGCGTGCGGGGCATAAATTCTGGCAAAGAAGTAACAAGATAAATATGACGTCACGTCTAGCTACGCAAACCTTGCTAGAAAACGTCTTTTTGGCGCCAAAGCGCCGTGTGTGTATGTGTGTGTGTGTGTGTTTGTGTGTGTGTGTGTGTGTGTGTGTGTGTGTGTGTGTGTGTGTGTGTGTGTGTGCGTGCGTGCGTGCGTGCGCGCGCGCGTGTGTGTGTGTGTGTGTATGTGTGTGTGTGTATGTGTGTATGTGACAGCGACTAAAGCGCGCGTTTGAGGACGGACAAGCTTGAAAGATATTATTCCTAAAAGGATTATTTCGAGACCTTTTTAAAAATTATTATTAAGATGCTCATTGGCGAGAAAATGGCCGTTTCACAAAACCGGTTGATCCACACTGGAGTCCGTAATTTTTCTTATTTTTACTAGATATTTTGCATATAGCTATGTAAAAGGGAGACAGTAAAAGAGTTTGTTAACCAGCATTTTGTCTCTAGAACGTTTTGAGTGTTAATGAACTATTTAAAAAAATTTTTTTTAACGTTTTTGGGATTAACTTCACAAATTATATGGGTTAATCTTAAAACAATTGATTTTGTTTTACGAAAAAATCCACATTCTTCTCATTAATAACCGCATGATTTTTTCGCATACGGTATTTACATAAGCCTACAGTTTGTCTCGGCTGTCGGGTACGATTAGGTCAATAGTGACCTGTATGACATAGGTGTGAAAATCAGACAATTTTCTGCACCACTTTTCGGAGTCATTTATAAAACAGATAAAATAACTAGTACTTTTTTTCTTTTACGAAAAAACAAACAAACTATCTTCTCGTGAATTTCCGCATGATTTTTCACTAAACACTGTTTGCATAAGCCTGCTGTTTGTCCCAGCCCGTGGGTAGGATTAGATCAAAATTGTGACCTGTGAGCCCTAGGCGTGAAAATCAGCAAGACAATTGCAAAATTTATCCTCTGATACGTCAAATGTTATGCGATGAGTGACGTATAACATCGAGTCGTCACTATGAACACGGCGTCGTCGGATTAATGATGCCATTATGTGAAGCTTGAAGTGACGTTATTTCGCTGCTCGTGCTATTCTTCTTCTTCAGAATAGCTATGCTACGCCAGACCACAGAGCTTACGAATGACGGGAATCGCCGTGTGTCCGTCTTTATTTCTGTGTGTCAGTGTGTGTGTGGATCAGAGGGTCGTTTAGAGTAGTAGGAGATGGATTCCTGTCTCCACATGAGCCCACAGAGCGTACTAATGGCGGGATGCACCGTGTGTCCGTCTTTATTTGTGTGCGCCGACGTGTGTGTTGATCAGAGGTTATCTTAGAGATTGTCTTTGTAAATGAATCACAGATCTTAGAGGTTGTCTTTGTAAATGAATCACAGATCTTAGAGCCTTTGGGATAAAATCCTCATCTTGTTATTTCCTAGCTTTCTAATTTATCATGTCAGTAATTAATCATTAAGATCGGTAACGTCATGATGCATCATATAATAAGAAATGAACACTTATCTTCCATAATGTTCCGGACGTCAAGGGGCTGCCCTGGTTTCCGGCGATGTTCAGTGACAGTCTCACGGCAACATCAGTAGATCATTAGGTAGGCCCTGGGACGCCGCTTCACGTTGCGATATGTGATGTCACAGTAAGAAAGTCATTATTGTAGAGTTGTCACATGAGAAAGCAAAATTGATTCTCTGAATGAAACATTGGTTCTTGGCATACATAAGAACCAACTGCAGCCACATGGCGACATATGCAGAAAATTGCATGTAAGCTGTTTGACCGCGGGTCACTGATCAACATCGTGATCTGCGTGGTACAGCGGACCAAGGCTATGTAATGGTCTGTGAGCGGACCGGCTTCTCGCGTGATTTATCAGAACAAATTACTAAACTGATAGGGTCTCTTAGGGACCTAACCAGAGCGCATGGACCCGGCGCCGGGCCGGCGTGGCTAACGTGACCTAGAAGAATTGCGTAAGTACTCGTCACTCAGTGGACAAGACATTCCAGCGCTTTCGGGCGGCTACTGTGTATTGCAGGTGTTCAGTGAGTTGGGCTCTAACCGTGCCAATGACTCAGCCTCCTACTTTGCCGTAACACATGTACACCAGCGTTCTCCGTGTGGTATAAACAGCATTTTAATCTTGCGATAATTTTTTTTTAATACTTAGAAGAAATCAGAAGTAGGTCAACAAACCGCTTTCGACGCAAACATTGCATTAAAAGCCCTGACAAACATGCGATATCGCATGTTTGTCAGGCTTGTAATCCACTGTTGTTGTCAGAGCACGTTGAGTTTTGACCTATTTATAATTTGAGGAAATCATGTATTTTGATAATCTACTGTTATTAGCATGTATTGTTTGTATGTCTATTAGAAATTTCATGACATTCCTGAAATTCACTAGCTTCATAAAACACATGCAATTACTTCTACACTGACTTACACAATTTCTTGGTTTCATCTATTTACTGTAATATGCTCAGTTCCTCAGTTGTTTCCAGACTTTCACTACTTTGTCCACAGAGGCTTGATTGTTAGTGGTAATATTGTTAGTGGTAAATTTTCAGTTCCACGTACACCCTTTAAACTGTCGGGGTAAGGCGATCGCTACCCACAAACCAGATAGGTGAGGCTAGCGCTGGCAGAATTGTACAGGGCAGGGGATCTAACTGTTGTCCAGCGCTGAGTAATTCCCCTTGGTTTGTTGTACGATCGCTACCCAGCTGCGAGAGACAAAAGTCATAAACCCTTGCAGTCGTGGGAGTGCATGAGGATTTATGGCTCTTGTTAGTTCTATGTTATTTATGCTAAATTTGTCCCATTTACATCTGTGTTCTTCACAATAATGTCAGTCAGTAAGCAGTATTTTCTGACGCGAAATTCTTGATCACCAGCAGTAAAGGGTTTAATTCCACCTCTGAGAATAGTTACCGGCCTTTCACTGCTTTGTCCATAAGAAATTTGGTTTGATAGTGATAATTCACTAAATGATGCAATTACCAATACATACATGCACAAATTACTCCTTTCCATGTTTTCGCTTCGTATTTTAAGTTTGAGACTTTAGGACATTTAAAAGAAGAAAAACAACGATAATGACCACCCGAGCCACACGCTAATGGCAGGGCCTCATTGGTGCTGAGGCGCACGTGCCGTATCGAGGTGCAGCTTTTCTAAAAAGCCGGAAACATTTTGCCTGCAAGAGACATAGATCCTCGTGAGGCCCTGGTGCTGCAGGGCCTCACGAGAATCTATGCCTCTTGCTGAAAAGGTCATAGCTCTGGGACCTAATTCTCTGCTCTTCATATGAAGGAAGGAACGGATTCAAACGTGACTGTAGGTGTGACAGAAACAATCAATCTGTCCGTATGTCCGCGCCGCGGACGACACTGCTAGTGGTCGAGTAGGACCTTGACAGCAAAGTCCCTTCCCAGTACGCAAAAGACTATCGGTCCGAAGTCGGCTGCCCTGGGCCAACGCACTGTCGTGCGCGAGCCCACTGCGGCCGACTTCGGCCTGATAGCCTTTTGCGTACTGGGTTGAGCTGAGAGGCACAGGTTTCATCTTTAAAAATTTTTTCCTTGTATGAATACGAATGAAGACATACCGATTAAATTATGTGTGACCTACTCCATAACGCAAAAATAAATTATGAGCACTCAGTTCGGCGGAAAAAAAATCAGTTCAATTCAATTCAAAATACTTAATTGTCTAACCGGAGTGGAGTTTTGTCTCTGGCTTCACAACACTCAGCACATGTAAACAAACGAGTATCATAAAGACAAAGACATCGAGCAAATTCTAAGAATTGGATAAGAATGCTAACTAAAAATACATTTGGTGTCTGGAGTATTTAAGGAGGATGGTTTCACCTATAATGGGGGGACAAGTCGTCTCTCGAAGGTTAGAGAGTAGTCCACCAGTATAGGCCTTTTTCGTAATTGGCGCTGTGAGTCGTCACGAGTTGCGTCCCTTTGCTATGCGTAGTTCCGGTTTGCGCTCGCGATAGCGGACGAAGCGTTTGACACAATGAAAGTAAATGACTTGAAGGAATTTCTTCAAAAACACGGACAAGTTTTAAGTGGAAACAAATCGGAGCTGATCCGAAGATCGAAAGGCACTTTTCAGCTTGCTTTGCAAAGGGCTACCGACGCTTCAGCTGGTCCTATTGCCGAATCCAGTGACGGAGGCGATGAAGGTAAGTCATTTGTTTACGAAGTGTGCTTGGCGCGATCTGTAATGGATTGAATTATACTCATATTATAGGCTACTTTACGATTTAAAAAAAAATGCAGAATTCACAAGTCCTAGTTGTTGGATTATTATCATTTGAATTACGTTCGTGATAATTTTTTATTAAAGCACTTTCAACGACTCATGAGTGGAGAGCACACTATGAAGATAACATTACATATATCGCATGCTAGTTCTCGGTCTGATGCAAGCATTGTGAAGGGCATCATTACAGTTTGTGTAATTTAGTAATGCGACCATAGACAAATCAGAAGAGTGTTTATTTTGGTGGTTGAAAAGAACTGTCTGGTCCCTTTAGATACAGTCCTTCCATCAACTATTTTTCCAGCGTAGTTCGAACAGCATACGCAAAATCGTTTTCCTCCTCGCACAATAACTTTCACTTAGGCCATGTCTTGCTGGAAACCGGAACACTCTATCGGCGCACTTCCGACTAGCGCAAGGGCGGATAACTCTAAACGCGTCAATTACGAAAAAGGCCTATAGGTCCCCACTTTGACACTCAACTCTCACTTGTGGCTCCACGTAGCTGCAGCATGCGCAGGGGCCACACCAAAGGCAACAGCTTTGACTGGCTGGCTAAACCAAGTGAGGGGAAACCGGGGGTCTCAAACCCTTGGTGAAAGGCAGGATTTGCTCGTCCTAGCATGTAAAGTGTGTCACATTTAACATAGCTGAAACTATAACAATATACACATGTATATCTCTACCCCATAAGCCACCCCCTTAAATACTTACATACGCCCCCTCCCACCCCCCTCCCCCATCCCCTTTCCTCTGTCACGTCCTTGTGACATGGATAGGAAATAAACTTCCCTCGCGCAGAAGCACCTAAGCATGGTGAATGAGACTAACTGCAGCAAAAGGCGCAGACTCTACGTCTCTAACCAATGGACTCGAGAGACTGTCCCCATCTGGACAAGCAGATTCTCAACGACTCGTGGATACTCCTGAAGAGTGCAGGCGTGCACACGGTATAGCAAACAAAATGACAGTCTTTCTGGTTTGATCAGTTCTGGGTTTAACCTATTCGAGACGTGCCGCAACAGGATTAGCGGCATAAAGCCGCGAATCCGGATGCGACAAGTCTCGAATGTGTTCCATCCACGGCACCGGATTGTTAATGGACGTCGTTAACGAGCGGGTTATGTGGGACAGGGACACCTATTGCCTATGGAGTACGACCTGTATACAGATCAATTCAGACGCACTGCATTTGTGCCACTTTGGTTTACCAGGACCTATTCATCGTTTTGCCTGTTCTGTCTTTCTGGTCATGCTCTTTTCCTTTTAAATTTGGCTTCCTCGTGTAGAGAAGGTCGTTGAAGATTCAGACAATAAGTCTCGGGACGTGGACTCACTAATGGCCACCACTACAGCCGGCCACAACGTACTCTCACATGTCTAATTGACAAGTGAAGGAGTTGGTGAAAGTGGCGAGTAAGTGGACCTGAGCATTGTGGTGGTGTTGTAACCAAGACAGCGAGTGGGCGGTCTGCATATATTTAGAGAGTTCCGGCTCCAGGCAAGGATTGTACTGCTATCCACATAGTCCAGACCAAAAGGTAACTGCCAAGCGTACAAGAAAATCCCCCCCCCCCCAAAGAAACAAACAAAACAAACAAACAATCAACAACAACAACAACACAACAACAACAACAAAAAACAAACAAACAAACAAAAAACAACAAACAAACAAAAATCCCACACGCTTACAAAGGACAATTACAGTACAGTTTATTAAGGTTTTCGGTTTTCAAAATGGACATACAGAGAAAAATGCAATGATTTAAAAAATGAAGGCTATGCTACATTCATTATTATTATTATTATTATTATTATTATTATTATTATTATTATTATTATTATTATTATTATTATTATTATTATTATTATTATTATTATTATTATTATTATTATTATTAATATTATTATTATTATCTTCAGTGAAATGTATAACTCAGTCACAGAGTACAAGACTATATATTTTCTTTCGCTGACACTCTTCAAGTTTCTTGGACGTATTATGTCAGATGGTATTGTCTGCTGGTATGTGGTTTTTCACATTATAGGCGGCATTTCTGTCCCTGCACCTTATGAGCTCGAACACTACCCTGTTGTTACTAATGTGCTGATCTCAGATCTCATTGCCCTAAGTACGGTCTATACATTTCACACCAGCACATGCAAAAGGTCATTGGGCCGACGTCGGCCCGATGACCTTTTGCGCACTGGATTCCTTCTTCTAGTCATTTTCTGCCAGCGCTATCTCACTATTTGGCGTCCCCATTGTTAAAAACACTGCGCATGATTGGTCATTTTCTCCGGCTTCGCTCCTTTCTCGTGGAAGGCGCGCAGAAGGGGGGGGGGGGGGGGGGGTAGGGGGGGGGGGGGGAAAGAAAAAAAAAATGAAGAAAAGAAACTGCATTCCTGGAATTCGTTCCGCCTCCGATTCCGAGGGCAGTTTTTTGCGAGGCTCGTATGACGCACGTCATTTCCGGGTCTGGCTCAACTCTCCAAGTCGATTTTCTCGATCAGTCAGAAAGATGGTGAAGTGTTTCTCGTTGGCGCAGTACCTAGCGAAGAAATGACTTGGACGGCACAACTCCACCCCCCCCCCCACACCCCCCAAAAAACAAAAACAAACAAACAAAAAAACCCCCAACAAAACAACAACAACAAAACAGAAACAAAAACAAAAACAACAACAAAAACAACAAACAAACAAACAAACAAACAAACAACACAAAACCCAATAAAACAACCCACCAAATAAACTAAAAAACAAACAAACAAAAAGACAAACAAACCCATCCTACCTCAAAACAACAACAAACAAGCAAACAAAAACACACAAAAAACATAATAACAACAGCAACAACAAACAAACAAACACAAACTTCAAGAAGCAGATTTGTGTCTGTCTGCGCAAGGTAATTACGATATACAGTAATCTTTGGATAAAAGAGATCACGTGGGATCCAAATTCGGGACCCAAACCTTTTTATTTTATTTTTTTATCGAAGTTTGCAAATTACATATAGTGTGGTAGGGACCTCAGAACACACAGTGTCCTCGACGTGTGTGATATGCGACCTTGTTATCAGCGAAGCCTACTATATCATTCTTCTCAGAGGCTCTGGAAGTTTAGTGAAGATCACCCATCACGGTGGGCAAAAGGTCCTCGGGCCATCATCAGCCTCAGCTGCACAGATTCACACGAACAACCGCACTAGGGACTCACGCGAATTTATTTACCTCGTAATGACAAAGAGCAGCTCCACTGAACTGGCTGTGCATCAAAATTCAATTGAGATCCGTCTATTAACCCGGGTTAACCCTTTGCGTGTCGGTAGCGGTTTCAGTCGCGATGATTCCTGCAGGAATCATGGCGACTAAAACCGCTACCGATACGCACAGGGTTTTAGCGTTTTGCCTTTCAGCTGTTTAGTTCCCTTGGCACTTTCCATTCTTGTCGTGTGTACTTGAGCGCAATTTTGCGTCCGCAGAGTGTGCTCAGTTTTTAAACTGTTTTCTACGACATTTTAAGGATGTACATGGGCCAAAACCCTGCCAGCAAGAGGCTTAGATTCTCATGAGCCCCTGCGAATGCAGGGGCTCATAAGAATCTATGCCTTTTGCAGATGCCTGGGACTTTAACCAACTTACATCAGCGACTGAACCTCTTAGTGTCTGAAAAGTCCAATTCTTGCCGCCCTCGTTCGGTCCCAAGTACAGGCTTGAGCCATCTGGGAAATCTAAAGCTTATAGGTTTCACAGGGCCGAGGACAGTGGAAATGTGTATTTTCTCAACACCAGCACTGACATTTTTGGTAATTCCCTCCTGCCCCTGAAGAACGGAGCAAATAGACGGGTGGGTTTTATTGGCAGGAAACGATCTTTTGTCTGCGTATGCAAAGTGGCTCTACCAGTGCGTAAAAGACCCATGGGTCGACGTCAGCCGCCGTTGGCCCGAGGCTCGTTGCGCACTGGTTTTGGCTTTCAAGTGACGCCACGGCCACATCTTGGTTCGGTTCATCGATTAACATTGACTGTACTAGAAAAAATAATTTCAAAATTTGGGAGCCGGCCTCTAAGGACCGCGTACAAGTTGTTGGGGATGGATTGACCATGACGGTTTAAGGATAATGCCTGATTAGCCTGTCTGCGTATGCAAAGTGAATTTCCGCGGCCACCACTGAAAGAGTGACGCACTGAAAGCAAGGACCGTATTGGGTTTATTTTTATAGTTGAAAAGGTAACCTGTTATACAAACACACACATTATTTACTACCGTCTGTGATAGGTGGAGAGTAGCGTCTATCTACTTAGCCATTACACATTTCCTTACTACGATCAAACTTTTCAAATCTGGGATGGGTTCTCTTGGAAGCATGTGCCAATTGTCAGATGCTGCTGCTGCTGCTGATGATGATGATGATGATTACGGTGCTGCTGCTGCCGCTGCTGCTGCTGATGATAATGGTGATGAGACACAACCGTGCACAGCCGTACGTTGACGTTTTGACAGATTGGCTATACGTCATCCTATTTTCGATCTTGCCGATGCTGCATGAAATATAATGCAGGCAAAGCAAAAATATAACAAGTAAACATAATCAAAACTAAATAAACACTGACACATTCAATACAGCAATAGCAATCAGACAGAAAAATGCACGTCACACATATGCGTTATTTCCCATGAGCGGGATCGCCCATGATAATTGAAGGACAGTGTCTGGTTCGTTAGGCACAAGACGCATGACCAATCAGACACTACCCTTGAACTGTCACCCTGGCAGCATTATTCCTGTAAATAGCATGTTGATTAGTTACCCACTTAGCGCCCTGCACTCTAAGCCTACAAGGACATTAAAAGCTTTCAAATTTTGACCTGCCCCATGTCAGTTGTTTCCCAGGGAAATGTTGGGGCAGCGTCAGTGTTGTGAAATTGTGGGCCATTGAAGGGAACTTAACTTTTTTCAAACATTAACATATATATATATATATATATATATATATATATATATATATATATATATATATATATATATATATATATATATATATATATATATATATATATATATATATATATATATATATATATATATATATATATATATATATATATATATATATATATATTTGCGTATCCGTAACCTTTTCTGCCTTGACACACCACAAGATATATAGATCATCCATGATAGTTCAAGGGTGATGCCAGAATAGCTTGGCGCCTTTTGCTCCTGACACACTACAAGAAGATATATGGATCGACCATGATAGTTCAAGGGTGGTGCCAGGATAGCTAGACGCCTTTTGGCGCCAAGCTATCCTGGCACCACCTTTGAACTACCATGGTCAAACTACGTATCTCTGCGTATCTCGTAATGTAGTCTGCAGACGAACAGCTTTCAATTTTGAGAACTGCGACCCTAGGGCTCGAAGCGCTAAGCGTGTTAAGTTCTTGAATGGCGCTGTTCTGTTCAATCAACTGCAATTACGTGGGCGAAAACTGACGGCCGGAATCAGGAATTCCCTATAATTAAAAGTCCTCAATTTTTTTAATTCACAAAATTTGAAATCTGGAGATAAATTTTTTTCATTCATTTTAGTATTCACATACAATTTCTGGCAGGAAATTGCTTCGGTAATCGCCCGAAATTGTTTAAATATGTTTAAATATGTTTAAATAAATAAATAAATAAATAAATAAATAAATAAATAAATAAATAAATAAATAAATAAAAATCAAGGGGTCTTAGGGTCACTAACCGCGACACCATTGGCTCAACTGGCACAACTGAAATTCAAAATGTCCGACTTTTTGGCATGCAGTTGTCTCGTCTTGTCTTGTCTCGTCTTGTCTCCCGGACCTGGACCCAACAATCTCTGTCTCTTGCAGTTGGTTTGGGCTGGCTTCGCGACTATCACGCCCATGATACTCTTTAACCCGTTCAGTGCCGAGAAAATCTGAACACCAGCCAGCTGCAAGAGGTATAGATCCTCATGAGCACCCGCATTTGCGGGGGCTCATGAGGATCTATGCCTCTTGCTGACACACTTTTAATCCATGTTCCTAAGACAGCTATTTTGTTTTGGGGGGGGGGGGGGTGGGAGGAGGGGTTGGGGTGGGGGGTTGGGAGGGGTGGGTGTGTGCTAAATAAACGATCGAAGATTACAGAAACACAGTCTGCGTCAAGTTGATGATTCGTTGTTGACGTGATTATTGCAGGAACTCTGCCGACACCCAAAGGGTGAATATCGTAAGTCATACAAATACACACAGCGTATGCATACCATTACACACTCGTATAGCGACAACACTGAATTAACTCAGGTAGTGGCTTTTAAAAAAAAGCTGAATACTTCTGTTTTGCTCTTAAAGTTTTCACTGCCGGGACTTCAGCCAACAACACTAAACTGCACGAGGTATAGATCCTCATGAGCCCCCGCAGTTGCGGGGGCTCATGAGGATCTATGCCTCTTGCTGACACCACTTTGTACCCATGGTTCTTGGATGGCTGGGGCTCTTGGACGTTGAATACGCACCAATTTGAGGGAAGGGGTTAAAAGTTCAAAGAGAATTTGTGACAAATACATTTTTATGTTGGTATCTTGTTTTGGCACTCTTTTGTCTTTGGCTGAAAATAAAAACTCCGGTCAAAGCGGACTAACATTCACCTCACGTTTGAGGATAGCAAGGGGCAAAACCAAAACGTTCGCAGCATGAGCATTTTTTCCCCCTTGTTTACATCAGTTTGAGTAGAGTCAACTCCCGCTGTAGACTTTAAATATAGTTCTAGACCTCCTCCAACATAGAATACAGAGTTGAATGTGATCATCAAAAGGCATAAATCGTCAATAGCCCCTAAATCCTGCAGGGGCTCATGAGGATGCATGTCTTCTTCAGATTAAAAAAAAAACAAACAACACAAACTTTGTTTTAAAACTTTGAATCATGAAAAAATGTTCAGCAGAAATGTAGAAGAAATTAAATGCATTCCTGCCCACTTAATTGAATTACTTAACCACCCACCGAGCAACCAATCGTGCAATGCAATTCCTCTGGTATTTCTTTAAACAATTTTTGCGTATGTTGTTTTGCGGAGAAACTGAAAACAAGCTACAGTTTTGCATTTTCGATCTTCTTTGATGTAAAGAAGTTTGCTTTTCATTTAATTTCCACTGTTAACTCATTTAAATTTGGATTTGTACGTGCATGTATTCCAATTTAACTTTTTGTTGTCTGGCGGGTGGTATTTTGCAAACGTAACCCCTTTAGCTCAGAGAAAAATTGAACACCACCCAGCAGCAAGAGGTATAGATCTTCATGAGCCCCCGCAGTTGCGGGGGCTCATGAAGATCTATACCTCTTTCTGACAATACTTTGAATCCATGTTTTTGGGACAGCTAGGGCTTTATTTTGTTAAATCCACGATGATTGCAGAAACACAAGCTGCAGCAGCTGGCACTGAACGGGTTAACTCATTCTACCCCAGACACACCACAACAAGATAAGGATCGACCATGATAGTTTAAGGGTGATGCCAGAATAGCTTGGCGTCTATGGGCGCCAAGCTATTCTGGCATCACCCTTTAACTATCATGGTCGATCTGTGTCCTGCACTGCAATGCAGTCTTCAGAGGACAACGGCAAAATTTGGGGATTTCGGTGTTGGGGTAGAATGAGTTAAACGAAATTTAAGAAAACATTTATTGTCTATCTCCTTTCTTAACCGTTTGGCTGTCAGTAGCGGTTTTTTTCGCGATGATTCCTACAAGTACAGCCGACATATAAAGGGTTATTTTAAAATACGAACATTTGGCTCATGCGTATTTATGCCTCTCGTTAGTCCTATTTTCTTGATGCCTATTTTTGTCCCAATTTACATCTGTATTCGTGGTGCGATTGTCGGTCAGTGTGGAGGTGTTTAGGACGCGAAATTCGCGAACACTGGCAGGGGAGGGGTTAACTTCACACTCGCTTTTGTGTTGGTATGGCGTGAAACTACACCGCCAGAGGACAAAAGGCACGGGCGTCTTTGAAACCACTGCAAATTCAATGCCAAATAAGCACATCCGTACAAAGAGCACCGACATGAATCCCCAGCAAGAGGCAAAAGAACCTCATGAGCCCCCGCTATTGCGGGGGCCCATGAAGTTCTTTGCCTCTTGCAGTTGGGTTGTGTTCTGATCCACTGGGCATTCGTTCCGGTTAGACGAATGCAAATTTAAATGTGAGTTGCAATGTTGTTTTAAAATATCGGAATGTGTTTTTGCTGACTTGATGAGGTGTCGCAACACCAATGTCAGCGTAATTTGAGGTGTCAGGAAATGCTGTGCACTCGCTGAGCTCTGCGATGAAGTTAAAAGGGTCCCAGACTGTAATGAACCTGATTTATTTTTTGCACTACTCTTTAGCTTCCGAAGCGAGAGTGCTTGAAGTGGAAGTTTTGGGGTGAGGTAGAGAGAGAGAGAGAGAGAGAGAGAGAGAGAGAGAGAGAGAGAGAGAGAGAGAGAGAGAGAGAGAGAGAGAGAGAGAGAGAGAGAGAGAGAGAGAGAGAGAGAGAGAGAGAGAGAGGCAGACCGACAGACGGACGGACGGACGGACAGGCAGACAGACAGTGAGGGCGCTATCCAAGGTCATATTCAATTTATCGTGAGACCTTAACCCATTGCGTGTCGATAGCGGATTTAGTCGCAATGATTCCTACAGGAATTATCGCGACGAAAACCCCTACCGGCACGCAAAGGGTTCAAGATTTAAGATTCAAAAACTTTATTGTCCAGATAAAAAAAAAATTATATGGAAATTTTTCTTTGCAGCACTGATGTAGGATAATTAAATAAAACAAGGAATCAAGTGACACAAAGTGACATAAATAATAATAATAAAATATGTACAACATATATGCAACAAAAATACAAGCATCACAATATCAAACATACACACACACCCTTTCAGCATACACACACGCTAAAAGAAGTGTGTGTGTGTGTGTGGGGGGGGGGGGGGGGATTAAAACAAGGGGAGGAAATGGTATGGTGGGTTAGGCTTAGGGTTAAACAATAATAGAGAAATATGAAGTTTTCTAACCAATTTACTTCAGAGTTTAAACATAATAATGGAGTAGTCCCCAACATTTTAGAATCGTCTGCTCAACAACGCACAACTCACGTGAAATCTATATGCACTAATAATATCTCTAGGGTAGTGCCGGTTTAGCTTGGCGCCTGCCCAGGCGCCAAGCTAAACAGACACTACCCTTGAGATGGCATAATACATGTAGAATCCCGTGAGATGTGCACTGCACTTTAGGTATCATGGTCGGTCCATCCCCACCAGCTTACCCCGGTAATGAAAGAACGAAAAAAAGATAGAAACCAGAGGGGGAGCAGCCATTAGGAAAATCCTGAAATTACTTACAAATGCTTTGGAAATTAGAGTTCCTCGCTTTTCCTGACCTCGGATGTCTTAAAAAAGGGAGAGAAGTTGCCTATTTTAACTCAAGTTTTCTTCAAATTTATTTCATCATCAGCACGTGTTTAAGACAGAGAGAGAGAGAGAGAGAGAGAGAGAGAGAGAGAGAGAGAGAGAGAGAGAGAGAGAGAGAGAGAGAGAGAGAGAGAGAGAGAGAGAGAGAGAGAGAGAGAGAGAGAGAGAGATGCTTTTGCAGCTGGCAAATGTCTAGGGGAAATAACTCCCTTACATTAGCCCGCAACACAGCAAGCTATGGCTCGATCATAATAGTTTAAGGGTGGTGGCAGAATAGCTTGGCGCCTACAGGCGCCAAGCTATTCTGCCACCACCCTTGAACTATAACGGTCGATTTGTCTCCTGAAATGTTTTGCTGTCCTCAGAGGATAACTCCAAAATGAGTTTTTTTTTGTAAGTCGGTTAATCCCCGTATGCATGCAGGCGCCAATGCTGTTTTACAGTAGTGGGGGACGAAAGCAGAAAGGTTTAAAGCGATCTGCTAAAATTACTTTATACTGATGGCTATAATTTGCCGATGCAACGGTTTTCCGACTGTTGCTTTGCCTCATTGAAGAGTTTTCTACTCTTCTTGTTCTTCTCGAACGCCGTCACACTTGGAGTTTGGCTTTCAAAATGAAATCTGTGGTCTTCTGTAGCGCCTCCATAGGCCCGTACAGTTTCTCTTGTAGAGTGGCGGGCTTCGGCCATATCTCCTCCCTCAGCAGCTGGTGGTTTCCCACAGTCCTGGAGGATGTGCTCTGTGGCCTGCTCTGCTTCTCCACAAGGCCACAGGGGAGATGGTTTTTTACTCTTACCTTTACAGTCTCTGTGAGTAGGCACACGCACCAGAGGTTTTCTACTACTCCTTGCGAGCATCGGTTGAACTCTTACGTACACATCAGAAGAAAAGCAGAACAGCCACATTCAAACTTCATGATTCAAGGTAGCCCTTTTGCCCAGAATTATTGTACGACATTCTACCGATCCATTTTGCTAAACTATGTTGCTAAACTATTGTGTGCGCGCGTGTATGTGTGTGTGTGTGTGTGTGTGTGTGTGTGTGTGTGTGTGTGTGTGTGTGTGTGTGTGTGTGTGTGATAATGTGTGAGCGCAACTGAACGTACATTATTTTTTTCTGATATGTGTTCACGGCAATGACCAAAAGCTAAAACCATCCAAGAATCGTGGTTACAAATTGGTCTTAGCAAGAGGCATAGATCCTCATGAGCCCCCGCATTCGCAGGGGGCTCATGAAGATCTATGTCTCTTGCAGCTGGATCGTGTTCATGTTTTCTCGGCAGTCAAGGGGTTAAAAAATGGAAAGCAAACAAGAGAAGATCTGCAGTTCTTTGGAAAAGCCAGCATGTCCATTTTTGAGAAAAGCGAGAATTTCATTGTGAAATTGACATACAGGCTTTTGCCAAACAAACACAGAAATTCTCATGAGCCCTGTATATGACGAACCATATGTTGTTTTCAAGTGTATATCTTTGGAGGTGGAATCGCGAAGGAGCAGGGAACATGGCTGGTAGCAATTTTAACTCATTCGAGACGTGCCGCCTCCGGATACGCGGCTTATGCCGCGTATCTGGAGGCGGTACGTCTCGAATGAGTTAAACAAAATATCCCAATGATTACAAAAATGTGTCCAAATAAGAAGTTGTATTATTTCTGTCCAAAATTGTGACCAGGATGAACTACGGGGTAAACACAAAACAAGTGATTGAGTGAGCGTCACACACCACGCTGGTTGTGTCCCTCGATTCGCTGCCGCTGATCATCCAACCAGTGCGCTGAGACAACCAGTGTGCACCACACATCCGACACTGAGAGGCTTGAATCCACACAAACCTTCGCATATTGGCGAAAAAGTAGGAGTGGGTGGGGGGGGGGGGGGGGGTGGTGGTGGTGGGGGGGGGGGGGGGGATGTGTGCTTCATTTAACCTCCTTGTGCATGCGGCCACAGGTACTGTGGCTGTATCACAAAAGGGTTAAATTTCTTTTTGATGTAGGTCTATAATGTTACACGTAGACATTAACCCCTTCACCTTCGGGACAAGGCAAACGCCACCCAGCTGCAAGAGCCATTAACCCTCACGAGCCCCCGCAGTCGCGGGTTTGCTCATGAGGATTTATGTCTCTTGTTAATCCTGTGTTGTTTTTTTTCGGTCTCGATTACACTTGTGTTTTCACGCGAACATCGGTCAGTGTTTAGTGGTTTCAGAAGCGCAATTCATAGTCCCTGGCAGCGAAGGGGTGAATTTTCTTGATATGTAACTATCAGGCCTCCTCACCAGTGCCCGCAGTCTTTGTCAACTCAACGCTAAGAAATCCCGTTCTTACAAAGAACGTGGATACAAAATGGATACAGCAAGAGGCATAGATCCTCATGCGCCCCCGCACCTGCGGGGGCGCATGAGGATCTATGCCTTTTGCAGTTGAGTGAGGCTCGCTTTTTTGTCGGCAGTAAAGGGGTTAGGGTGCCGTGAAGTCGAAAAGAAAAATAAGCAACAACTAACGAACAAACTCTGAAATAGTAAAAAAACCCAACTCGGAAAATGAATGAAAATTGTTTCTTGGGAAATTGTCGAAATGCGATGCCAGTCAACTGCGATACGCCGCATGTAATTCTGACAGACATCCCTCTGCGTTTTTTCGTCGCTGGAGTGTTTTATCCTTTACTTCTCGTAAATTTAAAAGGATCGAGCAAAAATTGTTATCATGTACCCAGTGAATTAAAAAAAAAAAGAAGTATTTATTGGCCTCCTAGTTTGTCTTTCTCTTTAACGCACGCAACCTAGCACAAACGCACGCGCATGCACACGCACGTATTATCACACGCACGCAGTCGGCACGCACGCAGGCATGCATGCAAGCACGCACAAGGGCGGGCACGCACGCACGCACGCAGTACGCACACACATGTGCACACGCACACATACGCACACACACGCACACTCATACGCACGCACGCACACACACGCACACACACACATTCATTCACACACACACACACATACACACACATACACTCACACATTCACCATCACACACACACATACACACACTTACACACATGCACGCACGGACACACGCAAAAGCACACACACACACATACACTCACACACACACACACACACACACACACACACACACACACACACACACACACACACACACACACACACACACACACACAAACAAACCCATATGCCATCTTCACGATGTTCAGAGCATCCATTTAGTGCACCAACTTCCTAATGAGCAAAGGCTGTTGGGCCGACGGCGGCTGACTTTGGCCCGATGATGCACTGGGCATTGTTCCTTTCCCTTAGATGATGATTGGTTATCTTAATTATGGACACACATAGCAAAAACTAGTAATGTCATGACCTTGCAATTAGCACTGGCGAGAGGTTTTCTGTGGTCAAAAAATGTTGTCACTGGCGCAGTAACAGTTTGCTATTTTATACGCCACATCAACTGTATGCTCTGCCCTTTGAAGTGTGCGAAGTAAAAACATTTTGTGAAAAGCGAGATCTCAATGAAAATATCGTTTTTCACAAAATATAGATTTGCTATCTGTTGACTTCACAGGTAAGTTTCACATGCAGAAAACAGTAAGTCGATTTTTGTGAAAAGCGACATTTTCATTGCATTACAATGAAAATATCTCTTTTCACAAAAATCGACTTGCTGTGTTTTGCTTCGAGCAGTGCAGCTACGCCGGAACAGATCATTGTATTATATTCAACAACATTTTCGTTGACTTCACGAAACATTTGTTTTATCGGATATGTCAGATATTGACGTGTACTTGACATCAAGTCTGTCGACACGAGAGGCTGATTTCAGGCGTTGAGGAGTCCTTCAGCGAACATTATCCATCTGTAAACGGAAGGCTACACGCTAAAGCCAATCGGTCAGACACTGCGACTGAGTCAACATAAGTGTACCACGTCCGTCCATTGGTTTGTATCAGAGTCTGGTAGCCGCATGTAATTCTGACAGACATCCCTCTGCGAGTTTTTGGCGCTGGAGTGGTAGACCGTTTCAGATGGCAAATTACCAATTGGTAATTACTGGCTTCTTTAAAAATTAGTATTAATGTCGACTATATTATAGGTTGTAACATATATAGTGAACAAATGAAGCATTCTAATGGAGATCATGGACGAGACTACATAAATATCATTAGATCTACATTGTGTATCGTTCATGCACACATCGAAATCTGAATAGAAATTTGTTTAAAACAAAGTAATACAATATGCCCAACAATGGTGCGAACAGCCAAACCTACTTGGCTAGAATACCATGGTAGAGTAGGCGGTGATAGTACAGGGGTGGGTACATTAACGCATATGTCAATCTTCAAATCCAGGTCTATTGCCGTGAGAGGGCTGAGGTTTCTACGCCGAACGTCAATGTTTTGATGCAACATACATCCAATGGGAGGGAAGTAGGAGGGCATATAAACCTCCAGCCCTTTGGTGACTACCACAATATGAAGCTTCAACTTAAGTCTTGCTTAATTTTTGTCTACCGTATTGAAAATTCAACAACGCCGCTGGAGATGGATAGGTCACACACTACGCAAGCCAGCAACCAACACCACAAAGCAAGCCCTAAGATGGAACCCACAGGGAAAAAGGAAGAGAGGTCGGCCACGAAACACCTGGCGACGTGACCTGGAGACAGATGCCAAGAAGATGGGCCACACCTGGGGACAGCTGGAGAGACTCGCCCAGGACAGAGACGGCTGGAGGGACCTTGTCGGCGGCCTATGCCCCAGGGGGGGGGGGGGGGGTGATGGGCGTAAGTAAGTAAGCAAGTAAGTATTGAAAATACGATACACATTGGGAGAGGGCTGGTCGGAGCGCATTTAGTAGAATGCTAAGGACATAACAGGTGGGCCTCATAGTCTGGCAAAGAAGTAACAAGATATACATGACGTTACGTCTAGCTACTCTAACCTTGCCGTTGAACGTCGTCATGGCACGAAGCGCTGTATGTGCGTTTAGATGTGTGTTCGTGTGTGTTCGTGTGTGTGTGTTCGTGTGTGTGTGTGTGTGTGTGTGTGTGTGTGTGTGTGTGTGTGTGTGTGTGTGTGTGTGTGTGTGTGCGCGTATGTATGTAAACACGGGAATCTCCGATTTTTCTGTACGCAGAAGCTTGAAACTTGGCGAAATACTTTATTCAAGGGGTGCCTAAGACAACCTCCGTGTATATTGTAATTGGATGTCTCATTGAAGACATAAAAGACCGTTTATAGAAAATTGGTTGACCCAGATTAGAGTCCGTAATGTTTGCCATATTTGCTTGACATTTTTGGATATATGTAGTTTAAAGGAAGACATTAGATGAGTTCGTTAGCCAGTTTTGTACCTTTTCAACCTTTTGAATAATAATTTATTTATTTTTGCAAGTTTTGAAGCCACATTATACTCCCATCAAATAGTCAGCCCTGGAAGAGGTTGTGTGGAAGAAAACAGTTGGCGTTGGAAGAGGCTGCGTGGGTTAGAGAGGACAGAAATATATGAGAAGGATATGCTTAAGAATATGAACAACTCTGAATGTTTCTAAAACAAAAACGCATTTGAGCTCCAGACAATGCGGTAGACTTTGGGATGAAATCATCATCTTGTTCAATTTTGTTACGTCACCTTCGGTAGCTTCCGGTTTATATGCAACTTGAAAGACACCACGGCGATAAAACCTGAACCACACACACCAAAACGAAACCTTGAGTAGCAATATCATGCTGATTTATTTATTTATTTATTTTATTTATTTATTTATTTATTTTATTTATTTTATTTATTTATTTATTTATTTATTTATTTTTGAGGGAGGGGGTGGCAGTAACACAGAAGGTCAAATTAATTCAAATCAATTTTATGTTTGTCGTTACTGATAGTGGACGTGATATCCTGGCACCATCCTTGAACTATTTCCTGAGCCGTAATGAAATCGTGGAGGACTACAACTTTCAGTTTGGGGAATTGAGAACATTAACACAATGAGTTAGCTTCGTTCGCACCCTGACACTCTATATTCAGGGAAAAACTCGCAGCTCATGAAACTAGATCGTTAAATAAATATTGTTTTCGTCGTGAAATGAATATCGTTTTTGTTATCAATAGCCCTGTTTCAACTGCACTCGCCTTTGCCAATATCGATCAGTTGCGGTGATGGTCATGCCGACCTTTTCATTTACAAAGTAAGCAAAGAAATGCACGCACGACGAGAAATAAAAACACAATTAAGAGTTCCTTTTTAAAGTGACCGTTTTCTCTAGTACTTGCCAAGTCAAGGGCACAGTTTAGATACTGAATCAAGGGCAGGTCATTGGTGTCGTGCATTAGAAACCAATGCTGCATGAGTGAAAAAATGTGAACTGAAATTCACGCAGAAGAAAGCTGAAAAGAACACACGCACTCTGCTTCATTTGCGATGCCCTCATAGTCGTTTTGCACAGGGGAAAAATTGCAGAGGGAATTCAGTACAAAACTACTGTTGACATTACTCGTAGTTCATGCGCAAGGGGGGGTTAACACGTTGAATGCCATTTGACGCATACTGTGTGTCCTGCAATCTTCGTTAATTCAACACCAAAAACCCCACCTAGCTGTCCCAGGAGCATGCATTCAAAGTGGTATCATCAAGAGGCATACATCCTCATGAGACCCCACAACTGCGGGGGCTCATGAGGATCTATGCCTCTCGTAGTTGGGTGGTTGTTCATACGTTCTCGGCACTGAATGGGTTAAATCATGATAGATAATGCCGTCTCCCTGATCGACACAGATAAATAAAGATTAACACAGATAAATAAAGTGGCTGTCAAGCGGCATAGATTCTCATGAGCCCCCCCCCCCACCCCACCCCCGCAGATGCGGGGGCTCATGAGGATCTGTACCTCTTGCATTTGACGAGTTGTCAGTTTGGTTCGTTCAGGCAGTGATGTGAAGTCAATAGTGACCGTGTTCTCTCTGGCACTCGGAGATGTAAGAGTTTCGGAGACGCTTTTAAGAAGGTATTGCAAGGCTGGTATTTCATTCATTAAGGCCTACACAAAAATCGAAACCCCAATAAGCAAAAGACGCTCGGATCGACGTCGGACGCAGTGGGCCCGCGCACGATCGTGCGCGGGCCCACTGCGGCCGACGTCGACCCGAGGACATTTGCTTAATGGGTTTAACGGACAATGCTCGTTTCTCAGCCAAAAGTATCGTGCACTCAGCACCCCAATATCTCACACAAAATGAAGAAACACGACCGAACAAAAAGAATGACACACGCTTGGAAGGGACAGGTACAATCGTTGTCTTTTCGAAGCGCGTTCCTTTCTTTGTTGAGCATTTCTTTTGCATTTTAACACTTGACAATCGTATTTTCAGTCTAGAGTTTCTGCACAAAGTAAGCTGACACAGCTCATCACGGTTTCCATGGTCAAACTTTGCACATGTAATTGCGCCTCAGTGTGTCCTGTTTCTCGCAATAATGCTGCGAACGCAGTCCAAATGGAAGAGGCGTAGATTCTCATCAGCTTACGCTGTAGCTCACTGCAGTTCAGGTTTATCGAGTTAGTATTGAACACGCTCCCAAAACGTTCGAGTTTTCGGCTCTCATTTCTGCGAAGCTGCGTATAACATGGTTCCCTCAAAACGCCACCTCACCCCTTGATAATAATAATAAAGATAATGCTGCTGCTGCTGCTGATGATGATGATAATGTGATAATGATGACGATGATGTTAATAATAATATATGATATTGTATATTTTACTGCTACTACTACTACTACTACTAACCATAGCAATAATGAGGATGATGACGATGATGATAAAATCATCATCATCATCATCATCATCATCATCATCATCATCATCATCATCATCATCATCATCATCATCATCATCATCATCATCATCATATAAATCACACTTGTAACGCGCAATGTCACTGACAAAGCGCTAAACAGCACTATGCGGGCTGATGACACACAGAGATTTTCCAGTGCATCTTGAGCATTGCCAGAGGGAAACTTGATTTCTATTCAGTTATATTTAAAGATTAACAGGGTAATCTGAATCTGAAAACAGACAGAAAATGGTGCAATTTACCAGTTATTACTGGCTGACCCAGTGATAAGGACTGGACCATTGACCTTTTGACTGCCGTGCAAAGGCCGGCAAGATCCAGCTGCAAGAGGCAGTTGCGGGGTCTCATGAGAATCTATGCCTCTTGCTGACACCACTTTGAATCCATGATCCTGGAATGGCTAGGGACAATTCGCGTTGAATTAACACAAATTTCAGAAATGCAGTCTGCTTCAAGCCAGCCGACAACGAAGGGGTTTAAAGTCGTATTATGAACCCTTCAAGAATCTGCTAGGGTTCTCAACTCATTTAGTTACGCATGCTGTTTCCCAAATTTTGGAGGCGTCATCTAACGACTATGCACCTGTTGCAGAAGATGGATCGACCATGATAATCTGGCACTACCCTTGAATTACCATGGTCGACCCATCAACTGCTGTAGTGCGCCAGGGCTGAATGAGTTAATGGTTGAAGAAAATAACCCAACGAAGAAAGAAGCATGCGCAGAAAAGACAGTTACGACACAATTTTTTTAAATTGTGTTGTAACTGTCTTTTCTAAGCGTGCTTCTTTCTTCTCTGCATTTTACACGCCTTGCAGTCACCTTTTGGTCTGGATTTTGTATTGTTTGCAAGACAAAAGTTTGTCTTCGACGATTTCCATCGCTTGTAACTAAATGATATTTGACTTTTCTGTGCTGGATATGATCCGGAATCATAAGAAAGGCAAACGGAGACGATAAGCAACTCTCCTGTCGCAAACTGGTGGGTGAGAATTAACTCTCACTGTCAAAGTAAACGCCAATTAGCTCCGTCCGTTCTCTGAACACGAATACAAATCAGATTAGCATGAAGCAAATAGCTTCATGAGCCCCCCCTCCTCCCCCCCCCGCATCCGCGGGGGTGGGGTTGGGGTTGGGGCTGATGTAAATTTTTGCCTCATGCAGTTGATTGGCGTTCGCATGCTCCGGGCAGTGAGGAATTAACTCGAGTCAACTACGAATTACTTTCCTTGCTTTCGTCGGCTATTTTGATTGGTCTTTTTGAGGAGCTTGATCGTCACACAAGCTCAATACACACCCTCACTGTCTCGGCTGCAAAATGGTGTCAGTGTCCCAGTGAGCAAAAGTTAATCGTGCTACGTCAGCCACAGTTGGCCCCGCGCACAGGTTTTCTTTTGCTCACTGGAAGTCGCTGATGTACAGGATTGGAGCTGCTTTAAAAACCGGGTCAAAGCCAATGCCGTGGACGCCATCGGCTCCGTGTTCATCGAAAGTCGTCGATGAAGGGTTGGAGTTGCTTTTACAACGGGGGAGAGGGAGGGGTGGAGGAGGGAGGGGGTCTCATCGCGTGTGGCCTACGTCAGTTCGAAGGCCGTTTGCTTCATTGACGTGCGACGCACGATGGATGTGGACTTGCTGTTAGTGACGGGGCCATGACGTGACTTGTCCTCATCGGGAGCACGTTGCATCTTGGGGGTCCTCACCCAGTAGCAAAGCATCTTCTGACCCACGATGGCCGCAGTGGGCCCGCGCACATCCGTCGCCGGCCTGTGGGCCCGAGGACCTTTTCTTCAAGGGCAGGAACACAACTGACACCCGGGGAGGCACGAGCTGTGGTTCCTGCGCAGACCACATTTCACCCAACTTCCAGGAACCTGGCACAAACTGCACCTTGAAGAGACGGAGCGAGACGATCTGTTTCGGAATCTAACTGAATAAACAAAGCTAACCGTGTATTTAGCAAAACAATGTATCACTCCAGTCCCACTTCCACCCCTCCCCCCTCCTCCTGCCCCTTTAATGTTCTGGTGCAGTTAATTAAACGCCACACAACTGCAAGAGACATAGATCCTCATGAGCCCCCGCAGTTGCGGGGGCTCATGGGATCTATGCTTCTTGCTGCCCTTATTTTGTGTTCATATTCCTTAGACAAACAGGGCTCTTGGGCGTTGAATTAACAAAGATTTCGGAAAAAAAACAACAATAAATGTGTTAATATTATTTCCACTCTCCTTTTGCACGTGAAGCATTACACTGAATGTTAGTGTACTCGAAACGAGTGTGGCGTAATAACGGCTCTTAGGCTAAATGTTTTTAGTCCAATACATTATCAGCTGTATTCTATTTAACAACAAGAACAAAGGCAAGAACAGCAAGAACAAGAACAAGAACAACAATAAGAACAACAACACGATTTATTGCCAAAGTCCCTATTTGGTTAGAAAATACAATCAATGTTTTGTCGTAGTGAATAAACTTCCATTAAGATAATTATGTCACATTTATGTTTCAAATTTGTAATGGTATCACGTATGTGTATCACCGGCTTATCTTCCATTATCCCGCAGCTGAATGTTTTACATATTAATTTCAGTTTCTTGAATCAAAAAGATTTGAGAATTTCACTTTGTGCATATTATAGTACATTCTGAGATGTTCCCATGGATATATGCTTTTTGGAAGTTCCCTTTTCTTTAAATTAATTGGTTCATTGTTACAATTGCATCGTTCTTATGGAGATTTCGGAGTGGGAAATACTGTTTTCTGCATTGTTAATAATTGTTTGTGATAGGATAAATTGAAGAAGCGCTTGGAACCTTCCTCTCTCATGAGATGCATCTCCATTGTTAATATGTATTCTGGTCTGGAAAGGTAAAAGACAGCATTTACCCCCGTGAAAAGCTAGACTTTGACAGTAATGCAATTAAAACCTCGCTACTCACAGAAATGCATCTGTCGTCCCTTTCTCTTCCAGCACAGCAGTGATACGTAGCGCAAAGCAACCGAATACTATCTAATTCTTGTTGTAAATCAACAACAACAAAAACAAGAACAACAATAACAACAACTCCAGCAGTAACAGCAACCCGTTTACCAACCGAACCGTCAAAGCACACCGGTTAAATCCAAACCAATCCAGTTCAGTCCAACCCAACCCAAAGCAACACAAAGTAAAAAACAACCCAAAGCAAGCAAAACGAACGCAAATACTATTAGACCAGGCCAAACCAAGTCAAACCTACTCAATGAGACATCTAATCAGATTTGATTCCCTCTGTCAGCATCTAGCCTACACACTTGTAAACTCTAACGATTAGTCTTGCACGCTGTGAATATTTCAACCATTTCAATCAACCAGAAGAAATTTCATGCTTTTTTTGTTCGGGGGTGGGGGTGGGGGTGGGGGGCGGTGTGTGTGTGTGTGTGTGTGTGTGTGTGTGGGGGAATTTTTCCCCCATAATAGTTTGAAAAGTTCGATGGAGAAAGTTGTGAAAGCTGAGAGAAATAAGATTCCACACTTTTTATCTTCTCTAAAACATGTTTTGAATGATAACCACCCAATGCACAAAAGGCCATCGGATCGACGTCGGCCGCCGTTGGCCCGAGCACGGCCGTTGACGGGCCAACGGCGGCCGACTTCGGCCCGACGGCCTTGGCGCACTGGGCATAATTTTTGCGGGAAACAGCAAAGATCAGTTTGAGCTCCAAATTTCTATGCATAATCAAATCAGACACGAACTCCCTATGCCAGCATGTTGTAAAAAGCAGTTGCGCTCTCCAAACACTTACGTAAGCGGTCCCATGTTTATTTCGAATGGAACCGAGGGCGCAGGAAGTGTATCACAATTTCTCATTTGCATGCAATTTGAATGTAAGAGCTGCAGGCAAAAAGCTACTCTGTTTCCATTTAGGCGAGACAGCCTGCACTATGTCCCACTTTGTGACCATCAATATTAGGTTGATTGCTGCCAGAAAGAAGCATAGATTCTCATAAGCCCCCGCAGAATGTGGGGGCTCATGAGAATCTATGCTTCTTGCGGGTGTAAAATGGGTTGGATTGCGCAATGATTTTCAAGGAGACAGCTGATGTCTCCTGTGTGCTGATTGGCTGAAATGCTCCGGGCATTCTCGCACCGGATTTCAATTCTCAG
>BTPG01000008.1:59598811-59623811 GCA_036245525.1 Semisulcospira habei | reverse complement strand
GAGCTGAGCACCACTGCCATCCTGCTACGATGAGACAAGATGGACTAAAATGTCTCTGATAAGTGTGCTAAGTTTTTTTTTAAAGCAACACCAATAACAAAAAAACACCTACACGGCTCTGCAGGCACTGATAGCTTCTGTGACCTGTGCTTTCTGATGCTTATTTTCCATGTACAGTTTGTGTGGATCGGCGCGTTCTTGTAGATCTGCGACCGGTGATACACGGATGCAACTTGAACGGAATCACTGCCACTTTACTTACTTACGCCTGTCACCCCTTCCAGGGTATAGGCCGTCGACGAGAGACACCCAGCGACTCCTGTCCTGTGCTTCTCCTTCGATTTTACTCCAGGTGGTTCCCAGTCTCTTGATGTCTGCTTGGAGGTCTCGATGCCAGGTGTTTCTCGGCCTGCCTCTTTTCCTCTTTCTCGGGGGGAGGGGGGGGGGGGGGTTCCATGACAATGCCTGCCTAGTGATACTGGAAACTGGCTTTTTCAGACTGTGACCATTCCATCCCCATCTTCTTCGCCCAATTTCATCCTCTGCTGTTATCTGCTCTGTTCTCTCCCAGAGTCTGATGTTGCTGATCTTCTCTGGCCAGTGGATTTTCAAGATTCTTCTAAGGCAACTGTTAATGAAGATCTGTACTTTGTTGACTGTGGTTTTTGTCAACCTCCAAGTCTCTGCTCCATATAGGAGAACTGCTTTTACGTTTGAGTTGAAAATCCGGACTTTGGTGTGTTGTGACAGCTCTCTGGAACTCCACACTTTTTTCAGCTGGAGAAAGGCTGCTCTGGATTTACCGATTCGTGCTCTGACATCTGCATCAGAGCCACCTTTTTGTCGATGATGCTCCCGAGATAGGTGAAGGACTCCACCTCCTCCAGCGGGGTGCCAGCAAGCAAGACTGGTTCTTCCCTGGTTGCGTTCAGCCTCATTGTCTTTGTTTTCTGTTTGTGGATGGTGAGGCCCACCTGGGACGAGATGTCAGCAAGCCTCGTGGTCTTGTCCTGCATTTGTTGATGAGTGTGAGACAGTAACGCCAAGTCGTCTGCAAAATCGAGGTCGTCAAGCTGTGTCCACAGTGTCCACTGTATTCCGCTTTTTCTCTGCTCTGTGGTCCTCTTCATGACCCAGTCTATGGCCAGTAGGAAGAGGAACGGAGACAGTAAACACCCCTGCCTAACGCCGGTTCTGACCTGGAGCTCCCTGGTGAACTGCCCTTCGTGGATCACGCGACATGTCATTCCATCGTAGATGCTCTTGATCAGGCAGACGAGCTTTGTGGGTATACCGTAATATCGTAGGAGTTTCCACAAAGTCTCTCGGTCCACGCTGTCAAATGCTTTCTCGTAATCCACAAAGTTGACGTACAGCAAGGAGCTCCACTCCAGAGACTGCTCCACGATGATGCGGAGAGTGGCAATCAGGTCTGTACATTGTAACCGGCTGACGTGGTCCCTCCAGCTGAGACGCGATGATGTGTTTATTTTTATTTCTCTACCCTCTGGCCACACAAGTCTCTAAGCCTTTGTGCTACCCACGCTTAGCCAGGGGCCGCAACCCAGCAACGAGTCAGTCAGCTAGTCATTTTGTAGTACTCTAAAAGTTGTGTTAGTGAGTCCGTGTTCTAGCCTCTATAACTTTTTAACGGCTTTACTGATCGAGAATCCGTAACTCACATCAGTTTCCTCATGCAACTCCCCTTCTACTCATATGCTCTGTGTTTAGTGATTTTATGACCACCATAGTTCAATTAGCGATTTTCTTACTTTTACAAATTTTACTGAGCCCTCTTAGCCCATTTTAAAATTTAATATTACATTTTTAGGACTTCCCTCTAAAATATAGTTTATGGTAGTTTGTAGCTATTTACATTTCCTGTCTTTTGCTTCAAACCCGAAGCCTTTGTGATAAGTAATTATTGAGTTATGGCTCTTTATGTAGTACCTAGAAAGAACAGATTTACCCATTTTTCGGTCTGTCTGGAACCGTTTCTTTGTCCGTGCCGAGTTGCTCCCTTTGCGGTCCGCTCGGAGAGTATTTAAGCCGGTCAGTGCCAGAGCGGGATGTCTTTGTCCTACGAGTCGCCCCACTGACAGTATAGCTACTACCACTCTGAGCCATCACTGAGCTTATCTTCAACCATATCTCCACTGGGATATCTGTAAGTTACATTCTGTATTGATGAATGTTGTTATACCGTAGTATTGTTTGGCTGTTTATTGGAAACTGATGAAGAGTTTACGAGCTAGCTTGTTGGTTTTGCCCTGTGTCTGACAGTCGGCCATTAGCGGCCTTTCCTTTGCTGGCGATTGCAACAAGTTGCCGCTTCGCTACTTTGTTCGGAAAACCTTGTTCTCATCTTGCCTGATTTCTAAGTGCTAGTTTCCGTTGCTTTCGAGTAGCATATTTTCAGTGCCAGATTAACATCTGAATTTATGACTCTTGCGGCTGGTCGACTGAAAGTTGAACGAAGAAAGAGGCAAGACTGAGTGATCAATTCGGTGCAGTATGATGAACACTTTCATTCCGCTTTGCTGGCTCTGTGCCAATTTTGTTTGTGGCACTCCGAGTTTATGAAGGAAGTATTTAGATCAGTAGCTCAGACTCTAACCAGGGCAAAACAACATGACAGCTAATTTTATGCTCGCTTGATTGTCCTACTCAGTGATCGAAGATGCTTTGCTTTGTTGTTCTTGTTGTTTTGCTTGATTCATTTGTTGGTTTGATTTGCCATCGAATGTTTACCTTGTTATATGGTTTCGATACTCTACTTGGCTTGTGTGCTTGATGCATTTTATTTCGTATTTTATTAGGCCTTTCTTTGCCTCTGCTATCCTTCCTCACCTTCGCGTATTCCATTGTCAGGCAATACGTGTGACGTCACGAGGTGCTAAAATAGACGGCCATTTTGTCTGACCTTTTGACCCACTGCTGTCGTCTGCTTGTTTACATTGGGTCGAGCAGAGTAATGCGACCGATGTCTACCTTTCCAAATTTAGTGTATGATCGGCAGTGTTTGATTATAACGTTAAATATATTCGACCAACTAGCCACGGCTTTTATTTTGATCTGTTACAACAAGTGGCAACACTTGCTGAGTTTTTGGGTAGTGGGTTGCCCACTGTAGGAAATGATCCTTTTCTCTACGGGTTAGTGCATAGTAATTATCAGTGAGTTCAACGTATGCGCACATGGCGCCCCTTATACGTATACTATGCGGCCAGGATTAAAGGCACCGGCAGCCTATTTTAGTAAACGCTCTTAAGGTCCGGATCCACACTCTTGGATGTCACGATAATTATGATTTGCTTACACTGTGGTCATGATGCCTTAAATGCCCTGATTTGCATGCTGATTTCATGCTTCGTTGCCATTTAATATCATGATGTGTGGCATGTTCGATCATGTGTATCTTTGATGATTATGTGACGCCTTATATGGATTTTTGGTTTTAATTACAATTTAGTGACAGCCTGATGCTTCGGCCTTAGTGATGACTCAAATTAATAAGTTGGTTCATTTGGTACGGTATTTGTATGATGTAACTTTCTGGCATCATTTCTGATATGTTTTGTTGTATTTGTCCTAGGTGCTGTTTGTTTTTCTGCTAATTGATAAACGACAAATAAAGTACGTCAACGCGACCTCTGCTTCGGCTTCTTATATTCCCCAACCTAATTCACCCACAAACACCGGGTGCACACAAGTTCACAATATGATCGTTTTTTCCGGAATCCTGCTTGCTGGTCTCTCACCCGGGGGTCGACGGAGCTCTTCATTCTCTCCAGGATGATCTTGTTGAAAACCTTTCCTGGTACTGACAGCAAGGTGATTCCTCTGTAGTTGGAACACTTGCTGAGGTCGCCTTTCTTGGGATGCTTGATTAGGTACCCCTCCTTCCAGTCAGCCGGCATCACCTCCTCTTCCCAGATCTTACCAAACAGTGGGTACAGCATCTCTACTGTTGTTTCTAGGTCTGCTTTCAGAGCCTCCGCTGGGATGCCATCTGGCCCTGCTGCTTTGCCGTTCTTCAAAAATGCCACTGCTCTTCTGATCTCTTCCCGGCTGGGTCTGTCACAGCTGATGGGTAGGTCAGTCTCTGCTGGCTGGATGTCTGGGGGGTCGGGTGGGGTGGGTCTGTTCAGTAACTCTTCAAAATACTCGGCCCATCTGTCAAGTTGGTCTGCTCTGTCTGCAATAGGTTTGCCTTCTTTGTCTTTTACTGGTCTTTCTGTATGGCCATAATTGCCTGACAATCTTCTGGTAATGTCGTAGAGCTGTTTCAGGTTGCCGCTGCCTGCTGCCTTTTCTGCCTCTGCTGCTAGGCCATCTGTGTAGGCTCTCTTGTCTGCCCTGATACTCCTCTTCACCTCGCGGTTGGCTTCCGAGTATTCCTCCTGTGCCCTTGCTTTGGCCGCTCTCGTGCGACTGTTGTTGACAACTGTTTTCTTCTGCTTCCTCAATTGTATCTTCTTCAAGGTCTGTGCCGACAGCCAGTCCTTGTGATGGTGTTTCTTGAACCCCACAGAGTCTTTGCAGGTTGAGTTCAGTGCCTCTCTAACTGCCTTCCACTGCTGCTCTGTGGTGACCGCCTCCTCTTCATTTACTAGCTCCTCTAGCGCTTGAAACTGGTTGGACAGCACCAGTTTAAACTCTTCTCCCACTCCAGTCTCTCTCAGAAGGCCTACATTATAGCGCTGTCTTCTTGGTGTCCCTGTGCTGCTTTTCTTTAACTTGAGCTTTATTCTTAAGGTAAGCAGATGATGGTCTGAGGCGACATCTGCTCCCCTCCTCACTCGAACATCTTGAAGGTATCTTCTAAATTTCTTGCTAATGCAGATATGGTCTATTTGGTTCTCTGTAGTATGGTCAGGTGAGACCCACGTTGCTTTGTGTATTCTTCTGTGTGCGAAGATGCTGCCTCCAATGACAAGTCTGTTTAGAGCACAAAAGTCTACGAACCTCTCCCCGTTCTCACTCATCTCCCCTAGTCCCTGTCTCCCCATCACCTCTTCGTATCCGGTGTTGTCCTCCCCTATTTTGGTATTAAAATCACCCATGACGATGGTGATGTCTCGCTCCGCATATTTGTCCACAGCACTCTGGAGTCGGTCGTAGAACTCTTGTTTCTCTTCCTCGTCACTGTCATTAGTGGGCGCATAACACTGGATGACGTTCAACTTGATCATTCTCCTAGTTCTAAAGGCTGCTGTGATAATTCTTGGACCAAGAGATTCCCAGACAATCAGCGCTCTCTGTGTCACTGGTGACAGCATGAATGCTACACCTTCTGTATGGGGGGCATTCTCCTCTTCATGACATGAATACAGAATCATCTCCCCACTTAACAGCCTTTTCTGGCCAGACTGCGTCCATCTGGCTTCACTGATACCTAGCAGGGAAAGGTTGTAAGTTTTGCATTTCCGCTGCTATCTGGGCGGACTTCCCGCTCTGGTATATGGTCTTGACATTCCATGTGCCCATGATTGTGTCCCTGGATAGAGAGAGGCGGCTCTATCCAGTGGCTTCCGAAGACTTCCGGCTTTCACCAGACGACGTCATAAATCTTCTGGTAGAAGAACCTTCCTCCTCCAGGAAAGGGATTGCTGTTTGTCTTTTTGTCGGCGCTTTTGTAGCTATTTCTTTATTTGCAGGGTGGGGAAGCTACCCCCACGCCCAACCTCTTTACGAGGAGGACCAGGGGTTTTCTGTTGGGGTCTCTTTCCCTTAGACCATGTTGGTTCACTGCACCTTATTTCATTCGGTGTGCCCCTCTCGCGAGGGACCCCCTATCCACCACCCAGGGGACGCGCCTCAACGCCATATGGTCCCAGCGCGAGGAATCACTGCCAGTTGTGTGATAAATACGAACAGCATCAATGAAACTTGACGCAAACTTTCTTTGCCTCGATCTAGGGCCGTTTTTGACATAACTGTGTATCCTGGCATAAATGTAGGCTTGCAGAATTTGCAACGCATTCAGTCGAATCACGCGCGCTACCGTCCGCCATATTGTCCAAGGGACAGGAAAGCTTGTGGGACCCAGCAACAAATACTAGGGGACGTGGCTTATGATGCGTGCACTCGGTGAGGTCTATTAGGTTGAATCGTGACCTGTAAGCCCTAGGCCTGAAAATCGGCAAGAAAATTGCAAAGTTGATTCTCTGATACGTCAAATGTTAGTACTGCGATGAGTGACGTATAACATCAAGTCGTCATTATGAACACGGCGTCCTGGGACTAATGATGCCATGACGTGAAGCTTGAAGTGACTTCATTTCGCTGCTCGTGCCATTATTATTCTATGCTACGCCAGACCACAGACCTTACGAATGGCAGGAATAGCCGTGTGTCCGTCTTTATTATTGTGTGCCAGTGTGTGTGGATCAGAGGGTGGGTTAGAGTAGAAGGAGATGGATTCGTGTCGCTACACGAGCCCACAGAGTGTACTAATGGCGGGAAGCGCCGTGTGTCCGTCTTTATTTGTGGGTGCCGACGTGTGTGTTGACCAGAGGTTGGCTTAGAGAGGAGGGAAATGAATCAGCATAATAAGCCTAAAAATATGAAGAACTCTGAATGTTCGTAAAAGATAAACGCAATTGAGCTCCAAACAATACGGTAGTCTTTGGGATGAAATCCTCATCTTGTTTTTAAACATCTTTTTTCGTCACATTTGAATCTGGTTCTGTGGTCTTAGGTGACGTAAAAGGAAGCATTACTGTTTTTTCGACCTACATTTCTAGTTACTTTTAAAAGCATTATTTAAGCAGGCTTCATGAAGGAAACTTTGAGCTCTACATGATAAGCAATAAAGTAAATATACTGTTATTTGCTAACTCAACTTCCAGATTCCGTCTACAAAACAATCGAATGGGGCCTTTGAATGTTCATTTTTGTAGAGCTCGTGTAAACGTTAACCCGTTAACCGCAGAGGCATAAACTGCAAGAGTCGGTGGGGAGGGGTGGGGGGTGGGTGGGTGGGTGGGTGGGGGGGGGGGGTGTGGGTTGGGGGACTCAAGAGGATTTATGTCTCTTGTTAGTCCTACATTCTTTATGTTCATTTCTGGTTCCATTTTATTTGTGTTCTCCACGCGAATATCGGACAAAAGTGCAGTGGTTTCGGACGCGAAATTCGTGACCGCCGGCAGCAAAGGGGTTAAGAGTTAACACGATACACAACAGAAAAAACAAAAACATGAAGTTGCAAATCTGTAGTGAAAACATGTCAAAAGCTTTTTTATTATTTAGTGCTGATTCATATCAAAATATCACGGCTTCTGAATAGTACATGTTTCGTCGGTCCCCCGACTACAGAACATGTACACTGCAACAAACCGATTCAAATAGCTACCCCTTCCCAAGGAAATCAAAATAAAACATCCATGACAGACAGGTAGAGCCAATTTATTGCAGCCTGCCAGTTCTTAGGATAATATTACATGGCAACATCGAGCAGTCGGCTTAACCCTTTCACTGACAGTGGACGCAGATTATGTTTCTGAAATCTTTGTTAACTCAACGCCAAAAAGTCCCAGCCTGTCAAGGGAACATGGCTACAGGCAAAGTGGTGTCAGCAAGTGGCACAGATTGCGAAGGCTCATGAGGATCTATGTCTCTTGCATTTGGATTGTGTGTCGCTTTTTTCTAAGCGGTGTGGGGGTTAATATCACCCACCTATCAAGTTGTTTAGACAGCTTTTCATCTGCAAGAGGCATCGATTCTCATGAGCTTATGAGAATCTATGCCTCTTGCTGTTAACAGTTGTACACAAACCAAGGGGAATCAAGGATGCAGATGATCGTCTTGGTCTATACCTGCGTATTTCTGTGGGCTGGCGATTGGGTGCCAGATAGGCAGGGGCAGGGGATCTAACTGTTTGTCTGTCCAGCGCTGAGTGATTCCCCTTGGTTTGTGTACAATTTTGCCAGCGCTAACCTCACCTATCTGGTTTGTGAGTGTTAAAAGTCGGCCTTAATTATGTGCTTCAACTGATTTTTTCAACAGAGTCTGCTATGGGACTTTTCAGATTATATCAGATTTGCGGATTATTTGTTATCTTCTGTTTGAAAGCGTTGCACTCGAGATGAATAGACATGAAAAGATCTAAAAAGAAGAACTGTATCTCGACTACTTACAGAAGCAACAACGACGACATCATCAACGTCGTCATTATTATCATCATCATCATCGTCAGCAACAACAACAACAAAACACCAACCACAAAAACAGGAACAAGAACAAAACGACAAAAACAACAAGAACATCATCATCATCAACACCAACAACAAAATCAACCACAAGAACAACCGGCCACCACGGCAATAGTATCAACAACAGCAACAATAATAGGAACAGGAGCAAGAATATCAACATGAACATTATTCAACATGAACATCATTCAGCATGAACATCAACAATAGTCATCAACAACAGCAACAACAGCATCAGCTTCAGTAACACCAGCAATATCAATAACATCAAAAACAACATCGACATTACCATCAACATCAAGAACAACAATATCCCTCAGCTTAGTTACTAACCAAAACTGAACAGATCTGCCAAGTTCCTTTTATTGGACACCACGTGTGCTGGTCTGTGACTTTGAACCTTACGGCGCTAGGCCTTAAGGTCCAAAATCAGAGACCATAGGTCAGTTGCATGAGTAAGCCTAGTCCTGCACCTGCCAATAAGCAATGTGCGCCGCAATATTGGCACCCATTGCTTAGTGACTGGCGCGGTCTAGGCTCACTCACGCAACTGACCCCGGAGTACTTAACTGGGTTACCAAGACAAAGGTATCGAATGGACTTCGTTTTAGTACGGTCCGGGTGAGCCTGACTTTCTGTCTCTATAACCAGGCGACCCCTCCCCCCTCCCCCACGCCGCTCAGATCAGTTCCACCTTCAATAGACAAACATTCTCAAAACACACTGGGACAGCAGGGTCTCATGAGAATGGGTGCCTATCGCTTAGCAGACCTTTGCCCATGTGTCAGACGTAGGGAAGCGCGAGGCTTGATGTATGGTAGTTTCCGTGCATCAGTGTGATTGAGTCGATCAGTGTCTTCCTGTGTCTGGCGATTATAACACGCTTGAACGATGCACGCATATTTGTGGACCAGGCAGAGAAACGGACAGTCGACATTTTTGCTGAGGGGTGGTGGAGGGAGAGGAGAGGGAGGGGGGATAGTGGGAGATAGGTGTGGGGGATGGGGGCAGGACAGACACTTGACTTGCAAACCGTTTACTCCTACGTGAGTTGGGATTTAACCTCTGTCTTGTATTCTCTGGGCAGACCTAAAACTAAAAGGCCATGAAAAGATCCATAGACACGGAGCACCAGACCAGGACTGGCACGATATCGGAAGGAACTCCGGGAAGACTTCTGAAGGGTGGGTGGGGGAGAGGGGAAGAGGTGTAGTGGGTATGGGCCTTTCCGGTCGCAGAGATTGCTTTTTTACTGAAAGATGAGGATTTCATCCCAAAGTCTACCGTATTGTTTGGAGCTCACATGCGTGTATCTTTTAGGAACATTCAAAGTTGTTCATATTTTCAGGCTTATTATGCTAATCCATTTCCCTCCTCTCTAAACCACCCTCTGATAAAGACACACGTCGGAGCACACAAATAAAGACGGACACACGGCGCTTCCCGCCATTAGTACGCTCTGTGGGCTCGTGTAGCGACAGGAATCCGTCTCTTTCTACTCTAAACCACCCTCTGATCCACACACACTGGCACACAGAAATAAAGACGGACACACGGCGATTCCCTCCATTCGCAAGCTCTGTGGTCTGGAGTAGCATAACTATTCTGAAAAAAATAATAGCACGAGCAGCGAAATGACTCACTTCAAGCTCACGTCATGGCATCATTAGTCGGGTCCACGACGCCGCGTTCATAGTGACGACGATGTTATGCATCACTCATCGCACTACTAACATTTGACGTATCAGAGAATCAACTTTGCAATTTTCTTGCTGATTTTCAAGCCTAGGGCTTACAAGTCACAATTTTGACTTAATCCTACCCCAGGGCCGGGACAAACAGCGGGCTTATGCGAACACTGTTTATGAAAAATCATGCGGGTATTAATGAGAAGATAGTTTTTATTTTTCGTAAAAGAAAAATTAAAGTAATGTTAGCTGTTTTACAAATGACTCCGAAAAAGTGGTGCAGAAAATTGTCTAATTTTCACACCTAGGGCTTACAGGTCACAATTGACCTAATCGTACCCGACAGCCGAGACAAACTGTGGGCTTATGTATTTACCGCGTACAAAAAAAAAAAAAAAAAAAAAAAAAAAAAATCATGCGATTATTAATGAGAAGAATGTGGGGTTTTTTTTTTCGTAAAAAAGATTCAATTGTTTTAAGATTAACCCATATATGGGTATGTCCACTACGCCCACAGATCCTCATGACGATCTGCAAGGTGCACGTAAACTGATCTCAGTCTGATGATATACATCCTGATTGCACTGCCGATGGAAGGGTACGTACACTTCCCAACGCTATCCAACCGCAAGAGGCATAGATCCTTATGAACCCCTGCATCCTGCAGGGGCTCATGGGGATCTACGTCTCTTACTGTAGGGTCTATGTGCCTCTATATCCCTTACAGGTCTTCACTGATTCTACGCATCTTTGGCCGCAAGGGATTATTCGCCTCTTTGTCACAGTCTGCAAGGGCTTAGGCTTGTGTGACTCTGTGTCTCTTTCTGCAAGGACTGATATGACTCTATGTCCCTCACAGACAGGATCTGGGTAGATGGTGCCCGAAGAACGATCTGGAGATCCCTCGGGAGCTGTAATGACGCGCTGGGGAGTCGTGCGGGTACGTGATTTGTGAGGCTGATGGATGTCGCAAGATTGATGTTAGGTGTGCTTACCTCCTTCACTCCCAGCGTCAGATAAAGCCACAGATCTTGGCGATTCTCCAGTGACCGACGTCGGCCGCGCATATGTACACAAAGATTACAAAGAAACTGGAAAGAAAACCCCAACAAAGAAAGAAACACGTTAACTCATTCAACTCAGACACGCCACGGCAAGACACGGATCGAGCGTGATAGTTCAAAGGCTGTGCCAGAATATATTGGCGCCAAGCTATTCTGGCACAACCCTTGAACTATCACGCTGGATCTGTTTCCAGAAGTGTAATACAGTCTTCAGGGGGCAACTTCACAATTTGCGGATTTCGGGCCTGGAGCAGAATGTTTTAAGACAGGACAAGTACAACACACTTGTGTTGTACTTGTCCTTTCTAAGCGTGTTTCATTTTTGTTGGGGTTTTCTTTTCATTATTTACTCCATGAAGGCACATGGAACACATAAATGGTCATTGACCTCTTGTCTGCTACTAATGACTACACCACTCGGTGGAAAGTGCACAAAACTACGAGTCTTTTGCACCGAACCGTATCATCAATGAGTAGCAGTCAAGGCGGAATAAACAGTTCGCACATTTCCGTTTGTTTCCGAATTTGATATAGGAACCGAATTTGAAAACAAATGGATGTCAGAAGATACGCTTGTGCATTTCGGGCATTTGAGCCGAGCGATCCTAACTGGACTCAACTGCACATGCTGCTTTCGGCAGCAGGCGATCCTCTGCCCTTCAGTCCATGCGGTAGGCTTACCATTATGACGCACATTATCTGCAGCTAATCAACTTGCACCGTAAATTGTGGTAAATTGTGTTTTCCCGAAATCACATCACCCACCTTCAAGAGGCACAGATTCTTATGAGCACCCACAGATTTGCGGCGATGATCCATTATAACTCAACATTCTTGCATCTACCCCTGTTCATTTTCACAAGGGATAGCCCTGAGATTTCTGTACAACCACAACAGACACTGGCAGATCACACGGCACAGACTGACAGAGGGAAAAACCCATCAAACACTCGCAAGAGGTCTAGGTTCATCAAGAGGCCTAGGTTGAAATGAGCCCCCGCAATTTGCGGGGGCTCATTACAACCTAGGCCTCTTGCTGAACCAGTTTTCGCTGTGTTCCTCAGGATGAGTACGTTATAATTTTTGTCTCAGTCAGCCAGAATCATTTCCAGCAGTGCAGCGTAATGTGATCTCCGGGCTAATTTGATCAGTTTTAATGTACGTTACTGCAGTGGGATAGTACCATTCAAATGACGCTGATTGTTCCTTTTTCGTACTAGGACCACTCCCGTCGCATCACTAGCACAGGCTTGAGTAGATAAATGTGCCGTACTAGTACATCAAATGACAGCACCAAAAAAAAAAAAAAAAAAAAAAAAAACGGGTAGTAAGAAATATATTCTTATATCGGTGTTAAGGTGATACTGAGAATCTTACTCGTGTGGTTTTAAAACCTTATCCTACGAGCGAAAGCGAGCAAGATGAGGATTTAAAGACCACAAGAGTCAGATTCTCAGCATCACCTAAACACCGATGTAAGAATCTATTTCTTACTCCCTTTTTGTTTTTTGGTGCTGTCATTCGATGTCGGTTTTCGGCACACGCCTAGCCATAACGCATCTGTCATTGTGCATTGGCAATGATCTTGAAATAATTACTAAGTCAATATTTTGGATGCCAGACAAATATTCCTACATGATGGCGTAATAGCGCTTGAGTGCTAGTCATCACTATGAAAGATTGTGTCATTACACATGAGCTAAAAGTTGGTCAGGTTTCAATAAAGCGTGTGCCCGTACCTTTTTTGACCAGACTTTCTACAAGACAATTTTGTGCACACGTGGCAGTTCACGCACCAGGACTGTATCACACACGGCGTGTGATACAGCCGGCCAAGCTTTATCAAACGTGTGTGATACAGCTTTTCCGCTCAAATGCGCAAAGGGTGAGGTGTGAAAAAAGAAAAAGAAAAAAAGAAGAAGAAGCATTTTTTTTTACGATGTGTATCAATGTACACAGTTCTAACAATATTGATTTTTTTTCTTCTAGGCACTGTAGAACAAGTCCAGTGACAAGAAAAAAAAAATTAAAAAATAAATACTGGACATTTATAAGCATCGTGATACACGTTTTCTACCCAAGCCTTTTGGCACAAGAAACATATCTCGTACGACTGTATACGTACATGCCACGGGAGATGGATCGACCAAGATAGCTCAAGTATGGTGCCAAACGCTTTGGCACCTGGAACTGCGAACCATATAATGATCAAATCGACTCCAAGGTTCGAGACAGGAACACTTTAGCCTGTGTGTTGTCTGTCGGCGAGCAAAGTGAGCAAAAAATCCCAGGAACGACGTTGGCCTTAGCTGGATCGCGCACGGCCGTGCGCGAACCAGCTAAGGCCGACGTCGGACCGATTACCTTTTACTCACCGGGAGGCCTGATTCGCTTTGGGAAAAAATAGTGCAAAATTTAACGCCTGCATTTTGCACAACCCCACTTGACGTGACTTCGACCATCTGTCGCTGGCAGTTATCATTGATCTCTTTCTGTTCCAGCGCCAACCACAAGACATGGATCGACCACGATGGCTCAGTAGCAGAGAAAAGAAAATTCAGTTTAGCGCAAGAGAATTGGGCTTCGCAGCCTCCTTCCAAATGTAGAGGACGGATTGTGCACAGAGTAAAAAAAAAAAAAAAAAAACAACAACAACAACAAAAAACAAACAGACTAAACTAAAAGGCGACTGCCAAGCGTGTAAAATGCAAACAAAATCCGAACAAAGAAAGGAAAAACAACTTCACACTGAGATAGGACACGTTTTAACACAGTTCATTTAATTTTCATGTTAAAACAAATTTCTAAATGGACGTACAGACACGATTACACTACACTGCTTATCTTTTTATAATCAAAGGGAATTCCAGACGTTACGTATAGTTAATCTGACATTGACCCCTTCCTCGCCGGTGGACGCATATCGTATCTCCATTATACATAATGCTTTTTAACTCAACGCCTCAGAGCCCAAGCCGTCAAAGGAGCATGAATACAAAATGGTATCAGCAAGAGGCATAGATCCTCATGAGCCCCCGCAATGCGGTGGCTCATGAGGATCTATACCCCTTGCAGATGTGTCGTGTGTTTTGTCGTGTGTGAACGGGTTAACCTCAAGATGTCGTGGTTTAACCATTCTCCTGCTGTTCACGCAAGCTGCTGTTTCTATCCGTAATACACATATATATTCACATGAGCTACTGTAGTCGCTTGTCCTCAATGTTAGGAACATCTACAGCCGATCTTGCTTTGCAAAAGACATAGATTTTCATGAGCCCCTGCATTCGCAGGGGCTTACGACACTCTATGCCTTTTGCCAAACATGACTTAAGACTTAAGACGTCTTTTGCGGTAAAGCATAGAACGTCATTGACATTGTGGACGATTCTGAAATAGCCAAATTGACTATGGACGTGAGAGAGACACGCGCAGTAAGGCACACGGTCCTTGGGCCGATGTCGGTCGGAATCGGCCCGCGGCAACAGCCCGCACGCAGAAGACGGCCCGAGGGCCTTTTGTTCGTGATGTGTGATTGCTGTAACTTGTCTGTTTCTCTCACCTCTGAATTATACACGAAGCGCGGTCTTTGATCGCGGTTATCCAGTAAGGTGTCTTTGTCACAGTAAAACGTAATAATGCACCTCAGTGAATAGGAGCAATCAGCAGCGATTGAAATAGCAGAAGGAGTAGTTGGATCAGAGAGAGAGAGAGAGAGAGAGAGAGAGAGAGAGAGAGAGAGGTGCAGACGGTTGGCCATAGAGCAGGTAACCTTTTCACAGCTTACTTACATTGCGTTTTGGGAATCACAGAATATTCAGCGTCGAAGCTGTCAGCCGTCAAGGGAACGTGGATACAAAGTGGGTTAGCAAGAGGCATAGATCCTCATGAGCCACCGCAACTGCGGGGGCGCATGGGGATCTATACCTTTTGCAGTTGAGTGGTGTTCTCAGTTTCAGTTTCTCGGCAGCGAACGGGTTAAAGAGAATCACTGCTGCATTAACCCATTCAGCCCTGATACACCACAGCCAGGTATGGATGGACCATACTAATTCTAGGGTGAAGCCAGAAAAGCTTAGCGCATAGAGGCGCCAAGCTATTCTGGCACCACCCTTGAAGTCTGCTGCATATATCCCAGTCCGATATTCAGCCTTCAGAACTGCCTTACAATTTGGAGAGTTTGAAGATTTAGGTTCAAGGTAACATCGCCACAAGAAGGTGGGGTTAACCCTCAAGAGCATACACAACCATGCCTTTAAAATGTTTCTCACGAACTGCAATTTGCAAACTGTTCACTAGAACACAAGCTAGAATCTTTCTTACATAATTTTTCCTTGACGTGTTTTACCCCAGTAATTCAAACCCGTTTTCTGTGTGACGAGAAAGTTGCGTGCAGAACGCAAACATGCTGTTTCTTCTAATAAACTTCGATGAAGAAATTGACGAGCAGCCCAAAATATACCCTACCATCTCCAAGAGACATAGATTCACATGGGCCCCTGCGGCCGCAGGGGCCCATGTAAATCTATATCTCTTGCTGACCAAAATCAGGCGAGAGGTCTACTCCGGGTTAAGTTTACGACTCAGAAGCAATTTCAGGACACGAAAAAGTTTGTTAAGTTGTTGCTTGCAAAGCATAAAATCTCATTCAAATGTCTTGCAAAAAGTTTTAATTCTTAGATTGGTTTTCTTATTCTTCCCATTTTCACGTGAGATTGAAATCGTCCATTTTAAGATCTTCTGCTGAAAGTGTTTTCTTTTTATATTGACCTTGCTAGCTCAAGGTAGTGCGTGATTGGGTGCATATCGGTGGCACTGCATAGCCTATACAAGAATTACGTGTCAATAGTACTAGACCGCCGGTTCTACGTGTCGATAGCACGACTAACGCTAGCACTACGTGTCGATAGCACCATGTAACAATAATATATCCCTGCATAATTCCAGCACCCGTAGGTCTCTTGGCCGTAGGTCTCACGGCCGTAGTGCTATCGACTCGTAGTAGTAACCGCCTTATTTTTCGCTAACGTAGAACGCAGTGCTCGTGACACGCACTGTTACTGTTTAACGCGATTTAGCCATACTGGTTCAGGGTGCTAAAATATCTAACTTTCGACGGAGCTAAATTCAAAGTCTGCTGATCGATGATTTTAATCCCTTAACTGTCCGGGCAAAGCAAACGCTACCCATCTACAAGAGACATAAATCCTCATGAGCCCCCGCAGTCGCGGGAGCTCATGAGGATTTATGTCTCTTGTTAGTCCTGTGTGACGTTCGCCTATTTTGGTCCCCTTTACATCTGTGTTTCTCAGGCGAACGTCGGTTAGCATGCGGTTGTGTCCAACGCGAAAATTGTGGCCACTCGCTGCGAAGCGGTTAAACGCATAATGTCCGAAATCAAAGCCTAACAATGAGATAAGTTACCTCCGCGATTCATGTTCGAGAAAACGAAAATAGCCCTGCCCTACAACTTAACAAGACAAGAAGTCCATGTTGTGAAAAGCGAGATTTTCAATGTATTGCAATGAAAATCTCGCTTTTACACAAATTGTTCTTTTTGTCTTGCGCCTACCTAAGGCAGAGTCCTCTTCATAAGCTGTGACAATACAGCGAACATAATGTCCACAAGAGGCAAGACAAGAACGGCTCAAGCAGCAAGAGTGGCTCTGTCTGTCAATTACCGCTATCGCAAACAACTTGTAATTAGAACGAAGCAAATTTATTCCAAGGCAAGTAGGGGTACCGCCCTCGGAACCCTTCTGGCAAAGCTATTCAACTCCTCCTTTAACGACATAAAAGTCGTACTATTTTGCTAGGGATGTCCCACAAGAGTTCTTCACCCTTCTACATTTGCATACAGATGACGTCAGGTCCAAGCCGCGTATTTGTTGGTGACTGTACTGTCTTCAGAAAGGACAGCTGTACTGCTCCATTAACAAGATGAGGATTTCATCCCAAAGTCTACCGTATTGTTTGGAGCTCACATACGTTTATCTTTTAGGAACATTCAGAGTTTTTTTTATGTTTTTTTTAGGCGTATTATGCTGATCCATTTCCCTTCTCTCTAAGCCAACATCTGATCAACACTCAAGTCGGCGCACACAAATAAAGACGGACACACGGCGCTTCCAGCCATTAGTACGCTTTTGTGGGCTCGTGTAGCGACAGGAATCCATCACCTTCTACTTTAACCCACCCTGGTCAACACACACTGGCACACATAAATAAAGACGGGCACAGGGCGACTCCCGCCATTTGTAAGCTCTGTGGTCTGGCGTAGCATAGCTATTCTGAGAAGAATGATAGCACAAGCAGCGAAATGACGTCACTTCAAGCTTCACGTCATGGCATCATTAGAATGATGCCGTGTTCATAGTGACGACTCGATGTTATACGTCGCTCATCGCAGTACTAACATTTGACGTATCAGAGGATCAACTTTGCAAATTTCTTGCTGATTTTCAAGCCTAGGGTTTACAGGTCACAATTTTGACCTAATCCTACCCCAGGGCCGGGACAAACAGCAGGCTTATGCAAACACTGTTTATGAAAATTAATGCGGGTATTAATGAGAAGATAGTTTTTTTTTCGTTAAAGAAAAATTAAAGTTATGTTCGCTGTTTTACAATTGACTCCTAAAAAGTCGTAGGCTTATGTAAATACCGTAGGCGCGGAAAAATCATGCGATTACTAATGAGAAGAATGTTTGTTCGTAAAGAAAAAGATTTAATTGTTTTAAGATTAACCTATATAATTGGTGAAATTAATTCCCAAAACGTGAAAATATTTTTTTCTTTAAATATTTAATTATCACTCAAAACGTTCTAGAGATACACCGCTGGTTAACGAACTCATTTAATATCTCCCTCTTATCTAGCTATATGCAAATATCTAGTAAAAAATATGAAAAATTACGGACTCCAGTGTGGATCAATCGGTTTATATGAAACGGCCATTTTCTCGCCAATGAGCATCTTAATAAAATAAATCGAAAAAGGTCCCGAGATAATCCTTTTAGGGACAATATCCTAAAATTTCAAGCTTGTCCGTCCTCAAACGCGGGCTCTAGTCGCTATCACACACACACACACACACACACACACACACACACACACACACACACACACACACACACACACACACACACACACACACACACACACACACACACACACGCACGCACGCACGCACGCACGCACACACACACACACACACACACACACACACACACACACACACACACATACTGTAGACAAAAATTGAATACACCGGAACATTTCCAGCGAAAACGGCACGATTTCTTTCACTTATTTCTATCCATATTACGCAGTTGAAGACTTTATTATTTCTAGTGAACACATTCGCTGTTTGTGTTTAATACGTGAAACCGGCGACAACACTCACTGACTAAAAAGCCTATATAACTTTAACCACCTTAACCCATTCAGTGTGAAGAAAATTTGAAAACCACCCAACTGCAAGAGGCATAGATCCTCATGAGCCCCCGCAGTTGCGGGGGCTCATGAAGATATATGCCTCTTGCTGACACCACTTCGAATCAGTTCAGGACTTTTATGTTGTTTTGTCTTGAATTAAAGAAGATTGCCGAAAAACAGTCTGCGTTCAGTGAAAAATGCACGAAACCTCAGAAACAACCATTGACTCAAAACCCTATAACCACTCACAAATTAGTATAAGATGTATACTTTCTCCTTCTCTCTCTCTCTCTCTCTCTCTCTCTCTCTCTCTCTCTCTCTCTCTCTCTCTCTCTCTCTCTCTCTCTTCGATTGCCTGTTGTTTTTATACAAATGTAGTGGCAACATCATAAGCAGGAGGAGCACGAACTGTCTGAGAGACAAGCACCCTTACTTACAGACAGTCAATTACGCACCTGTCGCAGCCACTCCAAAACCCCAGCTGTGACTAGCTGGGATACCATAGGTCCTCTGTGGGAGACGCACTCGCTGCCTCAAAAATCACAGATCTTCATGAGCCCCTGCATCATGCTCATAAGATCTATGATTCTTGCATACGAGTGTCTTTCTCTGGAATAGATTTATCTCAGTGTCTTTTTTCGAACGGGGGGTATTACGGAGTTTGACTGTATGTTATCTCTCTGCCACGCCAACTCGCTTCTTCGTTCCAAATGAAGGCAGAAACAGGACCGAGGACCATTTCTGTCAAGGGGATTGAAGAACCGAGGACTATTTCTGCCTAGGGGATAGGAAGTAAATGTGTCCGATACTTGACAGTTATAGACCTGGATCCTCAGCAACCCCTGAAAACTGTAGTGCTTATGAAAATATGTGCCTTTTATAGCCGACACCAGAAGCCACTCAAGTAATGCTTTGCACATACAGTTCATAACTCAACGGACACAGAGAGTAGTCGCTACAGCTCCAAAAACACATGGCCCCACGAGCTCCTTAGCATCCGCGTTATCGCGGAATTGTTTATATTACAGCGGACGGCAGGCGAAGCCGTCCCGTTTCTCACTTTCCTTTTTTTTGTCCCTTGTCTCCTTGACTGCGTGCGCAAAATAAGGTGAACTTGTGTGAACTCATTGAAAATTCACATCAACTTCATTTAAAAACAAATGAACTCTAGCATTTTTTAGTGCGTGTACGGGTTAGCGCATTTTTTGGGGAAACAATAGGCGCACAGGCCTCTTTTCGTGTTTGTCCTTGCTAAACTACAACATTCTTAGAGAGAGAAAGAGAGATGAAATGAAACTTTATTAAGAGAGAGAGAAAAAAAAAACAACAACAGCCTAGTGATAATAAAGTGTAAAAAATGGTTATAACTAAATAGTGTATACACGGTCTAAGTGAAGACACAGTCGTACTATCCGTGACTGAACTGAAAAATTCGAAAAGCTTTTGGTCAGGCATGGAGCCGCAGGAGCCAAAGGGAGGGGAGGAAATACGGTCGCAGCGGGTTTGATATGTGCCAGGTATCTCTCACGACAGCTTGATGATAACTGACTCGCACCCACACTTGCCGGAATTCAGGGACCTTTTTTTCTCTGTCCGTTGAGTTATAGACTGCATACTCCTTTCACGTTCGGCAGTGTTGAGGAACAGAAGCAAATAAGCCTAACCCAAGCCATCGAGAGGCCCAGATCTTCACGAGCCCCTGCACTGAGATGGGGGTCAGTTCGCATACTGGCCTTCATTGTGACAAAACTCCAGTCGCGTGCGGCCCATGACCACAAGTGACCACAAGTAGCCCTCAGACAAACAACCAAGCGATGAAATTTCCGGGTAAAGGAGCTGAACGGAGTACTGCAAGCGTTCACTGGGCAGATGTCGTACGCTGTTGGCCCGTGTAAGTGCCTTGCACGGGCCAACAGCGTCCGACGTCTACCCGGTGGACATTTGCGCGCTGGGTGTAATTTGCAGGCAAATGCGGTTCTGACTGACGATACACAGGCCGCTCGGACGCTAGAGTGCTCTTAGTTGAGCAAGGCGGGTCCCACTCTTGAAGCAAGGGACTGGGAAGGCTGTAATTGTAAATATGGCGCTGGTCTGTCATTTTGGGCATTACCGCACGTCACCGAAAGGTCCGAAATTACAGACCAGCACTGTAATTATATTTGGATCAAGGCTCCGTTGCATGAGTGAGCTTAAATCTTGCGCAAGCCACTAAGCAAGGTGCTGCCCGGGGTCGCAACAGACCAGTGTTGGAACAGCCGCTCTAGCGAAGCACCTTGCTTATTGGCATGCGCAGAATTTAAACTCGCTCAAGCAATTCGCCCCAGCGCTGTAAATACGTCTGTTTCTGTTGTAATTTTGGACGTTACGGCTGTCAGTCCGTAATAGACCTCTGGAACAACGAATCGTCAATCATAACTACGATTAACCCTTCACTGCTGTTACGCGGTAGTCGTAGTCTTAGCCTTGATGCAATAACAACCAGACGCATGCAGGTAGGGTTCTTGTAAAGTAACGTCACTCAGTTGCAACGTGGCGCCAGGTTGTAGACCACACTGGAGTAACAGTTCCAACAATATTTTATTGCAGCGATGCGATCTCCGCACAATGCATCCACAAATGCACCAACTCTGATACACTGTCTCCTCTACAATGCACCAACACATTTGATACACTGCGTCTCTCATACAATGTACACCGCCATATACTTCCTAACACGGTATTTTATACTATTACAGATTTCCAGACTAATCCAGCAAATTCACACAACACAACCGAGTACTAATCAAAAAATCATTAATATTCATTAAAAAGAACACTGTAGATCAATCTATAAGTTTATACTAACGTCTAGGCGAATTCAATACAATGTTACGAAATGTTCCCAATAACTTTGACGTCATATTTGAGGTCACTAGAACTAATCGCGCCTTTTCCGGAACGTTCTTGGTCAAACGAGGTCGGACTACAACAACAATGTAACAAAAAGACGCGTCATTTTAGTTACACAACATAAATCGATCGCAATTCTTCAGGCAAAAGAAAATGAATCCTACTAAAAAGTGGTGTGTGTGTGTGTGTGAGCTGTATTCATACGCCTCAGAGGCAGAGAGAACCTGCCGCTCATTGTTGTGTGTCTAATTGTGGCAAGGTAGATTGAATCTGCTGGATTATGACATCCCAGACGTGTCACTGACCGCCCCTCAGCTCCTTGGATGACAGGAAAGGTCAAGGACACAAAGAGATAGCTTCTCCAGGTTGAGCGATGTTGGCGGTCTAGCAAGTTGACCATTCACCGCCAGCTGTTTGTGCAGAAGCGCAGTTGCCTAAAATCTCTCCAGCGCATCGCCAATAGTCGTCACTTCTGTTCTCGTCTGCAGGCCTGCTGTAGCACCAAAACCTTGTTCGGTGTGTCTGATGAACTCCTTGGGGTACGCAAGGACATTTCCTTACCCTCCGCCGTACTAGCTTCTGATCTCCCGGACGCTTTCTGTCAGTTCTTTGACAAAGAAATTGAGGACATCCGGCGTGAACTGCATGCTTCCGACGATACTCCTGAGATCACTAGCAATCACGGTCCACGGTAAAGCTGACCTGATTCCAGTCATCACCAGAATCATGAATGTGTCACTACAGTCTAGTGTAGTGCCTGCATATTTCAAACAAGCAGTTGTGACGCCTTTGCTGAAAAAACTTGGTCTCAACAAAGAATGTTTTAATAACTATCGGCCCATCTCTAATCTCCCTTTCCTATCAAAACTATTAGAACACATTGTTCTGTCTCAGCTCCAAAACCATTTCATCTCCAACAGCCTCCTAGAAACGTTTCAGTCAGATTACAGAAAACAGCACAGCACAGCACAGAAACTGCTCTCCTGCATTTTATAAACAGCCTTCTGTGCAATGCTGACAACTAGCTGGTTTCCATTCTTTGCCTCCTTGACCTCTCGGCGGCATTTGACACGATTGACCATACTGTACTCCTAGAGAGACTTAACACATCCTATGGCATCTCTGGCAAAACACTTAGTTGGTTTTCCTCATATCTGCGTGGGCGTACTCGGAAGGTTGTTGTCAATCAATCAGAGTCGCAGCCCCTCACGATGAGATACGGTGTCCCCCAAGGATCCGTCCTTGGGCCCGTCCTTTTCAGCCTGTACACCCAATCCCTCTCGGACGTCATCACCCGACATGCCTGTGAATTTCACACGTATGCCGATGACACCCAGCTCCATAAAGATGCTTCTCCATCTAATTTTCCTGCTCTTGTGAAAAGAGACTGAACTTTGTATTTTCTCTGTGAAAAAAAAATGGATGCTGTGCAACAAACTGAAGCTGCACGACGGCAAGACTGAATCACTTTGCGCTGGTTCCGACCACTTCCTTAGTCAGGTCCCACCAGGGGCCTCCATCGTGGTTGTCGACAGTGAAATAACTTTTAGCCAGTCTGTACGTAATCTGGGAGTTCAGTTCGACTGCAGTATGTCCATGCACCGTCATATTACTAATGTGTGCAGGACGGCGAACTTCCAGCTGCGAAGAATCAGCTCCATTAGACCATTCATCACCCGGTCCGCTACAGTTCAGCTGATTTGTTCCCTTGTCCTTAGCCACGTAGACTATTGTAACTCCCTTCTGGTAGGTGTACCTCAGAAAGAACACTCCCGTCTGCAGACAGTCCTCAACAATGCTGCCAGACTTGCTTTTTGCAAATCTAATTGGGACATGTAACCCCCCACCCCCCCCCCCCCTACTTCAGGAATTGCACTGGCTACCCATTCAATTTAGAGTCGAGTACAAGATAAATGTCCTGGCTTTTCGATGCTTTGATGGATTCCTACCGCCATAACCCTCATGCCTCCTCAACATCTATCAGCCCTCCCGTTCCCTTCGTTCCTGCTATGAGAAGCGTCTCCGTAGCCCCAGCTTTTCCTCCAAGCGGTTAGGCTGCCGGACATTTTCAGTATCATGCCCTTGTTGTCTGGAACTCCCTTCCCCAACACCTCCGGAATGCTGAAAACATTGACGTCTATAAGACCCAACTTAAAATCTACTTCTTTCAGCTTGCGTACCACTAATCCACAGATTGTGTGTGTGCGTGTGTGAGTGTGTGATAATTGTCTGGTCTGCATCTCCCTACATGTTTCTGTGGCTTACGATGCCTCACTTAGCAATGGTGGCATTGATTACGTCGGTCTTCCTTTTGTTGACCGTGTAGCACCATCTTGGTGGCTTTGATCTTTACATCCTTAGATTATTGACCATTTAGCAAAGTCATCGGTGCTTGGACGATCACAGCTCATCCATTTGTTGATAGTGTAGCGCCAACGAGGTGGTTTCTTCTGTTGACGTTGTAGCACCATCATGGTGGCTTTGATCTTAGGTCCTCCTTTTGCTGACCGTTTAGCACCATCATGGTGGCCTTGATCTTAGGCCTTCCCTTTGTTGACCGTGTGGTGGCGTTACAGCATCATCCAAATGCGTTTAACTTGGGAATGGTTTTGTTATGTGTGTTTCAGTTGTTTGTGTGTGTGTAGGGGGCTCTGGATAGAGGTAGTACCTTTGCTGTTCGGCAGCTGCGTCCTACATAGGACGGACGGGCATCACTGGTCCTCATCCATCTCCTTAATCTCTCACGTGCTGGCTCCAAGCGCCATACCCTGGCAAACCACCTCAGCTGGTGGGCTAAACCACGTGAGGGGGTGGTGTTCACATTGCACCACTAGGCGGATGAGCTGTTTCTGACAGCCAACGGCTAGAGGACGGAGGAGATCAGGTTGGATCCAACGGCCAAATGTCGGGGGAGTAAACCCTTCAAATCAGGAGTGGAGCCCCAAAGGCAGACAGCTGCCTGTATTCACGCACTGTTCTGGCAGCTCCTGCAGCCAAGCTGATGCCAAACGTACTGCTTTCAGCATTCCTTTGGATACATCAGCGAGGCCGAGAGGGGGATCTTGACGACTGGGCATCCCAGGATCTCCATACACTTCGCCCAGGCTTGCGCACTGGAGAGGTCACTCCAGTGACTGACCCAGCAAGCGCATACTCCATTGTCTTCCGAGACAGGATGCCGATAGTGTGCGTAGATTAAATTTTTTAAAGGTAGTGAGACTCTGCATACATATATATATTTTTTTGTAACGCGCTTAGAGCCCACTGCTCCTGGGGATTCAGCGCGATATAAATTCTCTTTTTATTATTAATATTAATATTAATATTAAAAGGTACGTAATTCTCATCCAAAATAACTCAAATAAATATCGTATCTTTCCTATGATCAACACACTCACGCTCTCAAAAAAAAATAACACAACCATAAACGTAACAACTGCCGAAAAATACTAACACACCACATAATCAGAGCTATAAGAGGTAAAAGAACCTTATGAACTCCCTCAGATTCAGGGGTTGGGGGGGGGGGGGGTGTCATGAGATTCTTTGCCTCTTGTTGTCCTGTTCATATCCGTGTTTAGTCCTTGTTGAATTCGCCCTGTTTTCAAAGACAATTTTGCGTCCTCTGGCAATGACGGGGATAACCCCTTCACCGCCAGTGAACACACAGTGTGTTTCTGGAGTCTTTGTTAACCCATTTAGCCCCGAGT
>BTPG01000008.1:59513811-59588811 GCA_036245525.1 Semisulcospira habei | reverse complement strand
CTCTGCATTTTACACGCTTGGCAGTCACTAGTTTGGTCTGATTTGGACTCTACATAGACCCGGGGGAAAAAGCGACATTGGCAAGCGAAAGCTCTTCGGGCCGATGTCAGCTTTAGCTGACCCGTGCACAGATATGCGCGAGCCTGCTTAGGCTGACGTCTGTTCGAATACCTTTAGCTCTTCAAGCATCTCCGTAATAAGCCCTCAAGCTGATGTGAATTGTAAAATGTGTCAGTATTTATCACTGACAGTCATCCTATTGACTTAAATCTTAGTGCTCTCAGTCTATACTTGAAAGAAATAGGACATTAACCCCTTCACTGCCGAGAAAGATTGACCACCACCCATCTGCAAGAGGTATAGATCATGAGCCCCTCCAATTGAATCTACGATGGTTTTAAATGCACAATCTGAGTGCTCGGGCCTCTTTAAGATGCGGTTTCGTGGGAGCAACATGTAGTGATATATAGTCGTCAGTAGATGAAGTGTGATGTCTATATTTTACAAATGGTCATCAGTCTTGTTACGTGTTAGTCATAGTCGTAGTATGATGCAACCACACCAGACACACGCCCGTAGGGTTCTTGTAAAGAAACCTCACTCAGTTGCAGCTCGTCACACGTGGCACAAGGTTCTACCGACCACACTGGAGTAAAAGTTCCAACAGTACTTTATTCTCGCGATGGACTATCAGCACAATGCATCCACACTTTGGCACACTGTCTCATACAATGCATCCACAATTTTGATACACTGCGTCTCCCATACAACGCAGGCACATATTTCATAACACGCTCTTTTATACTATTACAAATTTACAGAACAATCCGGCAAATGACACAACTCAACCAATCAAAAAAGAAAACGTAACCAAAATTAATATTCATTAAAAAGAACAATATAGAGCTATCTACAATCTTTCACTAACATATAGGCGCATTCCGTAAATGTTGCGAAATGTAGCCAACCTGTGTACTACAAATCTTTGACGTCATATCTGAGGTCACTAGAACAATCACGACCCTTCCAGAACGTTCCAGGTTAAACGAGGTCGGACTTTAGTATCAATGTAGCGAAATATGCAACATTCTAGCTACACAACAAACATAAATCGCAATTCTCCATGCAAAAGAAAACGAATCATACTAAAAGGGTACGTCTAAAATAACTCAACTGAACATCTGATCTTTCCTATGATCAACACACACATGCCCTAAAATAACACAACCACAAACGTAACAAGTCTACAGATGATAATGTTCATTTACGGTAATAGATAAACTTCACTTGAGGGGTATATCTGAGCTAGTCTGTGATTTTGAACCTTAAGGCTTCGAGTCGTAATGTCCACAATCACAAACCAACAATTTGTTTAAAACTGTTGATTTTGAACCTGTCATAAATCACCATTTAATGACACGTGACGCTTATTGCCCTTCCAGGTATCTATTGAGAGAGTTCCTGCCTCCTATGACCACTTTTTTGTTTCTTGCAATAAAAAGGTGTTGATCAAAACAGGGTCTACTGTATGCAACCTCTCTCTCTCTCTCTCTCTCTCTCTCTCTCTCTCTCTCTCTCTCTCTCTCTCTCTCTCTCTCTCTCTCTCTCTCTCTCTCTCCCCCCACCACACACACACACACACACACACACACAAACAAAAAATGAATAAATAAATAAATATAATATAAATATATAAATAAAATAAATAAATAAATAAATAAATTTAAACAGAAAAAAATAAAAGTAAAAAGAAAATTAATTTTTAGTCGGAAAATGTCAGTGATAGACTTAACCCATCGTGACTTTCCAGAAACCCGTACCCAAATAAATCTCACTAGGTGATAAAACATCAGGGACTTTCAAAAGAAAAACAGAAGATAGTGGTAGAAAACCCTTAAAATAGAAACAAATAACGACGTTTCGGATCAAAGATCCCACTTCATCCGCCGCAAAATGACAGAATCCTTTTTCGCGGACAGGCTTGGCACTTACCATCCGCGCGGCTTGAACATTCGCCCCTAGGGATGTATGCTCGGCCTGATGGGTAGTTGGTGCCAGACTTGACCTCACTGTTGATACTGGATGCTACCTTTGAGTGTGTGTGTGTGTGTGTGTGTGTGTGTGTGTGTGTGTGTGTGTGTGTGTTGTGTGTGTGTGTGTGTATGTGTCTGTGTGTGTGCATGTGCGTGAGCTGCAGCAGGCACGAGTGAATGCGAATGTATGCAGTGACGTGTATGTATATAGACGTAAGTTTTGTGCTACGTGTTTTGTGCATGTGTATTTACGTCATTATGTGGTGGTGGTGTTTTTTTTTTTTTTTTTTTTTTTTTTTTTTTTTTTTTTTTTTTTTTACGTCATTCTAAATTCTCTCTACACAGGATGACGTCTTTTCTTTCTGTCGTGTTCTTTTCTGTTCTACGTTTGTTTCCATGTCACCTGAAGAAGGATCTTTGATCCGAAACGTTATTTGTTTCTATTTTAAGGATTTTCTACCACTATCTTCTGTTTTTCTTTCACATGAAACCCTAGCAGCAACAGTTTTACTACATCAGGGACTTTCATTTTATGAGTTATATTTTTGTAGACAATACAGGTCTTCAATTCAGATACATATCACCACGGGTCCGCTTGAATGCGGCGTGGGTTCATGAACAGCTGTGCCGTTTTCTGAAGGAAAGATCTGGTCATTAGTCTTCAAGACACGTTTAGGAAACATCTCTCACAGACATCCGCCCTCATTTAGCTCTGACGTCACAGCTGGGCTCCAATCGGACAGCCCATTATGTATTTTCTGAACCGCAAAGTACAGCACTCACAAACTGAGTTCTGACGACATTCTACGACTGTGGACCGGAGATGAAATAAACCCCTCTATTGCCAATAATGTCGACGTAGATTGTGTTTCTGAAATCTTTGATAGTTATATGCCAATGAGCGCTAGCCGTCCCAGGAACGTGGATCTAAAGTGCTTTTAGCAAGAGGTATAGTTCCTCATGAACCCCGGCGTCAGCGGGGGCCCATGAGGATCTATGCCTCAGGCACTTCGGTGATGTTTTGCCACTTTGCTTCTTCTCACTCACAAGATAAGCAGCGACTGAATTGTGTACTTGTTTGTTTGTCTGTTTTGAAGAAAAGACGAAATATTAATACATTGTGTTGTAACTGTCATTCCTAAGCGTGTTTCTTTCTGCATTGGGTTCTTCTCAGATGGTTTGTAAGTCCAGGCATTGAAGCTGTTGAACGGAGGCCTATACAGTGCAAAACTCATGAGAATATAACGTCATTTCGCTTAATGCTGCTGCTGGTTTACTGAGGGCATTGACTCTGGATCAGAGGCAGACCGCAGTTTAGAGAAGAGAGGAGACGGATAATTTATAAGTTTCAAGTTCACAGCCGCATTCTGCATAAAAATGGGGGGGGGGGGGGAGGGAACTCACAGCAGAACCTGTCGAATAGGAATTGTAGGATTAACACCTTCACCGCAGAGGAAAGGTAAACAACGATCCAACTGCAAGAGACATAGATCCCCATGAGCCCCCGCAGTTGCGGGGGCTCATGTGGATCTATGTCTCTTGCTGACGTCGCTTTGTGGCTGCTTGTCTCTTTGTTTACGGTCGGGGCTGTCTGGCGTTGAATTAACACAGATTTCAGGCACACAATCTGCGGTTACTAGCAGTGAAGAGTTACCTCATTCAACCCGACGGGTCGGCGCCAAACTAATCTGGCACTACCCTTGAATTATCATGGTCGACCCATCTCCTGCTGTAGTGCGTCAGGACTGAATGGGTTAACTGAACCAACATCCGGTACCACCAAAAGAAGGTCACGGGATATAGTTAAATGCTTGTGACAACATCAACAAATGTTTTCCTTCTGCTAGGATTATAGTCAAACCTGCACAAGTCATCCAACCAAAGGACTACCAAGAAGTGGTCGCCTGAAACAGGTGCATGATCTCTGTACACAGGGTCGTCTATAGCATAAGTAATACCATGAGCCCAAACGTTGATGGTCTGACTTGACGGGTGGCCGCCTTATACAGTGGTCGCCTTGACAGGTTTGACTGTATCAGGAAGCACTATTCACGCCTCTCAGGAGAACCGATTTTCAAACAATTCTCGTGTCAACCTCAGTCTGCGACCCAGCCTCTGAAAAGCTACCAGTTCCCGCCACTCCATCTCTTCCATACCCCCTTCTGCCCCCCCCCCCTCCCAACCTCCCCTCCTCCATTAGTTACGCCTATCGCCCACGTCACCATCATGAAAGCTGCGACGGAAGTTTTGCTTTCTGTAATGGTGGCGGAGGAGAAAATAGTCTCGCCTCGCCCCCCTTTCTTTTGAAGTCTTCGGCAGTCTGGTCTATTTTGGGTGCCGTGAATGACTGTCCAACTGTGAGATTTAACCCAAAGTAACACCCTCAAAGTGAGGAACTGCTGAAGTCGATTTAGGTTATCAAGAGGCATAGATTTTTATGAGTCCATGCGACAGCAGGGACTTATGAGAATCTGTGCCTCTTGCAGGTTGAAGGGTTTTGACGAGAGACTGGTGTCGCACTTTTCAGTACAGTGTGTGTGTGTGTGTGTGTGTGTGTGTGTGTGTGTGTGTGTGTGTGTGTGTGTGTGTGTGCGCCGGTCACATTTTGGTTCATCAGTCAAAGATTTTCTTGCAGAAGTTTCTGTAATTGTTTTTACCCGACGGACAAACCACGCCAAAAAGAGCCAAACACGCAATTCGCTTTTTTCACGCAGTTTGGTCGAGACCCCGCCCACGTTTTGGAGTTGTCCAGTGAGTATGTAAGCTTTAACCCTTGGACCCCCGAGAAAAAAATGAACACGAGCCAACTGCAAGAGACATAGATTCTCATGAGCCCCCGCAGTTGCAGGGGCTCCTGAGGATCAATGCCTCTTGCCGACACCATTTTGAGTCCATGTTCCTGGCCGGACTAGCTGAGCCTTTTTGTTGCTGAATCAAGGAAGACTGCCGAAACGCAATCAACTGAAAGTACACTGAAGGGGTTAAACTTGTGTCGTAACCAACGAGTCGTTTAGAGCTGTCGGTTACAACAGTTTAACCCCTTCAGTATCCTATAGGACCATGATTCCTAAATTCAGGAGTAGTCCTCTGAAGACTGCATCACGTTTCAGGAGAAAGATCGACCATGATAGGTCAAGGGTAGTGCCAGAATATAATTATGCTTGGCGTTTAGAATAGAGCATACAAATTGAAGTAGAACACCGGTCGACAACTCCGTAGTAAGATTCTTCTGCTGGACCGCATATTCCGTCAGTCACGCTAACTCTTCTGTAAGACTGTATGGCGCATGAGCTTATGCAGGGACAGGGCCTCATGAGAATATATGCATCTTGCCAACATTGATCCGGCACATTTTACATCGGCCCCTTTATTAACGATTCAAGTTCTTCCGTGTGTTCGCTCCATTCCTGTGTTAGTAGTCGGACTGCGTACGAGACACAATTACCTCCCCTAATCTCAGCATCCGCACTATTATTCTCTCCCCTGAATCGCCGAAAAATGGCCATTTCCTTGGCGGTAAGCCCTTCCGCGAAGTCCTATTGTGGGTCGCTCCTCCAAAAAGAATAAAACATCTTCGCATAAAATGGCTGGCCGAGTATTATTGGTGTGCGGGTCTGTAATTTTGGACCTTACGTGTCTAGGCTCATCTGAGTTCTTTATGTGTGTCATTAACCCCTTCCTCCCTGGCGGTGGACGCAGATTGTCTCATTTTGAAATCATTGTATACTCACGTCCGAAGCCGCAAAATGGAACGTGGATACAAAGTGGTTTCAGCAACAGGCGTGGAGCCTCACGAGCCACAACATTTGCGGGGGCTCATGAGGATCTATACCTCTTGTTGTCATCAGGTGATATTTAATTTTAATCTGCAGGCAAAGGGTTAACATTGTGAAATTCGTACGTGGAGTGTAAAAGTACATTAGTCTTTCAATGTGATTCAGATATCATTTGTACCGTGTTTCGTACATTCCGTTGTAAGTCGACAGCGTTAATTTTGTTCAGGTTATAAACTATATGTGAAGTTAGAACAGGGGATTGGGGGCGGGATGAGAGGGTGGGGTGGGGCGGGGGGTGGGGGGTGGGGGGTGGGTAGGGGGGTGGCGGGGGTGGGGGGTGGGGGGTGGGGGTGGGGGTGGGGGTGGAGAAAGACTATAGATGATGAACTTTTATGTCTCAACTGTAAAAGTTTTGACAGTAAGAATCGTCATTTTACAAACTTGCCGTTGCTAAATCTACGAGAGAGAGAGAGAGAGAGAGAGAGAGAGAGAGAGAGAGAGAGAGAGAGAGAGAGAGAGAGAGAGAGAGAGAGAGAGAGAGAGAGAGAGAGAGAGAGAGAGAGAGAGAGACAGAGACAGAGACAGAGACAGAGACAGAGATCTTCTTCTTCAGCGTTCCCGAGTTTCTGCCTCAGATGTCAAGATTGGTTGTTGAGATGAAGTTCGTGGTCTGCAGTAGGTCTAGAATGGAGCCCCAGAGTTTCTCTGACAGCGTCGCTCCATGTGGCCAGTGCTGTATCCTGGCGTCTTGGTACAGGCAACAGGAATGCAGTACATGCCTTGGGGTCTGTAAACCAGTTTCACACAAGCAGTCTGCAGTGTGTGACAGTCCAAGGCGGTACAAGTGTGCACGCAGTCGGCAGTGACCAGTCCTTAGACGGAATAAAGTGGTCTGTTGGTGGCGCTGGAGGTGTTTTAACTGGTCATCAGATGGTGGGTTGTGTTGGGTCTGCCAGTCTGCATGATAGTGCCGCTTAATGAGGGTTTTGACATCCTGGAAGAACATCGGTTGGTTTGGCTGCTCAAGCTTGCTGCCGGACTTGGCGAGTCTGTCTGCCTCCTCGTTTCCTGATAGTCCACAGTGAGCAGGTACCCACTGAACAGCAGCTTGTGTTAGGCGTGAGATGGCGACCAGCAGGTGCAGTGTTTCTTTCTCCAGCTGCTCACTTGGGGACTGCAGGCTTTGGATCTGCAGTCGGTCAGGAAAACGTGTGAGGGCAGGGGATTGTCTGCACCGACAAGGCTGGCAGCCTCTCGTAGAGCAGTGAGCTCAGCCCGGTAGTTGGTTGACAGTCTTCCCGCAGGCAGGGATTTGGATGTAGTGTGTCCATCTGGGTAGCGGATGAAAATTCCACTCCTCCATTCTTGACCACTGCGTCTGAGGATCCATCTGTGAAAACGTGTGCCCAGACTGATGCATTGTAATTTAGGTCCAGCATTTCCAGTGTGAGAGACCTGAGGATGGCTTCTGTCTGGGATTCTTTGCTGGCTATTCCTGGGACATCAGTAATAAACAGCACGTTTTCCAGGGGTGTTCCAGTCCTCAGTAGTTTGAAAAAGTTCTCGACCATCTGAGGCATTGTAGATGGTGTCCTGGTGAGCTCTTGTGAGCTGTGTTGTGAGGTGATTGAAGCTGCTCCTCTTCAGCCTGTTCTTTGTTTGTTCTTGGAGTTTCTGATGGACTGGGTGGGTGGGCAGTCTCTGCAACTTTTCACTGTGAGCAAGGACTTTCTCCTCCCGTCTTTTGTCTAGGCAGTGAAGACCAGTGGTGGTTTCTAAGGTGTGGATGGGTGTCGTTTTTAGCCCGCCTGTGATGACTCGCATGCCTGCGTTCTGCACTCTGGCCAGCCTGCTCGAGTTGCTCTTTGCAGCAGTGGCCCAGGCTGCTGAGCCATACTCCATCACAGGACGGATGTTTCCTGTGTACACCTGCTTGAGGATGCTGCTGTTTGCTCCCCATTTGGTGCCTGCCAGTTTCTTCATAAGAGACAGTCTTCTCGTGGCCTTCCTCTCCGCCTCTTTGATGTGTGGATTCCAGGTCAGTTTCTTGTCTAGTTTGACACCAAGATAGGTGGTAGTGTCATCCTGGGGGACATCTTTGTTGTTGACCGTTAGTTTGAGGGATTCTTTCGAGTTGGAGAGGGAGAAGCAAGTGGATACTGTCTTCTGACTGTTGATGGTGACACACCAGTCCCTCGCCCATCTGGAGGTGTTGTTGAGGGCCTCCTGCATTCTGACTGTAGCAGTTGGAGTGGACTCTGAGGCGTTCCACATGGCAAAGTCGTCAGCATGCAGGGCTCTCGTGATGTGTTTGGAGAGGCCATCTGTGATGTCATTAATGAAGACGAGGAAGAGGGTGGGGGAAATCACACCTCCTTGGGGAACACCTTCCCTGATCTTGACGGTGTAGCTCAGGCTGTCACCCAGCTTGACCCTCGCTGTTCTGTGGCTGAGGAAACTCCTGATCCAGATGAACATTCGCCCGGCAACTCCTGCCATCAATAGTTTCAGAAGAAGACGCTCTTTCCACACCCTGTCAAACGCTTTGGAGAGGTCAACGAAGGTGGCGACTACTTTCTTCTTTTCCTGGAAGGCATTTTCTATCGACTGTGCAAGGTAGATGAGCTGGTCTTCAGTACTTCTGTTCTTCCTGAAGGCTGTCTGTTCTTTGGTGATCACGTTGTTGGTTTCCAGATGCCACAGAAGTCTCTTGTTGATCATGCGCTCGAGAGTCTCGCCGAGGCAGCTTAGCAGGCTGACAGGTCTGTAGCTGGACTTCTTGTTTGGGTCTTTTCCTTTCTTGGGTATGGGTGCAATGGTGGCCTCCTTCCACGTTGATGGAAAAAAACACCCTTTCTCCATGAAAGGTTAAAGAGTTCAAGCAGTTTCCTTCTGGCAGCTGGTCCAAGATGCCTCCTGATCGCATCATTGAGTTCTGACAGAGTGAGGTCTGAAGTCATTGCTGCAGTGGGGTTTGTCTGGTGTTTAAGCTTGGTCTGCAGCTGTGTTCCGACTTCCCTTCTTCTTTTTGCTGGGATTTTTAAAGTATTGTCCATCTCAAAGGCATCAGCAAGGATGTTTGCAGCTCTCTTCCCTGTGTGGAGCATACCATCTTCCGCAAGTGCTGTGGATCTAGACGTGGTTGTGGCATCCTCGTTCAGAGTCTTGGTGAGATGCCATAGTTGTCCAGCGCTTTGGTCCAGGCTGAGTGAGGATGTTTTTTCGTGCCAGCTTTGACGGATTTCTTTTGTCTTTGCCATGTTGAAGTCCTCCTTCAGTTGATTATGCCTGGCAGTTGTTTCTGGTGTTGGGTTCTTCTCCATGTCATTTCTGGCTTCTGAGAGTTGCTGGTGAAGGGCGGCCAGAGTTTTGCTCCAGTAGGGTTTGTAGTCTCTTCTGAAGCCACGGGAGATAGATTTCTGAGCTGCTGATATGATAGCTTCCGGCAGGTTTTTGACATTTTTGTTTATGTCCTCTGTTAGGTTGATGCAGCAGAGTGCCTCAGCATGGGCTTGATATGTTGTCCAGTCAGCTTTCTTGAAGTTCCAGCTGGCTCTTTTTCGGTGGTGTTCGCTGGCAGTCTTTTTATTTGCAATGTGCAGGATGATAGGGAGGTGGTCGCTTCCGCCCAGCTTATCATTTACGACTCTGGTGGTTTGTTTCTGAACATCTTCTGTGGCGATGGCGAGGTCAGCAGTTGATGTTTCTTCCAAGCTTTGGAATAGTATGTTGGTCTGTCATCAGGCTAGTTAATCAGGACTAGCTGGTTGTCGATGAGCCAGTCCTCTATGTACTCTCCTCTGCGGTCCAAGTCTTCATACCCCCAGCTCGGTGAGTGACCGTTGAAATCCCCAACAATTATGTGGTTTTCTGGCAAGAGCTGAATGGTACGGAGGTCAAGCCTTGAGGTGGGAGGGCTGTAGCAGTTGGTGATGAGAAGTTCCTCATCTTGCAGGATGATCTTGAAGGTGACAAACTCAAGTTCGCCTGCTGCTGTCTGTTCTATCAACAGCGCCGGGATTCCATGCCTGACAAGAGTTATTACTCCCCCTTTGTGTCCAGTGGGTCTGTCTCGTGAGAAAGTTTCATAACCTCTGATGAAGAATCTGCGGCTTTCTGTCAAGTGAGTTTCTTGGATGCAGATGACATCAATGTTGTTCTCTTTCAGGAAGGCGTGTAACTCTGTTTTCTTTTGCTGAATGCCTTCTGCGTTCCACTGCACAACCCTAAGAGCTGTCGTTGGAGTTGTAGAGAGACCAGTAGCACTACTCTGCCTCCCCCTGGTTCCCAGGTTAGCAGAGCCGCCAGTCGCTGAGGTGGGTCCCTTAGAGGCTGAGGGCTCGGCACCGTCCCCGCCTGGCTTTGGTCCACGGGGACGAAACCATATAGAAATGTCCATCTGAAGCATAATCCATGAGGGTTGCGTGTGTGCTCGTTTCCCTGGCGGGTTTCCGCACTATACCAGATGGCATAGTCAGCGACACTCCGACTTCGTTGGTCATTGGTTTCAGTTCCGAGTTTTTCTTCTCGTAGGAGAATTTCCTTAACTGGGATTGAGAGCTTCCCCTGCTCTTGTTTTAATTTTGGAGTTGACTTCTCCGAGGCCAGTTGCCTGCCACATCTTATGAGTCTGGTCTACCCAAGGAGTTTGTTCGGATCCCATCCCTAGACATGGCTGCCGACCAAGGCTGATGAGTCCAATCTACCCACACTCTTGTAAGGAGTTGCACTTAGAATGGCTGCCTACCAGGGCTGCTGAGCCCACTCTGCCCATGTTTGGTTTTCTGTCGGGGTTTGCTCCCTTAGCCTTTGCCTCTCCCGAGGCACCCACAAAGCAGTGGGGCTATTTACCCATAGTTGGGAGTCTGGTTCACGGGCATCAGGGCGTATCCACACATACATTGGTTGCTTTGTGTGAATTCGTTAGATTATTCTGCAAAGTTGTTCTACTATAAAAGATGGTGCTAGGAAGCACGTGTGTACATTGTCATGCATTGTCAGTTGTAGGGACACACAGTTTATCGTAGGTACGTGGCCCGTATAGGGTGTACATTGTGAGAGACGCAGCATAACGGTGGTGTACGTTGTGTGAAAAACATTGTGTCGCCAGTGTTGACATTTGCAGAAGAGACATTGTATCAGTGTTTGTGCATTTGGGAATGCAATGTGTGGAGATCGCATCGCTGCAATAAAATATTGTTGGAACTGTTACTCCAGTGTAGTCTACATCCTTAAGCCACGTGTGACGGGTTGCAGCTGAATGAAGTTTATTTAAAAGAACCTTACGTGCGTGCGTCTGGTGTGATATCATACTACGACTACGACTCAACACGTAACATTGGGCCTGCATGCCGCGTGTCTGGGGGCCAGACCTCCTCCGAGTCCCCTGTAGTTCAGCCTGAGTCCGTAAGGTGCTCAGTTACCGTGTGTCACCGCGAGGAGGCACTACATGGGGTTTGTTGTTGGAGAGGCTGTGTGCTGGCAGAGATAAACTGACGCATTCTGCCCCCCCCCCCCCCCCCTTTTCGCAATACTGCTAGCCAGCGGTGGAAGCTGAAAGCGAGAAGTGACAAGCACTACCACTGCGCTACCACACTAGACGCATCACAACAACAATTTTTACACAAGGAGAGAATCAATGAAACAATGAATCTTTATTTGACAACGGTAAAGATATTGACAGAGCCGGAGGCAATGTAATTTTTCACATCTGCCTTTGCTACTTCTACAGACAAACAACAATTATATACATTAGATACATAAAAAGAAACACGTGTTTCTTTCTCCGTTGGGTACTTCTTTGCATATTACACGCTTGGCAGTCACCTTTTTGGTCTGGATTGATTAGATACATAGTCTGAGACTAAGGGGGTGCGGGGGAATGGGAGGGAAAACAAATATAAAAAAATATATAAAAAATTAAAAAAAAAAATTGCACGCACACCATTACACAGCACATAGTAATGCTTGCGTGCGCACACTCATTCACACCGGACAGGTATACATATCCATGATTAATGAATGAGTTCCTACTAACAGTGTGTGAACTGAGCATGATTTGCTCCTATATAGCAAGTAAGTATTGTAGCTACTTATGATTGCGATGCTAGGTATTTAAAAAGTCTTTCCTTAAAACATGATATCGTAGGAGTGGTCTTTACATAGGGTGAAAGAGAATTCCACAAAGTTGCCCCCGAGAATGCTAAACTGGTTTTAAATAAGTCAATTCTGGTTTTGGGTACGACGTACATGCTTTTTGTATCGCCATAGCGGGACTGTGACCGGACTAGCAGCTGGGTTAAATATTCGGGAGTTCTGTTATTTCGAATCTTGAACATGAGAACTCCTTTGTTATAAACAAACTGATTCTTAAGAGAAAGAAGTCCCGCTTTGCGCATCTTATCATTAGTTGTCCGAGAAGAATCCGGTAAGATTAACTTTGCTGCTTGTCTATGTAAAGAGTTCAGTCTTTTTAAATGTACATCGCTGCAACCATCCCACACAGTCGAAGCATAATTAATGTGGGACTGGATATGTGCATAATAAAATAATTTTCTGCTTTCAAAATCAGTGAAGTGTTTCAGCTTGGATAGCATGAAAATATTCCTTGAGACAGTTTTACACACTTTATCTGTGTGCTTGCCACTTGAACTGATCATCTATGGTAATCCTTAGCAGGCGGTGTTTCGAGACTTGTTCTATTGAATTACCTTCCAGCGACAGCTCAAGAGAAAGGGGGGCTAGCTGGTGCTTTTGTCGTGTCGCAATTACCATGGACAGTTTTAGCAGGACGGATAATCATTGAGTTATATTCACACCAGGAGAGTCACCTCTTTAAGGCTTTGCTGTAGTTTTTGTTTGTTGTTGTAATCACATTAAGGTTTTTTTTTTTTTTTGCCTTATGGATTGAAACAAGTCACACTGGACATATTCGGATGTTAGATGAAGAGGTAGATCGTTGATATATAAGCAAAATCGTAGAGGCCCTAAGACCGAACCTTGGGGCACTCCAAACTTTACCTCCTTCAGTTCCGAGTGTGATCCATTAACTACTACTTGTTGCCTTCTTTTAGGTATGAACTAAAAAAGAAAACTGTTGAGTCATTTTTCAAGTAGTGACTAAGCATTTTAATCAGAATGCCGTGGTTAACAAGGTCAAACGCCTTCTTAAAATCGAGATATATAACACCCGTCAACTGAGAATTGTTTATGTTAGACAACCACTTATCTGCAAGTCTGGAAAGTGCCGTATGGCAGGTTATATTTCGGACGAAATCCAGACTGAAGGAAATAAAGCATGTTACGTGTTTCCAAATGTTGAGAGATATTTTTTTGTTTATGTCGTTCAAAGGGTTTGCTTAGCACGGACAGTAACGAAATCGGTCTGTAATTATTCAGATCTGCCTGTCCTTGGATTTTGCAAGTGGATTAACTTTTGCAGTTTTAACCTGTGTGGGAAATACACAATAATGGAGACACAGGTTGTAGATGTATGTAAATGATTCAACAATGAAAGGTAAAGATAGTTTTAAAAGTTTAGGATTTATATCATCAGGGCCTGAAGATTTCTAGTTCCCTAGACTACTTATATATTTGCCTACTCCATGTACTGCAAGTGGAGGAATGTTAAAAGGAGCCACGCCGGCAGTTCTCTCATTGCAGAAGTCAACTAAAACGTAGGAGCACGTGTCGCTTACATTGTCTTATGTTTTGGATAACCCATCAGCTACGGATAAGAAGTGATTATTAAACATGTCAGCGGATAAATCACTCGGAATAACTGAGGCCACATTAGAGCCTCTAGTAAGGGGATTAAGGACGCTCCATACAGCCGAACCGTCTTTGTTGTCTTTGATAGTATTTTTAACGAAGGCTTTTCTCGCATCACGTAACATGTACTGAACCTGATTACGCTGTTTTCTAAACTCATCAAATTTATTTTCTCTCCTGAGGGAGAGAGAGAGAGAGAGAGAGAGAGAGAGAGAGAGAGAGAGAGAGAGAGAGAGAGAGAGAGAGAGAGAGAGAGAGAGAGAGAGAGAGAGAGAGAGAGAGAGAGAGATGAAATGAAATGAAATGAAATGAAATTTTACAAGGATAAAAGATTAGGTCACAGACCTATTTTTAATCTTGTCCTTGCTACACACTACAACAAATATAACAGTAAAACACACACACATACATACACACACACACACACACACACACACACACACACACACACACACACACACACACACACACACACACACATACACACACACACACACCTCATTCTCTCACGCACACCCACAGGTCAATGGTCTAACAGTACAGAAATATACACATATGAACAGGATATAAGACTACAGTTACATATTCATATAAATGTACATACGTATCAAATCAATAGTACTTGAAACAAACAAACAAACAGAAATGATATGAGAAAAAAAATCAGGTTACACATCCACTCATTCAACCCATAATATACGCACACGCACGCACGCACACACTCATGCGCTCGCGGGCGTATGCACAAACTGACACCGCTGTTCTTACTGTAAAGGCAAATCAAGAGTCCAGATTTTGAGAAGAAAACAGGCAATGGTACAGTAGGCTTATAGTCAAAGCGATAGTTTAGTGAGTTTGTGACCGTGAAAACATGACGTTAGGTGCTCATAGTTTATTTAGGTGCTGTGCTAAAGGGGTCATGAATGTAGACAGGGATGGGGCGGCAGCAATATCTGCTGGTAATGAGTTCCACAATATGGCTCCCGAGTAAGATAGGCTCGTTTTAAATATGTCGAGGCGTGGCCTACGTACGTACAGATTGTTCCTCGTTGTCTTGTTGGTTGGTTGGTTGTACATTGCTTAACGTCCCGACAGCAACAAGACTTTCTCATGACGTGCTTGTGAAAAAGAAACCCAACTAAACAGAATATTGAATGTATGTCGCGAGCCGGTCTAATACGATAAATAAACCTAAGACCATTTAGCAGCACACATTTAATATCAAGAGCTACAGATAGCGCAGACTGTAGAGAGAGTTTAAGAAAGAAAAATACAGGCGAATGGACCAAGGGTAGACAGAAACACACGTGCCAGAATAGAGGGGAAAACCCAAAGTGTGGGGTTGACCAGGGTGACCCTGGGAACTAAAAAGTAGTTAACCCCACCCAAGTCCCCCAGGGCAGACCCGGGTGGGGGCGTTGTCTTGTACGGTGTGCTAGCAGGCCTAAAGAGATCCGTTAAGTAGTGAGGAGTTTTGGAGAGGCTGATTTTAAGCATCAACACACCCGTATTGTATATAAGTAGCTTACGTAAAGGCAGCATGCCAAGGGCTTTGAGTCGGTCGTCAATGCTGTCTTTACTATTGGAGAGGATTAACTTAGCTGCCTGCCGGTGGAGAGCATTAAGCCATTTTAAGCACGCATCGCTACTCCCATCCCAAACTGTAGATGCATAATCTATGTGATTGGATGTGAGCGTTATAGAAGATTTTTCTTGTAGGCGTGTCTGTAAAATGAGTAAGTTTAGAGAGGAGGAATAAATTTCTGGATACGGTCCGACTTATACTATTGGCATGAGCGTGCCAAGTGAGCTGATCTTCGATAGTGACGCCCAACAACCTGTGCTCTTTGACTTGCCTAATCGGCTCTGAGCCGAGTGAAAGGCTGAGTGGAGGCGGGTGCAGCTGATGCTTCTGGCGAGTAGTGATTAGCATGCATTTTATTTTTGATGGGTTAGGCATCATATAATTTTTATGGCACCATCTACAAAACATCGTCAATACTGCGTTGAAGTGAGGAATTATTTTTGGAGATGTCGGCTGATGAAACTTCTAGGGTAGCGTCGTCAGCAAACATGCTGCACCTTACATTTGGATGTGAAACATGTAGTGGTAGGTCGTTAATATAAATATAAAATAAAAAGGGACCTAAAATAGAACCTTGAGGGACTCCATGCTTTATGACACCTTCCATAGAACGTCTACCGTTAACAAACACATACTGACACCTATTGTCCAAGTAGGATTTAAAGAAAGCTAAGGAATTTGTGTTTGTATGATACATCGCTAGCTTCTGCAGCAAAAGTCCATGATTGACTAGATCAAATGCTTTTGAAAAATCTAAAAATACAGCACCTGTCATCTGAGCCTTGTTAATAGACGTAAGCCTTGTATTTGTTAGGTGAGACAGCGCCGTGTGACAAGAATGGCGGGGTCTAAATCGTGACTGCAGGGGGTGAATTACGTTGTGCTTCTCTAGAAATTGCTCAGGTGTATGAGCACATGTTTTCCTATTGGTTTTGACAGGGCTGACAAAAGGGAGATCGGTCTAAATTTATTAGGATCTGTGAGGTCCTTACTTTTAGGTAAGGGAATAACTTTTTCTATTTTCCACCAGGTCTGAAATGTACCGTGTTAAAGGATGAGATTATAAATAAATGTCAGAGACTCGACAACGTATGGGGCAGCCATTTTTAGAAAGTATGTATTGATGACGTCATGACCTAGCGAGCTCTTGTTTTTTTTTAGCTGACCTATCGATTTTCCAACATCAAACACGGCCCATAAACGTAATATAGAAAGAAACATTTGGTTTTAGCTTTTCCTCACAAAAGTTTTAAAGTTTCTCCGAGACGGATGGTGCGTCTAGTTCAGCAGTACTGGTATCTAGCAATGAATCGGCTGCAGACAAGAATTGTTTGTTAAAAGTATCTGCTGATATTAAAGTTCATGGTGCCGTGTGCCGCGATTTTGTGAAAGCATTGATGGCACGCCACACAGACACAGTCTATCTGTTTTATTGTCCATTAAACGCTGAAAGTGCTTCTTCGGGGTCTCCAGGACGAAGTACTTAACACGGTTACGTTGTTTTCGATAGGCAGCAAAATCTTTGTTACGTCTCAGTTCATCTCGAAGAGTCATGGCCTCTTTGATTTCCCTACTTAACCACTGAGGTAACTGTGCGTGCTTCACTCTCTTTTCACGTAACGGCGCATGTTTGTCAAGTACACCGAGGAACAAACTGTACCATCCTGCCAACGCATCTTCAGCGTTACTATGGTTATAAACCGCATCGAACGAAGTTTTACTTAGGTCGGTTAGGAACACTTTCCTACTGAAATGATTTAAAAGACCTATAATGAATGGTAGTATGCTGGTGTTTGCGGTTTTGTTTGTCCACCCTCAGGGCCCAGTTACACCATACAGGATAGATTATAAATAATCGCCAAGTGACGGACGCGGGAACTAAGGACCCTTGATTTGTTAGAAGTATAAACATGATCAACGGCAGACGACTCTGTAACTCTGGTGGCGGATGTGATATGCTGCTTGAGACCTAACATAATGATAGTGGATCCCCAAGCAGGGTGTGAAGTAAATATATTAACGTTAAAGTCTCCAAGTAAAAATACATCGGAGCTGCATTTATTTACTTTGCCCACCATTGTTAAAAAGTCGTCGTACCACTCAAACGATGCACACGGGTTTCTATACACAAATCCAGTTAGCAATGGAGCAGAGTTTGTTTGTTTTGACCTCAACCCACACGCTTTCAACAGTCTTTGGTTCAAGATCTACTCGTCTGCGCGTAAACTGCGCAAGAGAATCGTGTATATAAACAGCAACTCCTGTTTACTGCGGAAGTACAGGATCACGTCTGAAAATGAAAAACGCAGGAACTGAAAGTGACACATCGCTAATGTTGGAATTTAGGCTTGACTGGGTGATTCCAAAAATGTGAAAAGGTGTGGGTTGGGTCAAAAGCACACACAAATCGGGAACCTTATTCACCAAGTGGTAAATGTTAAGGTGCCCTATATGGAGCTGCTGCGATTTCAATGTATTATCAGACATTATTAGAAAGAAAACTGAGATATGCTAGTCTACGCAAACAAATAATGCATAAAACAGTGTATATGCGGGTAAGCCAGATTACGGATAATCTGACGGTTCAGAGCTGATATTAAACATATAAAAGCATTGATCAAGAAAACAAACAAACAAAAGAATAATCAACTTCGAGAAAAAGATGGTTGATGATGCTGAAACCAATATAGGAAACAGAAGGAACACAGTAACATGCAAAGTAAAAAATAATCACTGTCTTGAATATCTGAAATGGGAACAATGGCAGTTATATGGCAGTTAAAGTACGAGGTCAAAGTCCTTCAGTCCTTATGTACTGAGGTGCCATGTCTACGCAGGGGTAGGAGTAAGACGGCATGGTACTGTAAGGATATCGATACTGTCCCAACACACGGTAGTCAATTCCATACTCCGGCCCGCTTGAATCTGGCTTACTGTCCCTATTGACTATTTCTAGTATCAGGGACTAACTAGTTTGACTTATATGGGTGGGATTATGGGGGATAGGACCAGGGTTAAAAATTAGCTAAGACGGTCGGTGGACAAAGCCACACGGCCAATAAAAATTGAAATTCTCACTCATTTTCTATATCGAATAAGTACAGCTGAAGGTCTGTTATCGGTGGCCCTAGGCCAACCCGAGCCCTATTTCCAGAAAAACAACGGTCCTTTTCATCAAATGGACAAAACTAAAAATCTTTATTTCAGACTAAAGTTAAAACTCCTTTAAAAAAGGCAATATATACATATAAAAGAACTATCTAAGACTGGTTAAGAACGATAAATCAGGAGAATAGTCTTTACGCATTAAGATGGTGAAGCTCGGTGTATGATGGTTTGTAGCTCGTGTTGGTTATTATTGCTAATAAGTAACCTTGGATGATACTTCCAAATGCACTCAGGGCTTGTTTAGTATCATTAATACCCTTTTTATGCAAGGCTTTCTCAAGGGAGTCCATGCATTTTTTCATATCGAGTAGCATTTTGGCTTTACTCTCATGGAGTTTAGGAAGACTGTCCTCCTCCATCATCACGCCACCCACGGGCTGACTGTTGACCGGAGGGGAAGAAAAGTTATCAGTTTGTTGACCAACATCTTTGGTCATTTTATCCTGCACTATGATCTGTATAGGCTCAGTCCCTTTAACCTGAGTAGTATCAGTTTGTTGACCAGTGTCTTTAGTGACTTTGGTCTGCAGTACTGTCTGTTTAGAGACAGTTTCTTTGGCCTGTGTTCTTTCTGCTTTGGAAGCAGGTACAGTTATCTCTAACTCTGAATTTTGAACGAGGCTGTGAAAAGATGTAACTGAGATCGAGGAAGTTTGAGGCCGGCCGGGCCAAGTAAAAGGCTTGGCCCAGGCGGTCTTATCCAGGTTAGGAGAGGCAGGCCTGTGGAGATTGTTTTCCTTGGCTACTGCTCGTTGATTAATATTTGTTTGTGCTCTATAGAGCGCTGCTTTATATGGAATATAGCTCTGATTTCTGATTTTATTTGCCTCACGAAACAAAATTATTTTCGGGCATTTTTGATAGGCGGCACTGTGTGGGCCGCCACAGTTAACACATTTTGCCACCGCCGTGTCAGGACAGTCCGCACGACGGTGTTTTTTACTTCCGCAGCGAACACAGGTCGCATGCTTTGCTCTGCACGCTTTTGCCGTGTGCCCCAATCGGCAACAGTTGGCACAGTGTGCCGCCGTGGGTGCATACGGCTCCAGCGGGCAGAGAAGGGCTCCAATTTTAATTTTAGGTGGTAGGCTGGTTAGGCCCAGAAATTCTATTTTGATGGCTCTGGAGGCCGTACCATCTCGGTTTTTAAGACGAGTGATAGTGGCACTAAAGCCCTGCTGTTTAAGCGTGTGGGCGATCTCCACGGGGTCCTCAACATGGGGGACACCGTGGACAACGCCCACCACTCTAGGAGTGGGGACAAGACACTCAACGTGCGCCCCACCTATGTTAGTTTTTGTACTGAGCTTTTGTTGTGCCCGTAAACTCGGGCAAGAAACTATCCATAAGTTATGGCCTATCGATCTCAGAGAGATTTCCGACGGGGTTGCCCCGGCAGCCTCACAAATGTGGGGCTGCTGCGTCCCATGGTTGCGGATAAGAGTGGCGCCGGTCCCCAAGTCCCGTAATCGGACCGGGAACCTACACCACTCCTCCGCCACCGGCTCGGCTAAGATCCCGTCAGGCCTCTCCCCACCTCGATAGGCTTTTTTGTTTTTTCGACGACGGTCTCCAGAGACAGTTTGAAAGTGATGGTCGTCCCCCTCCGCCTCCTCCGACACAACACCATCCATGACCTGGACAGGTGTGCCAGTATAGGCTTCGGTGGGGGCGTCCTCTTGATTAACGGTCACAGAGACTGATTGACTAACTTGACTAGCAATATCATCACTAGTTTTAGGTTCTGCACTGCTAGGTTTAGGATCTTGTGATAGGGTGTGCACACAGGACAGTACACCTGCCTGTGGACTAACACCCTCAGAATTAATCTTCTCAGTAGAAGGTGCCATAGCGGCGGGTGGGGGAGGAGACACCCTATGCTCCCCACGCCGTAACTGGCGGGGTGATTTTGGCGGTGTAGAATTCCGCTTTCTATTTCTAGGTTTAATTTTTGGTCTCTTTTTCTTTGGGGGTTTTTCTTCCTCAGAGGAAGACAGTGATCCAAAGAGATCATCCATCATGTCAACAGACACTATGCCCGGTACAGCGTGACCGAAAATTGGGCACACCGCCGGGCAGTATTTTATAGTCGGCTAAGCCACGAACAATTTAACTGGTTATCCAAGTATCACCACGGTCTAGTAAGCTAGGCCGCGCGTCTTGACCTTTGCAGCGCCGACTGGGTGAGCGAAGCTGACCCAGTTATGACGCTATTGACTATTCTATTCCGCAACCAACCAGGTGGCGCGGTAAAACACTTCAGGTTATCTAGTTATAAAAGTTTAGTTTAAGACTACAGTCTATGCTAGAAATAAGCCAGACTCAAGCAGGGTATACCTTCTCTAATTTCGCTCTTTTTTTGAAATTTAGAGGCCGACCGAAAAGTAGACCCGTAGGCGACTGACGACAGGCGCTGGCGTTGTTTATGGCTGTGGCGGTGATAATGCTGGCACTGGTGTAGTGGTGTGCAGTGGCGACAGCGTAGTATGACGGGAAAGCGTAGGAAGCGAGGGTGGCTGAGGCTGTAAGCAGCTGAAGCGTGATAGCAGGTGACGCCGGTACTGGCTGGCATGAAGCAGGTAAGCGGTGCTCAGGAAGGCTTGTAGCGTGGCTGTGACCAAACCCCACAAAACAACCTTCTAGCTGTAAGGCTGAGTGAGTCGATGATGATGATACTCCGGCCACGGGAAAGGCAGGTAATATCCACTCTGATACAAGGGGAATGTGGTAGGCTGCTGTGACGGAGTCTGTTCGTCTCGTTGTTGTAGTTGCTGTGAATGTGGACTGGTAGAGTCACAGTGGTTTGTCCGGCTAACGACATCATTTTCAGGTACAGTTTGCTGCCTGGCAACGTAACAGTTTGTCGGGACAGTGTCACTGCGAGGGTAACTGCTACTGGCGCTCCTGCCAAGGGGGGGGGGGGGGGGTGGGGGGGTGGGGGGGGGGGTGACTGAAGTCTTGGCCCGGTCGTCGTCGTGTCCTGATCCAACCCTTGTAGCTGGGATGGATCAAGTCCCGTTTGTCCTGACGGAAGAGTTCAAGCCGCGGGGCACCGCTGGGAGCTCTGAAGGTGGCAGTGTTTTCGATATACACCATCCCAAACTTGCGGCATGCGTGACACAGATTAGCATTGGAGATGGAGATATGGAGATTAAGTCTCCGGTCTGCCTTGGCGGGGATGATGCTGGATGCTTGTAGTCTAGCCCGGGGAAATGTACGCTTACACTGCGTGATGAGTTTGTCCCACAGGTGGCTGGCTGTTTCCCTCTGCTTACAGTCATTTACACCTACGTGTGTAAACACTGCCACATGGGCTACTTCCGGCTGTGACGTCATCCACTCTGCGAGATCTGCCACCTTGAGGCCGGAGACAGAGATGACTTGGACTCTGTCGCCCTGGTTAGTTGCCATTTTTGGGGGCTTCATATACCGAATCGTAGAGTCGCCCATGATGAGGTGAGTAGTGCCGGACTGAGTGCGGCGCGTGGCCAGGTGCTCAGCAGGCGACAAGCGGCGGGAGGAGGCGGCACGCCCAGCAGCATGACTAGCTAAGTGGCTGTGTGAGGGCAGATTAGCTGGGCCGCTACCGTCTCTGTCCGTTGTCACGACAACCGGTATGCGGCCACCCTCAGGGCCTGTATCGGTCCCCGAAACAGTTGACGAGGGCATTGGGACACACTGTTGAAGGGGAGCATTGTGGTCAGTGGGAGAGGCTGACGATGGCGTAATTTTTGTTGACTGGCCTCGTTATCCTGCGAATGTTCTGGCCTTGATTTTTCTTTGACGGGGACAAGCGCCCGATTCCGACCTCGATTGTGTGCACTTGGTCATGCAGGCCGGCCAACTCGCTCTCTGACACCTTGCACGTGTTGGCGGCCTGCACAGCGGTGTCTCTGATCCGGCTGTCGAGGTCAGGAATGCCGCTTGGTCTCCTGCAGTTCACGTTTGGATGTCTGCATGGTTGTAACAAGAGACCCGATGACAGTAAAGGCTTGCGCGTAGCACTGTAGTTGTAACCAGAGACCCAATGACAGTAAAGGTTTGCATGTAGCACTGTAGTTGTAACCAGAGACCCAATGATAGTAAAGGCTTGCGCGTAGCACTGTAGTTGTAACCAGAGATCCGATGTCAGTAAAGGCTTACACGTAGCACTGTAGTTGTAACCAGAGACCCGATGTCAGTAAAGGCTTGCACGTAGCACTGTAGTTGTAACCAGAGACCCGATGTCAGTAAAGGCTTGCACGTAGCACTGTATTTGTAACCAGAGACCCGATGACAGTAAAGGCGGCTTGCACGTAGCACTGTAGTTGTAACCAGAGACCCGATGACAGTAAAGGCTTGCACGTAGCACTGTAGTTGTAACCAGAGACCCGATGTCAGTAAAGGCTTGCACGTAACACTGTAGTTGTAACCAGAGACCCGATGACAGTAAAGGCTTGCACGTAGCACTGTAGTTGCCGAGCGGCGAGTTTCTTGAGGGAAGCGGGCTCTTTGAGACTGGCGGCAACTGAGGTGACGACAGTAGCCGTGGACTGGGGAGGTGAAGGTGCTACTGGGTGGCAGTCAGGCGGCGCGTTCTCCGGATGGACAGTAGTGCCTGACCGGGCCGGTAATCCGGATGATAAAGGAGCAGTGGACGGGTTGATGGGAGGAGAAGGGAGGGGGGGGGGGCAGGGGTGCTGGAAGAGACAGAACATGGCCGAGTGGCAGGTTGCTGAGCATTTGTTGTAGCAGGTGCCGGAGGTGGGGGAGGGGGGTGGGGGTGGGGGGGGGTGGTATGTGGGTGGGAAGCGGGGCCCGGGGGGTGGCGGACACACAAGTTGGCTGCACCGTAGGTACACAGTGACGTCATCGCTTGGAGGAGGATGGAGGAGCAGAGTGTGGGGCTGGGTGGCCGACTCAGTAATCCTCTCAAAGTTGATTAAAGGAGTGGAGTGATCAGGCGGTACTATTGGGGATCGGCAGAGAGAGAGAGAGAGAGAGAGAGAGAGAGAGAGAGAGAGAGAGAGAGAGAGAGAGAGAGAGAGAGAGAGAGAGAGAGAGAGAGAATAAATGCAGACGGACACCCGCAGAGCAGTAAAATGGCCTCGGAATTGCTGAATTAAACAGTGGCTGACGGCAGATTTAGGTTAAAGATCATATAATAGCAGACAGACGGGTTACACTCCATTGGGCTGGCAGCCACCGTTGCTGTAAACAGTAAATAGTGGCTGCATGCACAAGGGGGTTAAAGGTTTAAGGTTTATTCATAAAAAATCTACAGTGATGGTTTCTGTTTGCAGTACAAGTGGATGCGCAGAAGACATTCAATGTCATTGTTTTAGCGAAATTCCGTCTTAGTATTCTTAGTGTTGAGTAATTTGAAAATTTACTGATCAGGTCATACGAAGCTCAGAAGAACAGTGCAGTGGAGTAATTAATATAGAATGCAAATCGCGCCAAATCAATAGCTGCGGAAGTGTCGCATAGCGTTGCCGGCAGCAACATTATACGACAATTCCACAGCTATTGATGCCGTGCGGCTTCAGTGAATGAGTTAACCCTTGTGCATGCAATCACTGGTTCAGTTTGGATCCTTCCTTTCTAATTCTGTCCACTGAATGCATTATTTCGTTCATCCGTTTACCTACTCTTTACTCGGCAGGGACAGCCTATGGTTGCTCTCAACACTGAGCCATGGCCATTCGCGAAACAGTATCTGTTGACACGGACTTTTTGCTGCTGCTGATAGTGAAGATAATTACACTTATCAGCAAGAGTTTACCTCTCTCTCTCTATCTCTCTCTCTCTCTCTCTCTCTCTCTCTCTCTCTCTCTCTCTCTCTCTCTCTCTCTTTCATGATCGGATTAAGTTGCAATCTTTAATGTTCTCCTCTAATCGGCCGGATCATGTGACAAAAGTTTCACAATGAAATGAGAGAGAGAGAGAGAGAGAGAGAGAGAGAGAGAGAGAGAGAGAGAGAGAGAGAGAGAGAGAGAGAGAGAGAGAGAGAGAGAGAGAGAGAGAGAGAGATGATGATGATGATGATTACACGTTTTTGTTCAGGATAATGTTTTAGGCATGCGAATGCCTCTCTTACAAACTTGATGAGAGAGAGAGGGAGAGGGAGAGAGAGAGAGAGAGAGAGAGAGAGAGAGAGAGAGAGAGAGAGAGAGAGAGAGAGAGAGAGAGAGAGAGAGAGAGAGAGAGAGAGAGCAGCTACCACCGCTTTGCCAGTGAATTCAATCTAGCACTATTAGTGACCCTTGGAGTTTTTTTTCTGTCACAGATGACCGGTGAGCGACCTTCGGTGAAAGTGCAGCGTACTTTGACCCTTAACCCTTCAATACCCCCCTTCAACCCCTAACTCTTCAAACCTTCTGGTGAGCATAAGATCCTCGGGCTGACGTCCGTCTGACTTGGCCCGCGCACGGCCGTGTGCGGCGGGCCAAGTCAGGCGGATGTCGGCTCGATGACTTGTCGTCTTTGTCAGACAGTTTCTTTCGTAATTTTGTCGTCACATCCACGTACCTCATTGCCGTGTTTAGAAACAGAAAAAGTGTGACTTGATTAGTCCATTAGAGTCGTGTGCAAGACAACACAGCCATGCGACGTCGGTTCGAGAATCTTGTGCTCACCGGTTAATTAACAGACGATCTCAAATTGTGAGCTACTATTACGCGGTGGGCGTAAGAGGCCTAACGGCAAATGAAGATTTAGGTCCCAAATTGGCGTGTTTATGTAGTGTGGTGTTTCACACGACTGTCGGGGCACGCCAAGCCAAAGTAATCTTTGATGTCTCCTCCACCTACACTCGTACAGCTTTTCAGATTGGCACTTGAGTAGAAATAATGGGATAGCAGTTTTAACACATCATGAAGAAGAAGAGCAAGAAGAACAAAGACACGAACATCAACAACAATAACAATTATAAACAGCAACTGCAGCAGAAGCAGCAGCAACAACAACATTAGCAAAAACAAAAACAAAAACAAAAGAACAACACGACAGGACACGACACGAAACGACATGACATAACATGACATGACTCGACACGGCACGACACGACACGACACGACACGACATGACACGGCACGGCACGACACGCCACGCCACGCCATGGCTTGTCACGTCACGACACATCAAGACACATTACGACATATCACAACACGACACATCACGACACATCGCAACTCAACATCTGGGTCAACCGATTCCTATAAACCGGTTGTTTGTATCTTTAATGAGACATTCAATTACAATATGCTCGGAGGATCTCTTAGACTGACACTCACTTAAGAAAGTATCTCGCCAAGTTTCAAACTTGTGTGTACAGAAATATCGGAGACTCTCTTGTTTACATACATACGCACACACATACATGCGCACATACGGCGCTTCGCGCCAAATGTACGCTCAGCAGCGAGGTTAGCCTAACTAGACATGACGTAATTTTTACCTTGCTACTTTAATTGTTAGAGGTTTAGCCTGCCCGGTTTTGACATCATGGACATACTATTAAATTCGCCCACCCACGACCCGTCTTAAAAAGTCCCGTCTATAAATAGAAGGTACTTAAAACGGCTTGAAAGTAATTCACATTGCAAAAAAACCCCAACAAACAAAAAACCAAAAAAAACAAACAAACAAACACTGATTTATTATGAAAATGGTGTGCGCCGGATGTTCTGTGTCTCTAGTGATTTTCATAATTCAAATTTCTTTTGAGGCAGTTTAGAACATCATAAGCAATCCACAAAACATGTGAGTTAAGGCATCTGACAGGAAACTTGCTTGTCACAATGTGTCCAGTTTTGTTTAATTTCAACACAGGTGAAACCCTGTGTCTTCCAATGCAGCTAAGGGCGATAACTCTTTTTAAATGTGTGTGCAGGTAGCTCAGACAGTCGGCTCAACATGTAAAGTGAACAACAAAGATAGTTTTCTTGTTTTGTTATATGGATGGATCTTTGCTGCGGATACACTTACCGACACATTTCGCGTTTTTATTGCCTCTGAGTATATGTATATATATATATATATATATATATATATATATATATATATATATATATATATATATATATATATATATATATATATATATATATATATATATATATATATATATAGTATATATAAAAGAAAAGGGGAGACTGCCAGTGCTAATATTTTAGGAAGGTTACAAAGTAAAGTAGGTTATAGCACTGTCAGGGGAGAGAAATGTGCATGATCGACCAGTGATCATAGATCTACTGTGGCCAAAGCACACACACACACACACACACACACACACACACACACACACACACACACACACACACACACACACACACACACACAAAAAGAGATAGGAAAGAGAGGGGGCGCTAAGAAAGTGACTGAAAGCAATGCATATGGAAGCCCATATATATATATCACAATAATTTTCTCTGCGTCTGAAACAAGGCACCTATATTTGTGTATCCTTTTTTTTGTGTGTCTAAGGTCGCGTCGGTTACGCTAAATTGGATCAGAATGAATTTTATACGCTCACTCGCACTGCTTTGGAATACAATAAATCCTATCGTAGGCAGAAAGAAACCCCCATGATTTCCTCCGTTAGAGGACTACGCACCTAACCAGGTAAACAAGAGGCACAGATCTTCATGAGCTCCCGCCGGACGCGGGAGCCCATGAAGATCTGTGCCTCTTGCTGTGAGAAAGAAAGCAGTGCTAGTATAAAAGGAGAATTTTATTGCCATATGCATATTATTGGTGTGCAGTTCAGAAAAAACTGCTTCTTTATTAGACTTTAACGTCTAGTTGACGTTCGCAAAATGCGGCTGTTTCGGCGATATGCATTATTCAACGAGCAACCTTTAACCTAGATCCCGGTTTAAGATCAAATAAGATTTTCTTTCAGGACGTATTTATGATTTATTGCATTCTGACGATTTTCTGCTGTATTAATAATGTAACTCTCTCTCTCTCTCACTCTCTCTCTCTCTCTCTCTCTCTCTCTCTCTCTCTCTCTCTCTCTCTCTCTCTCTCCTCTCTCTCTCTCTCTCTCTCTCTCTCTCTCTCTCTCTCTCTGTGCGCGTCTGTGCGTGCGTGCGTGTGTGTGCATGTGTGTGCAAGCGCGTGTGCGTGCCGGCGTGCCGGCGTGCGTGCGCGCGCGCGCGTGTGGTTGTGTGTGTGTGTGTGTGTGTGTGTGTGTGTGTGTGTGTGTGTGTGTGTGTGTGTGTGTGTGTGTGTGTGTGTGTGTGTGAAGTCAAGTCAAGAGTTTTTATTGATGTTGGCACTTCGGCCATTTTCACTTGGAGAGCGTATACATATATCAGTTCAAAACCACAAGAACATAACCTGGGGTATATTGACATTCTAAGTTGAAATGACAGTTTTCATAAAAAGACAGTATCACGTGGTACAGAAGTAATCAATCAAACATTGGAACATATCGTTGTTTCTCTTTTTTGTCTCTCGAAACATTTAAAAAGAAACCATGCGAACTGTCTCGTTCTAGATGCATTTTCACAGGATAAGAACTGAGTGTGTAAAACACTTTCACGGTTGTTATCTACAGTTGCAAAAAAAAAATCCGGACGCAAGTCTATATACTTCGAACAGTGAAATACGATAGTTTGTGGGCAAAAGGGACAGTCGTTCATTCCATCCGTAACGCTTCGAATAAAACGATTCCTGTGTGTCTGGATATCACTTACTCCGAACCTAAAGCGCATCTCTGAAACATTTTATTCGAATATCTTTAAAATACGATTCAGGCTCCAGAGTAAACATATACGTTCTGTACAGCCGAAAACGCTGACTGTCCCTGAGGCCGGCGAACCATTTTTGACGGACAACATCGACAAGCCTCTGTTTAAACTCAGACAAAAAGCGCCTTTCATTCCCTACTCCTTGATTCATTCAAAGTTAAATCCTGTATTCTCTAGGGTTACTTACTTACGCCTGTCACCCCTACCCGGGTATAGGCCGTCGACGAGAGACCTCCAGCAACTCCTGTCCTGTGCTTCTCCTTCGATTCTACTCTTGATGTCAGCTTGGAGGTCTCGACGCCAGGAGTTTCTCGGCCTACCTCTTTTCCTCTTTCCCTGGGGGTTCCATGACAATGCCTGCCTAGTGATACTGGAAGCTGGTTTTCTCAGACTGTGACCGATCCATCCCCATCTTCTTCGCCCAATTTCATTCTCTGCTGTTATCTGCTCTGTTCTGTCCCAGAGTCTGACGTACGTTGCTGATCTTCTCTGGCCAGTGGATTTTCAAAATTCTTCTAAGGCGTTCATGAAGGTCTGTACTCTGTTGACTGTGGTTATTGTCAATCTCCAAGTCTCTGCTCCATATAGGAGAACTGCTTTTACGTTGGAGTTGAAAATCCGGACTTTGGTGTGTTGTGACAGCTCTCTGGAACTCCACACTTTTTTTTAACTGGAGAAAGGCTGCTCTGGCTTTACCGATTCGTGCTCTGACATCTGCATCAGTGCCGCCTTTTTTGTCTATGATGCTCCCGAGATAGGTGAAGGACTCCACCTCCTCCAACGGGGTGCTAGCAAGCAAGATTGGTTCTTCCCTGGTTGTGTTCAGCCTCATTGTCTTTGTTTTCTGTTTGTGAATGGTGAGGCCCACTTGGGACGAGATGTCAGCAAGCCTCGTGGTCTTGTCCTGCATTTGTTGATGAGTGTGGGACAGTAATGCCAAGTCGTCTGCAAAATCGAGGTCGTCAAGCTGTGTCCACAGTGTCCACTGTATTCCACTTCGTCTGTGCTCTGTGGTCATCTTCATGACCCAGTCTATGGCCAGTAGGAAGAGGAACGGAGACAGCAGACACCCCTGCCTGACACCAGTTCTGACCTGGAGCTCTCTGGTGAACTGCCCTTCGTGGATCACGCGACATGTCATGCCATCATAGCTGCTCTTGATCAGGCGGACGAGCTTTGTGGGTACACCGTAGTGTCGTAGGAGTTTCCACAGAGTCTCTCGGTCCACGCTGTCAAATGCTTTCTCATAATCCACAAAGTTGACGTACAGCGGGGAGCTCCACTCCAGAGACTGTTCCACGATGATGCGGAGAGTGGCGATCTGGTCTGTACATGATCGGTTCTTCCTGAATCCTGCTTGCTGGTCTCTCAGCTGGGGGTCAACGGAGCTCTTCATTCTCTCTAGGATGATCCTGTTGAAGACCGTTCCTGGTACTGACAGCAAGGTGATTCCTCTGTAGTTGGAACACTTGCTGAGGTCGCCTTTCTTGGGAAGCTTGATTAGGTACCCCTCCTTCCAGTCAGCTGGCATCACCTCCTCTTCCCAGATCTTTCCAAACAGTGGGTACAGCATCTCCACTGTTGTCTCTAGGTCTGCTTTCAGAGACTCCGCTGGGATGCCATCTGGCCCTGCTGCTTTGCCATTCTTAAAAAATGCCACTGCTTTTCTTATCTCTTCCCGGCTGGGTCTGTCACAGCTGATGGGTAGGTCGGTCTCTGCCGGCTGGATGTCGGGGGGGGGGGGGGGGGGGGGTCGGGTGGGCTAGGTCTGTTCAGTAACTCTTCAAAATACTCGGCCCATCTGTCGAGTTGGTCTGCTCTGTCTGCAATAGGCTTGCCTTCTTTGTCTTTTACTGGTCTTTCTGTATGGCCATACTTACCCGACAATCTTCTGGTAATGTCGTAGAGCTGTTTCATGTTGCCGCTGCCTGCTGCCTTTTCTGCCTCTGCTGCCAGGCTGTCTGTGTAGGCCCTCTTGTCTGCCCTGATACTCCTCTTCACCTCGCGGTTGGCTTCCGAGTATTCCTCCTGTGCCCTTACTTTGGCTGCTCTCGTGCGACTGTTGTTGACCGCTGCTTTCTTCTGCTTCCTCGCTTCTATCTTCTTCAAGGTCTGTGCCGACAGCCAGTCCTTGTGGTGGTGTTTCCTGAACCCTACAGTGTCTTTGCAGGTTGAGTTCAGCGCCTCTCTAACTGCCTTCCACTGCTGCTCTGTGGTGACCGCCTCCTCTTCATTTACTAGCTCCTGTAGCGCTTGAAACCGGTTGGACAGCACCAGTTTCAACTCTTCTCTAACACCAGTTTCTCTCAGGAGGCCTACATTATAGTGCTGTCTTCTTATTGTCTCTGTGCGACTTTTCTTTAGCTTGAGCTTCATTCTTAAGGTAAGCAGATGGTGGTCTGAGGCGGCATCTGCTCCCCTCCTCACTCGAACATCTTGAAGGGATCTTCTAAATTTCTTGCTAATGCAGATATGGTCTATTTGGTTCTCTGTTGTATGGTCAGGTGAGACCTAAGTTGCTTTGTGTATTCTTCTGTGTGGGAAGATGCTGCCTCCAATGACAAGTCGGTTTAGAGCACAAAAGTCTACAAACCTCTCCCCGTTCTCACTCATCTCCGAGCCTAGTCCCTGTCTCCCCATCACCTCTTCGAATCCGGTGTTGTCCTCCCCTATTTTGGCATTAAAATCGCCCATGACAATGGTGATGTCTCGCTCCGCACATTTGTCCACGGCACTCTGGAGTCGGTCGTAGAACTCTTGTTTCTCTTCATCGTCACTGTCATTGGTGGGCGCATAACACTGGATGACGTTCAGCTTGAGCTTTTTCTTGGTTCTAAAGGCTGCTGTGATAATTCTTGGCCCAAGAGGTTCCCAGCCCACCAGCGCTCTCTGTGCCACTGGTGACAGCATGAATGCTGTATGGGGGGACATTCTCCTCTTCATGACCTGAATACAGAATCATCTCCCCACTTAACAGCCTTTTCTGGCCAGACTGCGTCCATCTGGCTTCACTGATACCTAGCAGGGAAAGGTTGTACTTTTGCATTTCCGCTGCTATCTGGGCGGCCTTGCCGCTCTGGTACATGGTCTTGACGTTCCATGTGCCCATGGTTGTGTCCCTGGATAGAGAGAGGCGGCTCGGTCCTGTGGCTTCCGAAGACTTCCGGCTTTCACCACAGGACGTCATAAGTCTTCTAGTAGAAGAACCGTCCTCCTCCAGGAAAGGAATTACTGTTAGTGTTTTCGTCGGCGGTTTTGTAGCTATTTCCTTTTCTGCAGGGTGGGGAAGCTACCCCCACGCCCAACCCCCTTACTAGGAGGACCAGGGGTTTTCTGTCGGGGTCACCTTCCCTTAGACCATGTTGGTTCACGGCACCTTATTTCATTCGGTGCACCCCTCTCACGAGGGACCCCCTATCCACCACCCAGGGGACGCGCCTCAACGCCATATGGTCCCAGCGCGAGGATTCTCTAGTGTGGCTCGTACTTTTGATACCCAATTTAGCTTTCCTTTTTTATCTAAATTTGACAGCAACAGATATGCTTGCTTTGGTATACGATCGGTATCCATCTTAATAATCTTAAGCCAAAAACGTATAGTTTTCATACAACAATTCGCCAACAGTGGGTACCTTCCAAGCTCGCCGTATACCATGTCAGTGGGGGTTCGGATAGGAACAGAAAGAAACTTTTTACAGGCGTAGAGGCTTTCTCAGTGGGACTATCGTCGTGGAGGAGAAGAATTTCAGAAGAATACAAGAGTGTTGGTTGTACGACTGAATCAAAGAGTTTGAAAAAGGTTTCTTTTGTCATACCATCAATGCGGCGAAGGGCTCTGATAATATCGGTGGTCGCTCTCTTTCCCTTAACGGATAGCTGCTTTGCGCTCTGGAAGGTACTCATTGTGGTTGTGAAAGTAAAACCTAAATAAACGTAACTGTTTACTAATTCAAGTTGTTCGCTTCCAATAAACCATTTTTCACATCTGCTCAGGTGAACTTTCCTGAAGACCATGACTTTAGTTTTGTCACAGTTGATTTGTAGCCCAAGTTTACAAGAAGTACTAACAAGACAATTAATCTGATTTTGCAGGCCAGATGGTGAACATGAAAGTAACACTAAATCGTCGGCAAAAAGTAAAACAAACAATTCCGCTAGTCCTGACTACAACTGAATGCCATGTTTTCATCTATAGATAATTGTTCAGCTAGCTCATTGATAACGAGCGAGAAAAATGTCGTACTGGCCACGCAACCTTGTCTTATACCCTGGGGACAGTCAAAACAGTTAGTAAGATCATCTCGTACACGTACACGTGCTTTCAAAGAATCGTACATGGCCATAACAGCGTTAACAAAGGTGCCTGAAGCGCCTGATTTCATTAAAGCTCTCAAAAGGGTTGAGTGTCTCACTGAATCATAGGCACGCTTCAGATCCACGATGCAAGTATACAGCTTTGCAGGTTTACTCAAGTATTTCTGGGTAACAGCGTATAGTGAGAATATATGGTCTGTTGTACTATAGCCTTTTCTAAAGCCAGCCTGTGTTTTAGAGATCTTATGGTTGTCCTCAAGCCAGCAGTACAGTCGGTCATTAAGGACGGATGCATAACACTTCCCAATCAGGCTAAGGAGGGAGATTCCCTTGTAGTTGTGAGGGGACTCGCGATCGCCTTTTTTGTGAATGGGTATTATTATTATAGCCTCCTTCCACACACTTGGGTATGTATCATTTTAAAATAAAGTGTTAAAGTATGTTGTGAGAAAACTGATCAATAATTCTGGCGCTGATTTAAGCATCTCTGCTGATATGCCGTCCGCACCGCTGGCTTTACCGACATTTAAGCGTCTCAGTGCTGATCGCACCTCCTCTTCGGTAATTGGTTCATCGAGCTCCTCTATCCCGGGTAAGGCGCCAATATCGGGGGTTTCCGATACATCTAACGGGGTTTCATCACACTTGAACACCTCTTTGAAATGGTTAAACCATTCATCGTTCGTAATTGCCTGACTAGCTACTTGTTTATATTTTTTATCTAACAGGTATTTATTTCTTTCCAAAACACTTTTGAGTTAGTTATTTGATTTGCTAACAGTTCTGCTTTTGCTTTTTTGTGAGCCCGTTTTTTGTCTGTGAGTAACCTCCAATACTGGCGCCTGACCTCCACAAAATGCTGACGATTGTGATCAGTTCTCTTCCGACGAAAGGTGCGCAGTGCGGACTTCGTCTTCTTTTTAAGCTTTGCGCACTCAGAGTCGAACCATTCGTTCTATCTTTTGGGGGTCCCTGTTAATACTTTCTTTTTCATGCAGTCTGCAGCCGACTGTAAACATTCCACAAACAAACCGAGTGCCCGGTTAAAGTCACACTCTATTTCCGCTGTAGCTCGTGCAAGTTTAGAAAGGGATTCCCCAAATTTAGTGCATCTAAATATACTGAGTGGTACTTTTCCCCCGTCCCAGACTATTTTCTCCACACACTCTTTCCTTTCACGTGGGCGCTCTCGGTCTCTTTGTGTCATCTGTACAGTCAGTGAAACTGGCAGGTGGTCAGATTCAAGTCTGTTTTCACGTTCAGCGAAAGAAACACATTCTGGGAACACAGTTCGTTCGAGGCACAGAAATAGTCGATGAGGCTGCTTCCCATCTGAGAGATGAATGTCATACTGCCCTCAGCGTTGAGAAAGTCGGCTCCATTTAATATTGAACAGTCAAACATCTGACAAAGATCAACTAACTTTCTACCAAATGAGTTTACCACGTCATCCTCGGATGATCTTTGATAAATTTCTTCTCTACTGTTATTGTTTCTGTCTGTATGAACATAACAACGACTTAAACAAGCAGTCCGTGCATTGAAATCTCCGCACATAAATACATGAAAGTCATCTCGTACTTCCCAAATGTCTGACAAGCACTGTTCAACTAAGTCTACACCATCCATTGAGTCTTGTGTGTTTAATAAATTAAATAAATTGTGTCAGTTGGACCCGTCTTTTCTAAGCGTGTTTCTTTCTCCGTTGGGTACTTCTTTGTGTGTTATAGTATGTGGAACCGTATGGAGGTACGTAAATAAAAAACATAACACTGTCTCTGTCAACATTCAGTAACTGTTTCTTCATATTTACCACCACTGTATGGTCATGTGGAACATCAATCTGCTCGAAAAACGACTGAGCAGAAAGATTTTCGCACCAGGAGTATAACTCCTCTTGAACATCGACCATGATCGCTGAGTTTCTTTGCAGGGGCAAAGTAAACACTGAAATCTGAGAAAACCTTTAGTTCTATGCTGTATTCTACAAACGTTTCTGTAAAACAAACAACATCAAAAGATGTTATATATTCTATAAAATCAGTGTATACTAGTTTTGAAAGCTGGCCACCAATATTCCAGTTTAGTATTTTCAGCCTACATTGTGATTCAGTGCCCACTTTTGCCCCTGACGTGGTAGTGTGAGTGGTAGTGTTAGTGGCGTCAGTATTGTCAGCATTGTCACATACAGAAACATGGCCGAGGCCGAGTCCCTATCTGCTGGCGGTGATCGGACAGTCCTGTGGTCGGCCACTGTGGACTTGCGGCGTGCAGAATTCATTCTGTCGGAAATTAGGGGTTGGTCTTTGAGTGGGGGTGGTAGTGATATGGACTGTGGATGGAGACGGGTAGCAGGTCGGTTGGTCGGGACCTTACCGGCGTTACTTTGGCCACGTGACGTAACGCGCTTGTCTTTACTCGGAGTTCACGTGCAGCTGACGGGTGTTTTCCTGGCCTAGTAGCGGCTGCTGTGTTGACATGGTTGGTATGTGGCGTGCCTGAGGCACGGGGATTCCTGACGTCAGCTGGGGTCAGTACGTTGGGATCCCTCTAAACCCGCTGTCGTTTCGGATTCTGCTGCTGTCGCTCCACCCACAGTAGTATCACTGTTGATAGCGTTACTCCCGTCACCAGCGTGGTTGTCTTTGCCGTCGCTGTATGTGCCAGGACCGCTCTGTGTGACCCTTGAACCGATGAAGACGGGCGACTGGTCTCTCGATACATTCGATGACTGAGAACCATCGTTGCCGCCACGGTTATTGGGTGTAGACTTGTTGCTGGCCCTGCTGGTACATGTATTCCTGTGTCCGGGTCTGCCGCCTAGTCTGTTACCGCGACCCGCCTGGCTTAGTCCATCACCTGACAGGTCTGGGATCGGCGGGGAGGCAGCGACACTGGCGTATGATGGTGCGGTTTTTTTTTTGTTTGTCACTAACAGGCTGATTCCTGGCAGTATAGCTTATGGGACTATTGTCTCCATGATTAAAGTCCGGCAAACAGTCCCTTACCTGGTTACTAAGAGTTGGGTCATGGTACTGGTGACCTGCACGCTGTTCCCATATGTCTTCGTTCTGACCCGTTTCATCATGGTCACTATTGTCAATGTTTTCTTCCTCTGCCCTCAGTCTGTTTCCCATACACAAAGTAGCCTTGTTGTCCGTGACTTTTTAGCTCTCTGATTGTCTGTCTTTGTCTCCGTGTGAGATCGGCGGATAATTTCAGTTTGTTTTGTCTCATCAGTTTTTTCCCCGCTTTATTTCTCATAATCAGCATGGTGTCAGCCCACTTTTGCAACTTTATGATGAGTGGCCGTGGTCGTCGAGACTGGGTGTGGCCCAACCTGTGCGCCCTCTCTATGTCGTCTCTGAGCCAATCCTTCTCAGGGAAGTATCGCTTCAGGGTGTGCATTGCTTTATTTGCACTCACTTCGTAAGTCTCGCCCTCATCCTCAGGTAGGCCGTACAACATAACGTTGTTCCGTCTTGAGTATCTTTCCAACCTGTCGACTTCATCCTCAAGCCCCTTACCCTTGCTGCTAAAGCATCATGATTGTCTGACACTTGTTTGATTTTCTCTGTATTGTCACTAGTTACAGCTTGCACAGAATTAACATTAGTCTGAAGTCGTAAGATGTGTGATTTGAGTGTCTCGTAGTTTGCCTGAAGTTTCTGTTCCAACAGCTGACCCTGGACTAACACCGCACTTCTGATTTCAGACACAATTCGACTAAGTTGGTTCTCAAAGGACTGTGACTGTGAATCGATTTTTGATTCTAGTCGCTGCAGTATCCCATACAGCTCTTGGTCAGTTGGCCCCGTGTTTGACTCTATGTCGCCGCACCGGAGAAGCAACAGTCTCAGTTAGTTGGTGCTCGGTTGAATAAGCACCGTTTGAAATTGGGTCATCACGGGTAAATCACTGCAGGTAAAACAGGTCAAAACAGGAAAATCACTGTGGTAAGTTGTCAAGGTCGGGTCAGGGGTCACCTCACACACAGCGAACTGTGTGACGCTTTTCGTGTCAAGTTCATGCCATGTACCGAGTTTTGGTAAACCGACACAATAACAAGTAATGACAGTACCGACACAGCTACCCAAAAGCACTGTAAAAAGTACATACCGAAAAACTGTAGTAATTGTATCGGTGGACCACAACAAAATCACACCTGTGATAGCGATGAAAGTGACGGATGTAGCGTACACATCGAGCATCTGTGACACAGTTTTTGGTGATGGCTGTGTATGCACCTCTTCTCGGTCAGTAACGTGTAGAGATGGGCATACAAGTTGTGGGGGGCAGGGTGTCCGATACGATCTGTCCGCTTGACCCGCTGGTCCGTTCGTTGAAGTTGATGGGGTCGGAAACTGTACCTTATCCGTTCGTAGTAGAAGGCTGGTCATGATGACACACAACAACACACTGACATCGTGCACGTGCTGTCCTTGCTTTCACCTGTTGACTGATGGCGCGGCATGCCCGGTCGTTCATAAAGTTATGAAAAGTCCATAAAAAGCAGCCGCAGGACGCTCGAAACGCAGATATTTCCGCAGGCATAATTGTTCTACGTCCAGTCGAGTGTGTTTCTGGGCAGACTACCTGGGATAATGGCGTGTAAAGTCAATCACTAGCACCAGCGTTCGTAAAGGACGTGTGTCAGCCATCAGCCTCTTTTTCGCTCTCCGTGTGTGTGTGTGTGTGTGTGTGTGTGTGTGTGTGTGTGTGTGTGTGTGTGTGTGTGTGTGTGTGAGTGTGTTAGTGTGCGTGTGTGCGTGTGTGTTTTCATGTAGTTTGTAGCAAGGACAAGAATGAAAAAAGGGTTGAGCACCTATTATTTTATCCTTGGAAAATAAAGTTTCATTTCATTTCATTTCAGTCTCTCTCTCTCTCTCTCTCTCTCTCTCTCTCTCTCTCTCTCTCTCTCTCTCTCTCTCTCTCTCTCTCTCTCTCTCTCTCTCTCTCTCTCTCTCTCTCTCTCTTTCACTGCGGATGCGTTTAACGCTTATTTCCTAACTGTTGCTAAAACTCTGGCACAGACCAATACCAATGACCCTGACAACTACACATGCTCGGATCAACTGCGTCACTATAGTCAGCAGAGAGCGGGTCACACATTTTATGTGCCTCTTATGAGTATTCTGGATGTTGGTAGATCTATTTCTTGTTTAAAAAACAAATCATCTTGCGGTCCAGACGGCATCAATACTCAGTTTTTAAAATTATCTCTGCCATTCATCGTTGAATTACTGACATTTATCTACAATCTAGCCATTAAGCATAATGTATTTCCTAATGAATTAAAAAGAGCTGAGGTAATTCCTCTTCCCAAAAGCAAAGACTTAATCAATTTAAATGAGTACAGACCTATATCCATTTTATCAGGAATTTCGAAACCACTTGAAAGACATATACATACTCATCTCCTAAATTTTCTTGAACAAAATCATCTGATTAGTGTTGCACAATCCGGGTTTCGACCTTTACATTCCTGCCAGACTACTCTAAATCACATTTATTGATAAATGGCTCTCTGCCATTAATGACAATAAAGTATCAGGCGCAATCTTTCTTGACCTTAAAAAGGCATTCGATCTTGTCAATCATTCCATCCTCCTGAAAAAACTACCACTTTATCACATTAACTCGAATACTGTTTCCCTCTTGTCTTCATATCTCAAAAACAGAACAAAGAAAGTACTCCTAAATGGCAATTTTTCATCAACCGGTGTAGTGACGTAGTGTTCCACAGGGATCTATTCTAGGGCCTTTATTGTTTTTATTATTTATTAATGATCTGCCGCTGTGCATATCTCACACAGAGGCTAACTATGATTTGTTCGCTGACGACACAACCGTACACACATCTACTAACAAGGAGCTACCGTACATACATCTAACAACATCAATGAGGTACTCCAGCAGAGCCTGGACGAAGTAGCTGAGTGGTACATTATTAATCACATGATAATTAGCAAAGACAAAGAGCATGTTGGTTACAACACGCCAGAAACACCAGCGCGGACTATCAACTTTAACACTTGCCTTAGATGGCCAACCTATAGAACAAGTAACTAAGCATCATTGCTGGGCGTAACAGTAGACAACCAGTTAAACTGGAAACCTCATGTTGATAACGTATGCAAAACTCTGTCCAGAAACTTGTTCCTTTTGTCTAAGCTCAGCCATGTAGTTAATCCTAACATTTGTAAACTTTTCTTCCACGCGCATATCAAAACGCACTGTAATTACAGTTCCACTGTCTGGGACGGTTGCAGCAAAGTTCATATGAAAAAAAAAAATTCTCTGTATCGTCGAGGTGTTAAACTCATATTCCCTGGACCCGCCCCCACAGACAAAAAAAAAATCAAATCTCTTAAATTGCTGACATTAAACAAACAATTCGAATTTAATCGGTGTGTATTAATGTACAAGATTCTACACGAGAGAGCCCCACTCGATTTGCGAACTTTGTTTTCAGATAGTTATAGACAAAACACGAGAAACAGGTCGCTCCACCTACCAAAAACACGATTATATATATATATATATATATATATATATATATATATATATATATATATATATATATATATATATATATATATATATATATATATATATATATATATATATATATATAAAACTAGCCTGACCTTTTCAGATGCAAAAGCATGGAATAATTTACCCCAGCATCTTAAGTCTATTTCTAAATTTAGTATATTTAAGGATCGCCTTTATCGCTTTTTACTTCCAAACTAATATCACAATTTAATTTCCTCTATTAATGTTGTACTCTCAGAGACATGTTCTAATTATAAGATGACCTTCAGCTTATGTCGATGTTATTATGTTGTTTGAATTTTTTTTTTTTTTTTTTTTTTTGGTCTTTTATGTTTTTCGTACATTTAAATGTTCTTGATATTATGTTGTTGGTTTTTTTCTTTAATATTTTATTGTGTTGCTCGATGTATATTTATGTGTGTAGTGTAGCAGGACAGTTTGTAAGAGAGGCATTCGCATGCCTAAAACTTTATCCTGAATAAAAACGTTTCATCATCATCATTATCATCATCATCTCTCTCTCTCTCTCTCTCATCCGTTACTCTTATGATGCCTTTCACCTGACTGAAGCGCCACTGTGCCACTTTATGTGTGATTGTTGCAATGTGTCACTCGAGCAACAGGCATCCACTATTGTGCTGCATTGCACCCGAATGCATGTGTGTGTGTGTGTGTGTGTGTGTGTGTGTGTGTGTGTGTGTGTGTGTGTGTGTGTGTGTGTGTCTCTCTCTCTCTCTCTCTCTCTCTCTCTCTCTATTCATTAATGATTTGCCTTTGCATATTACTAACACTGATGTCAACTGCAACCTATTTGCGGACGATACGAGCCTCCATGTTTCGGGTAAAAATACAGCTGACATTACCCTTAGTTTACAAAGTAGTCTCAGCGAGGTTTCCGGCTTGTGTAGAGTGAATCATATGGTTCTTCATCCAGGAAAAACAAAGAGTATTTTAATCACTACACGACAAAAACATCAATGCCGACCACAGCCGTTACATTTACAACTGAACGCTAAACCGATAGAACAAGTCACAGAGCGTAAATTCTTGGGAATACACGTTGACGAACAATAATTTTGGGAGACGCATATAAATACAGTCTGTAAAACCATTGCTAAAAGCACTTTCCTGTTGTCCCAGCTTAGACAAGTAACGGATACACATACTCGTAAACTGTTTTTTCATGCCCATATCAAGTCTCACGTTGATTATGTCTCCACAGTGTGGGACGGTTGTAGTGATGTTCACATGAACAGGTTAAACTCTCTATATAAAAGAGCTGTCTAAATGATAGATACGCGGTCCATTCCTACCACAGACAAATTTAGACATCTAAACATTCTCGGCCTGCGTCAACAACTTAATTTCAACAAATGCATCCTCATGCACAAGATATTAAATAACATGACACCGCAGTATCTAACCACCAAATTTATGCCACAGCAAGAACGCGAACGGACCTTAAGGAACAATACTTTACCCCTACTTCTGCCTACAATTGACCTCTTTAAAACTAGTTTGTAATTTTCTGGACCGTTTGTATGGAGCACTATTCCTGCACATTTGAATCTTTAAAACGAAACTTTTCGATTACCTGATGATTCAAACATAACATCATTGGGCATTTATTTAAACAAACCTTGATGGTTAATACTTTCATGTAATACATGCATTTATGTATAGTGTTTATAGTGTGTATGTGTGTGTGTGTGTGTGTGTGTGTGTGTGGTATAAGATGAATGTTGAGTGTTACTATTATTTTGTGTATATATTTTTTAAAATTTAATTATTATTTTGTTTTTATTTTTTTAAACATTATTGCTGCATGAAATAATGTGTGTAAATATAATTCTTTATTATTATTATTATTATTATTATTATTATTATTATTATTATTATTATTATTATTATTATTATTATTATTATTATTATTTTTTAACCTATTTTATGATGCAGATGTTAGCAATGGCAAGTTTGTAAAATGACGATTTGTTTCTGACAAAACTTTTTACCGTTGATAAATAAAGTTTCATCATCATCATCTATATATATATATATATGGGGGGGGGGGGATGGGTCTTTTTACTTACACATGTTTTATCTTTTGCTGTATCGTCTGATGTATTTTTATATGTGTTGAGTAGTAGGACAGTTTGGAAGATAGGCATTGCTATGCCTAAAATTTTTATCCTGAATAAAAACGTTTCATCATCATCATCATCATCATCATCATCATCATCATCATCTCTCTCTCTGTCTCTGTCTGTCTGTCTGTCTGTCTGTCTGTCTGTCTGTCTCTCTCTCTCTCTCTCTCTCTCTCTCTCTCTCTCTCTCTCTCTCTCTCTCTCTCTCTCTCCCTTTTACGTTTGTGATTGTGTTATTCTTTCTAGGGGGGCATGTGTGTGTTAATCATGGGAAAGATCCGACGTTCAGTTGAGTTATTTTAGATCAGAATCACTTACCTTTTTCGTATGGTTCGTTTTGTTTTGCATGGAAAATTGCGATCGAGTTTTGTTGTGTAGCTCGAATTTCGCTAACTTGTTGCAAAGTCCGACCTAGATTATGCCGGAAGGTTCTGGAAAAGGCGCGATCGTTCTAGTGACCTCAAATATGACGTCAAAATTTTGTAGTGACCATGTTGGCTACATTTCGCAACATTTACGGAATGCGCCTAGATGTTGGTGGAAGATTGCAAATTGATCTAGAGTGTTCTTTTCAATGAATATTACTGAGTTTTGGTTACGTTTTCTTTTCTGATTGGTTGAGTTGTGTAATTTGTCGGATTGTTCTGGAAATCTGCAATAGTATAAAAGAGGGTGTTAGGAAATATGTGCGTGCATTGTATGGGAGACACAGTGTATCAAAATTGTGGATGCATTGTATAAGACAGTGTATCAAAGTGTGGATGCATTTGTGAATGCATTGTGCTGAGATTGCATCGTGAGAATAAGGTACTGTTGGAACTGTTACTACAGTGTAGTCTACAACCTTGTGCCACGTGTGACGAGTTGCAACTGAGTGAAGTTTTTTTTTACAAGAACCCTACGTGAACCCTGAGTGTCTGGTGTGATTGCATCATACGACCACGACTACCACGTAACTCTCTCTCTCCCTCCCTCCCTCCCTCCCCCCCTCCCCCCCCCCCCCCACACACACACAACACACAACACACACACACACACACACACACACACACACACACACACACACACACACACACACACACACACACATATCCCTAGAAAATGACAAATCCTGCTTAGTGCCATTTTGATCCGCGTTCATAAGACACATCTAGGGAGATTTAAAAGAAGAAGAAGAAGAAGACCGATTTCAACAGCTTAGCACTCAAAGGCGGAAAAAGCGACTGCAAGATGCACAGATGCACTCGGTGGTCCATGAGGATCACCTTATACCCACCCTGTTTAGATCTGTGTTTCTAAGTTGTAGTTGATCATCATCTTTGATCCGCAAGTTCAATTTATTTCGTGCGAACGCAGTAACCAAAAGGTCCTCGGGCCGACGTGGTCCGTTGTTGCCCCGCGCACATTTGTGCGCGGGGCAACGACGGCCGACATCGGCCCGAGGACCTTTTGCGTAATAGGAATGTTTTTTTTTTTTTTGGTTTTTGGTGGTAGATCAAAAGATGTGTACATCGATACTTTCTTATGCTCTCAGCTCAAATCCACCACTCGCCCACACACACCCCTTTAACTCATTCAACTCCGACACGCCACGGCAAGACATGGATCGAGCGTGATAGTTCAAGGCCTGGTTGTGCCGGAATAGCTTGGCGCCCACAGGCGCCAAGCTACTCTGGCACAACTCTTGAACTATCACGCTCGATCCGTTTCCAGAAGCTTAATACAGTCTTTAGGGGGCAACTTCACAATTTGAGGATTTCGGTCCTGGAGCAGAATGTGTTAAGCGTCTTAGGCAGTCTAGTCCCTGATGTGCTGCAAATATAGCTATGTCAGCTGGTCTGTGATTTTTTTTACCTTACGGCTTTAAAGTCGTAAGGTCCAACATCGCAGGCCAGCACACACATATTTTCTCTCTCAACTCTTTTTCTACCTCTTGTGATCGCGTATGTTTGTATGTTTTCGTTTATGTTTAAATGGAGGCGCCAGCTATTTTGATGTCACTCTCATGCGGCAATTTTAAGATCTGTAAGCTCCTAAACTGTATGCATGTTTGACTTGAAATTTTGTATCCCTAAAATGAGTATACAAACCATGCAGCTGGAAGATTCAGGTTGTTCACCAACTCCAGAGAAGGCACAGTTTAGTCATCTAGTCATCAAAATGTACTTCCATGCATTGCCAACAACAAAGACAACAACAACAAAACAATCAGGGGAGCTAACTGTCTGTCCAGCGTGGAGTGATTTTTTTTGTAGTTTACTAAATTACAAATAAAACAAGGGGAAATGACTCCATCACTGAACAGACGCATTATCTCATTCAGCCCCGACGCACTACAGCAGAAGATAGATCGACCATGATAATTCAAGGGTAGTGCCAGATTAGCTTGGCGCCTATCGGCGAAAATCTAATGACACTACCCTTCTTGAATTATCATGGTCGATCCATCTCCTGCAACTGGTGCATAGTCGTTAGATGACGCCTCCAAAATTTGGGAAATACGGCCGTGGGGCTGAATGAGTTAAAATGATATTTCGCTGCAACGTGAGCAATTCGCAATGTTCGGATTTATCACCGAAGATCATTAGAGACAAGACTCCACTCAGTTTTCTTCTCGCATTCATCGTCTCTCCGCCCATCAGCATAAATAATACCATTAGCACTATCTGTCTAGACTTTGGTGCGGCGACATTTAAGCAGACGTGATTAGCAGTGCTATTCGATACACAATGCGAAAAAGCGTGAATCTTCTCATCATAACTCTGTCAGGCCTGCTCTGCCGCACGTGACACGTAACACGCCAATGTCACACCCTCATGCCAAAATATTCTGATATTTTTGACGCAACAAATAAACAAAGCAAATAAACAAAGGAACGAACGAAAGAACGAACAAACGGACAAACAAAAAATACAATCATACACGTATTGGAAGAACAAGAGCAGAACAAAAAACAAAAGACAAAACAAAAAAACAAACAACAAAAAAAAACCAAGAAAGAAAGAAACACACTAATCATTTGTGAGCGTTTTGTTTCGTTTTAGAGCCGGAATTTGTTTGACTAACCCAACGAAGAAAAAAAGATGCTGAGAAACGACAGTTACAACACTATTGTGCTGTAACTGTCTTCTTAAAGCGCGTTTCTTTCTTCGTTGGGTTCTCTGCATTTTACACGCAGTCACCTGTTGGTCTGGATTTAGGAATTTCTTTGCTTTTTACACGCTGTCATTTTTTAAAATCTGGATTAAGGACCTAACGGTTTGCTAAAGTTTGGATAAAAACACATTCTCAAAGTACGCGAATAGCCTATTATGGCTAAGCATTTTGCCATTGCTTTTCCGAAGCGCGTTTCTTTCGTCGTTTATTACCCAGTGGTACGTGTGCGTGCGTGCGTTTATGATCGGAATTGCCAAATCTACAATATGTATCAATATATATTTGTATGTATTGTACATTATATATGTATCAATATATATTATGTGTTAAATTATTAATAGTCTTGTGTATTTTGATAGTTCTATGAGCCAAAGGAAATCGTCGATTTTAGGCGTGTCGTTTAATGGACAATACACTTTATTCGTTCAGTTTTTCACGCTTGGCAGTCACCTTTTTGGGTCTGGATATCGTTGTCAGTAATACACTGGTTGTCTTCGATTCGCTGTTTCTTCAGTGAATTGTAACGTACGCTGACTTTCAACCGGTCGCACGCACAGACTCACAAACGCAATGGGTACATACACAACAACGCTAACTCAGTCGGACGCATTCGTGCAGTATAAACGCAAAACATTTTTTTCCTGTGGCCCCGTTTATAGTCCTAACAAAACGTGAACTCAAAAATACTCTTCACAAGATACACAATTCTCAACACTAGCACATCACCCTCACATCCACACACAATATAGTAAAAGCCAGGTTAGGTAAACTGTCCTCAATATCCATGCTGTTCAACTGGTGTTATCGATCTGTATCATTCGCACGTTCCTCCATGTCTAGGTGTGTAGTTTCTTTCGTCACGCGTTCCTGAAACTGTCCCACGTTCCCCGAACTGTGGACGTCCTCTCGACACGCTCCTCTAACGCAGCCTCTGTTGACTTTGATGTCTTGGCACCAAGTCTCTCGCTCCCCGAGCGGTGAATGTCCTCACGACACGTTCCTCCAGCGGCAGGCTCTGTTGACTTTGACATCTCGGCGTCACGTCCCTCGCTCCGCACAAGAACTCTGTACAATAAAGTTCTAATAATATAACACTTGCTTAACACACATTTTGGATGATACGAGGTACATTACGTAACCTGGCTGATACAAATAAATCTACCTCTTCATTCACACACTCGTGCTTCATAAAAAAGGCTAGATTCGCCACACACCATAACTCAGTCACTACACTAAAAAAGAATATAACATGACGCACGCGCCATACACTGGTTCGTACCTAGGAAAAGATTATACTCAACACACCCACGTACTACCTTCGAAGCAACCAAGGCATACACACATCACATTCTTTAGTTATCCATCCCAGTAAATAACTCTATAGAAAAATCCCCGGTTATCTCAACAAATTTGAAACCCACATAACTGAACCAAATCAACGCAACACAAACGAACTAAATCTTACTTACGCGTACTACCTTTAACTCACTAGCTGTCGATAATACATATAAAACGTACCTGAAATCTAGGTTTCAGAGTCTTGGAATACGGCTAGTGTATCCGAAATAGTCCGTCCGTCCTCCGGACAGAATAGCACGTACTAACTACTCTTGAGCTCAGTTAGGCTGAACTCCGCCACTAAAACTTCGTGCCGACCGTTTACCTCGCGATCCCGGCCCACGGAACTCATGAATACACGGACTATTTGTCACTAGACAAACCGCTGACAAGACAGCACAATGCAAAATCCCTGTGTGAACTTTATGCGTGGGCATAGAGCTTCATCCCCCGAATCGAGGGAGACAACCAGTGTAGATGGGTCGGAGATTATCCACTCACTGTAACGCACGCAGACTTGCCCACAGTCGCACGTACAGACTCTCACGCAACAGACGCATACACCGCCACTGACTCAGACGGGCGCATTCATGCGGTAAAACTCAACACACGGGCTCCCTTTCTAAAGTGACTTTTATACAATATAAAAGAAAAGAAACGCTTAAAAGACTATCAAACTATACAGACTTCTCTACTAACATCCGAACATCATTCACACACAATTCACAATATCTCGCCAGGCTAGGTGTTAGTTCTCAGTCTCCAACCTGTTTGATGTTATTGCCTGGTTACGTTGGTCCTTCTCACGTCTAGGCGTGCAAGTCCGTTGTATGCTCTTTCCTGTCGTCCTGTCTGTAACACGGACGTCATTGTACTCGCACCGTAGCGCAGTTCTCGCTGTGATCCGGGTATCTTGGTCCCGATCAGACTCACTCTGAGCGAGGAGCTGGAGGGATGACCTCACGTTAGGTCCCACCTGTGACTGACGTCTCGGCGTCCGTCGTTCAACTCTTTACAAGCACTCTAAACACAACAACAAGGATCCAAACGTAACGCTTGCTAAACACAAACATATTGGATCAATGAGAAACGTCACGTAACCTGGCTGATACAAATAACTCACACGTTCATTCACTCACACACACACGTGCTTCATAAACTGTCTACTTCCGTAACACCCCCATATCTGTCACTATCTTGAAACAGACTATAGCCTAACACTCTTGCTATACACTACTCTATACACTGGAAAAGACTATGCTTAACCAACCACGTACTATCTTCATAGCGGCTTAAGCATACACACCTTACATTCCTTTAGTCATCCATCTCGGTAAATAACTGTATACCAAAAACACCGGTTACTTCATGGAATTCTAAACCAACATAACTGAACCAAACCGGCCAACACTATACAAACAAATTACTCTTAGCAACGCATACTATCTTTAACTAAGCAACTATCAATACTACATATATAGAAACATACCTGAATTCTGAAGTCTTGGAATGCGGGCTAAGGTATCTCGCATAACGTCTGTCCAGAATGACAGTCAAGCCCCGCACTAATATATTACTGCTCTGACAGACACAGCTTTTGCCTAGAACTCACTAAACAGAACTCACCAAAACTCCGTGCTAACCATGTCTTACAGATTCCACATGGACAGCAGGCCCCACGGACTATCGGCACAAACAAACCGTTAACAAAAGCCGTACCGTATGTACCCTAATGTATGAGCACTATGCACGAGCATAGAGCTTCATCACACTCACCGAAAACTTAAGGTACTCGTACAGTAACGACTCTTTCGGTCCATACTCGGTTCCTGCTGTGCCGTCCAATAAAAAGTGGGAGAAATCGGCATTAACACGCCTTAAGCTGTCGCGGTTATCGCTCGTAAATGCAACGTTATGCGCGGGGCCAAGGGCTTCTGGAGAAGCAGACGGTGGAAATGTCCCATTAAGGACAGTTTGATTAGGGGGGAGCGTCAGTGGGGGTTAAACTATTATTATTACCTGCCGACAGTACTGAAGGCAACACAAAAGAGTTAGGCCCCCTTGACAGCGGCTCTTGCAAGAGCCGCTGTCAAGGGGACTTAACTATTCTGGATTGCCTCACCCTGTACTTCTCGTTTGTAATCTCTTTCATATGTTGTGTTCTGAGCGTCGTGGTCTCGGTGATGGGGTTAAGAGACATGGTTCCTAGCGTCTGAAAGGAAGGGGTTATTGTGTTTTATACAACTCAAGCCTGTTTTTCCCGCCTAAGTGTTGCAAGGCTATCTCAATTCATGTGTGGTGATAAAGCCTGTGCTATCTCCGCCGCCACTGTTGATCGTTTCGGTGCAGTGCCACATAACGATGAGCCACTGAGCATAAGCACTGACCCAAATGTGGCACCGCACCATTTCGAAGAGAAAGAAATACGTCGATTCTGAGGTTTGAACACTTTCAAAAGGTCGTCGCACAAATTATGTCTGACATTCTCTATGAAAAAACCCTCTTGCTCAATTTGACCCATTAAATAGGCACACCAACTGACATTTTATCGGTCAAAGGCAGCCCTGAGGCATAATTTAATTCTGTTTAATATTCTCTAGAGCTACATTGGACAAGGTTTAGCTCATGATGAGCGAAATGCTAGCTTCATAAATCCAGAATTACCGACTGCTTCTAATAGACCTTTAAAGGGGATAAGAGGCGAATTAACACGCTGTAAAACGTTTCCCTCGCGGCCCCTTTAACGCCTTGTTATGTGAGATAGTAAAACCTTAGTCCGGCATAATGCACTCCACTCACACATTCCCTCAAATAACGAGGCTAGGAGTGGTTAACATTGACAGTCGTATGCTAAGTTAGAAGATTCTACCGGAGAATACTCAGGTTCGCGGGTCGACTTTAACCCATTAACTGCCGAGAAAAAAAAGAACGCCGTCCTTCTGCAAGAGGCATAAATCCTCATGGACCCCCGCAGTTGCGGGGGCCCATGAGGATTTATGCCTTTTGAAACCAATTTGTGTCCGTGTTCTTTTGACGGCTGGGGTTCTTTGACGTTGATCTGCGAAGATTTCAAAAGCACATTTTGCCCCCACTGGCCTTGAAGGAGTTAACCCTTTGGCTGTGGGCAGAATGTTTTCGCTCGAGGTCATTCAAGAGGATACATCTCAACAGAAAGCGCTACCGACAGCCAAAGGGTTAATGTTGCTGTCGGCGGCACAGATAACTACTGTTTTGTGAATGGCAATCCACAACCCCTAAAAAGAACTTCTAAACAGTTCCGTAGTAATACAACTGACTGGACAATGTGATCTACCGCTTGGTCAGTAGATCGCTTCTCAGAAAGTTCAAAATCCGAAGCAGTAAGAGTTTACGACCTTTTTGTGTAGTTTAACTTTTGGCCGCCAGTAGCTGGACGAAATGCACTATCGACAGCCAGCTGGTTAATGCACACTTCAGATATCGAGGAATGGGATAATTCGGCATGACATGGAAACTTATTAACCCTCTGGCTGTCGTTAGCGCTTTTACATTTATCGATTTGATTCCTGCAGGAATCAAATTTAAGAAAAAAAAAAGTATTATAGACAGCCTAAAGGCTAACCTTGGAGAAGAGCTGTATAACAGCTAAAGGTTCATTCCTGAACAACAACTTTCACTTGAAAAGCAAAGTCAAGCGCACATTAAAAACAAACAAACAAACAAACAACACAACACACTAGTTTGTAGATATGTTATTTCCCTTCCCCCCTCCCTCCCTCCCTTGGTGTAACTAAGTGTTGAGAAATATTAACTGCACACTAAAACGTGTGCGACACTCACACAACAGCTTATACATAATACATAATCCCTTGACTGCCGAGAAAAACCGAACATGAACCAACTGCAAGAGACATAGATGCCCATGAGCCCCCGCTTGGGGCTCTTAAAGATCTATGCCTCTTGCTGAGATCAATTTGTATCCATGTTCCTTGGACGGTTGTGTCTTTCGGCCGCTTAATGAAGAAATATTTCTGAAACAAAATATGCGTACAGTGGCAGGGAAGGGGTTAATTTGTTCGAGACGTGCCGCATGCGGAAACGCGGCAAAAACCGCGCATCCGAAAGCAACACGCCTCGAATATGTTAAGTGAAACACGTCTTTATTTTTTGGCTAAATTGTGATTTTTTTTCCAAACCTAAATACAAATGTTAATTGCGCATTTAACTCATTCTACCCCAACACCGAAATCCCCAAATTTTGCCTTTGTTCTCTGAAGACTGCATTGCAGTGCAGGACACGGATCGACCATGATAGTTCAAGGGTGATGCCAGAATAGCTTGGCGCCCATAGGCGCCAAGCTATTCTGGCATCACCCTTGAACTGTCATGGTCGATCTTTATCTTGCTGTGGTGTGTCTGGGGTAGAATGAGATAAAACGCAATGAAAAAAAGCCCTCAGCTCGTGGCGCAGAACGTTTAGAAAAAGAAAAGTCTGAAGGAAGACCTGGAGTCAAATTTCTAAACACCAAATTTTGGATACAAGCGTTAGTGCATTTACATGTTTAAAATTTATTTATCTTTATTATTTTTTTAAAAAATTTGAATAACAATTTCAGTGCTGTCAGGTGAAGGAAAAATGACAGCCCCAAAAATCTAAGTGATTATTTTTCTCAGCCTCCGATCCAGAATCTTCCCGCCCATCTGCGGTTCGCCTGGTCGCGCATGCGCCTTAGACACTGACTTCCGGGATAACTCTGGGACGTCCATCCAGGCGGAAACATTCATGGGAGTTAACCTCCGATCGGAAATCGATGGAAAATTTTAAAATACATATTCAATGCACGCCCCTGGGCAGGGCCCGTAATCACCCTTCTTCTCTCCCTTGGCTGCTTCCTCAACGTCTGATACGTTGGAAGAACTCCGGCAGTCCTAACAGCAAGGTGCATAGACCTTCATGAGACCCTGCACACTGTTGGGTCTCATGAGGGTTTATGCCTCTTAATATCTAAGGACCAGTCTCATTATCTCATTCTGCCCGCGACACACCACATCAAGATATGGCTCGACCATGATAGTTCAAGGGTTGTGGCAGAATAACTTGGCGGCTATAGGCGCCAAGCTAATCTGCCACCACCCTTGAACTATCACGGTCGATCTGTCTCCTGAATTGTAATGCAGTCATCAGAGGATAACTCCAAACTGTGGGTATTTCGTACCTCCGGCACAATGAGTTAATATTAAGGGGTATCTCGGATTCAGGTGGTATTTATTTAAGCTTCATTAGGGTTCACCCCATGGTTTTGACATGTGAATGGACATGAGCTGATCTGAACGTGACTGATAAAAAGAGGGACGCGATGCGCATTCCTCCCGCGAGACAGGCACCACATCCACTTGCAAGAGGAGCAGATGCTCACATGGGCAGCAATGCCCTTTGGAAGTCTATGAAAATCGACGCCTCTTGCAGCCTGCTTGCATCTGTGTTATTTCGAGAGGAGGTGACAAACAAACAAACAAACAAACAAACAAACAAACAAACAAACAAACAAAAAAACAACCCTAGATGCTAAGTTACTTGTGCAGACGTTGAAAGAATAGACGCTAATGGCCATGGAAGAGTATGGGCAACGTGGGTCAACGAAGATACGCATGTCTCGATGGATTAATTTTGATAATTTTCCTCTATGTTTCTCCGAAGGAGAAGACATTGTTGCAGGAAGTCAGAAATAAAGGTGAAGATTGTGTGCTGGTCTGTGATTTTGGACCTTACGGCCATAAGGTCCAAATTTATAGACCAGCACACACACTAGAACGACACCACACTGACATCGTCTGTCTGCGGGACACACATCTATATAAGTACATCATTTGTCAGCAAGAGGTGTGGAACCATGAACCAATACAGCCCTCCTCGTGTTCATGAGAGTCTGTGCTTCTAATTCAACACAAAGAAAGACGAAGTCGATGAAGCGAATGGAAAAAAGCTGCACCTTTCAGGACCAATTTGGACATTGGGGTATAAGACTGCACGTGCCTAAACTGCAGTGACTTTCATCGGCTCTCTTGGCCTACATTGGTGACAGCAGAGTGGTGTTTTTTTTGTTTTTTTCTCAGTCCACTACAGTGAACTTCGGACAGGACAAATCGCCAGAGGACCCTGTTCTCCTTGTTTGTATATCCGAACTTTGTAGTGAGGGAGGTAAGCGAGAAAATCTGTGTATGTTATTGTATTCGATTACGTCCAAACTTTAACCCATTCAGCCCTGACGCACTATAGCAGGAGATGGATCGACCATGATAATTGAAGGGTAGTGCCAGATTAGCTTGGCGCCTGTCGGCGCCAAGCTAATCTGGCACTACCCTTCAAGTATCATGGTCGATCCATTTCCTGCAACAGGTGCAAAAAATTTGAGGATTTCGGTCTTGGAGCAGAATGTGTTAAGCGTCTTAGGCAGTCTAGTCCCTGATGTGCTGCAAATATAGCTATGTCAGCTGGTCTGTGATTTTGGACCTTACGGCTTTAAAGTCGTGAGGTCCAACATCGCAGGCCAGCACACACATATTTTCTCTCTCAACTCTTTTTCTACCTCTTGTGATCGCGTATGTTTGTATGTTTTCGTTTATGTTTAAATGGAGGCGCCAGCTATTTTGATGTCACTCTCATGCGGCAATTTTAAGATCTGTAAGCTCCCAAACTGTATGCATGTTTGACTTGAAATTTTGTATCCCTAAAATGAGTATACAAACCATGCAGCTGGAAGATTCAGGTTGTTCACCAACTCCGGAGAAGGCACAGTTTAGTCATCTAGTCATCAAAATGTACTTCCAAGCATTGCCAACAACAAGGACAACAACAAAACAATCAGGGGAGCTAACTGTCTGTCCAGCGTGGAGTGATTTTTTGTAGTTTACTAAATTACAAATAAAACAAGGGGAAATGACTCCATCACTGAACAGACACATTATCTCATTCAGCCCCGACGCACTACAGCAGAAGATAGATCGACCATGATAATTCAAGGGTAGTGCCAGATTAGCTTGGCGCCTATCGGCGAAAATCTAATCTGACACTACCCTTCTTGAATTATCATGGTCGATCCATCTCCTGCAACAGGTGCAAAGTCGTTAGATGACGCCTCCAAAATTTGGGAAATACGTGCGTCGGGCTGAATGAGTTAACCGAAGTCAGCTACATATGGCCCAACAGGGATCGGACGACTGCGCCCCTTATTTTGTTTTTCTTCAAGAAGTTTTTTATTTTTTAATTTAAAAAAAAAAGTTGATTTGCCTTATTAGATACATGTATCCGTCACGTGAGAGATATAATCATATTCAAGACGTCATTACTGTGCTGGCAACGTTCATGAAATCATCATTTGACCAACGCCACTGGTCTTAGCAACTTAGAATTCAGTTGATTCCATCTGACTCGCTGAATAGACAAATGAACAGGAAATTTATAAAAGCGCACACTCAGACAGTGCGGGTTACGCTATTTGTAGAAAGATGGATGTGGTGATTTTGCCAACGCAAGGAACATGGATGTAAACGCGACCAGCAAGAGACATAGATCCTCATGAGCCCATCGCGTCAGCGGGGGCTCATGAGGATCTATGCCGCTTATTGCATATGTTGGGTGGTCTCTGTGTTCCGACGTTTCTAATGGTAAGGTCGCTCTTCAGGGAATAAGTTATTTTCGGTATCGTTTGAGTAATTTTAATGGCGTCCCATCTGTTTCCGGTGACCGGCCACAAAACAAATCGTTGACGCTGTTTTAGCCCCGGAGACCCAATGAGAAAGGTAAATAATGACGGCTGGACAGGGACGGGTAAGAGGTCCATTGTCGCAAATTGCCTCAGCTATGTCCATCTTGACTTGTATTTGTACGTAAAACCCGGACTGCATACTCAGTCGGTCTTGGGATAGGAATAGTGTCTGTTTCTGCCGGCACGAGGCGTAGGTGTCATGAGACTCCGTGTCTGTTGGTGACAGAAGGGGCTTGGTGGAACGGCGATCCCCAGGGAGTACGTGCAGTTTGGGAGTACAGCTTTAATGTTGATAAAAAGCCAATCAAAATGCCAGGAGTTGCGCTCGGGTGCGCGTGTACACAAACACACTAGCACGCGCACGAACGGCTCCCCGAAAACCCCCTCCTCCCTCCTACCACACACACAGACGCACACGCACGCACAAAACAAGTCAATCAAAATGTCAGGTTTGTGCTTCAGCGCGCGTGTTCGCACGTACTCACACACTAACATACGCACTCACCACCGTCCACATCCTTCCACCCCTGCACACACACACACACACACACACACACACACACACACACACACACACACACACACACACACACACACACACACACGCACGCACACACGCACACACACACACACACACACACACACACGCGCGCACACACACACACACAAACACGCACGCACGCACGCACGCACACACACACACACACACACATACACACATACACACATACACACGCACGCATCGTGCGTTCCTTGGACGCTTGGGGCACCAGAAAACTCGCGTCTCTACCGGTAGCGGAGGAGGACACTTTTTATTCAAAATTATGTTTCAAATCCTCTGAGCGTTAAGGTCGTTGTAGTCCGTACTTACAACTTCCAGAGTTGTCATGACTGCTGTGAATAAAACGTAGAGATCCACGTGAGCCGGTTTATGCGGCATTATGTCTCTACCAGATATCACAGTCTACTTAGTCGTGAAGGTCGCGAGGCATGTCCTAGACTAAAAGTGCCAAGCGTGTAAAATGCAAATAGATGCTCCAAAAAGAAAGAAACACGCTTAGAAAGGCCAACAGTCCTTTTTAAACGTGTTTCTATCTTTGGTGGATATTTCGTTGCAATTTGCACGAGTGGCAGTCAGCTCTTTGGACTGTCTGAGGTCTGAGCCGAGTAATACAGCACAGGTCTAGCTACAAGACAGAAAGCATCTGATATCAGTTCCTTTTTGGGAAGTACCATTTGTTACTAATTTTGACAGAAGAGCTGCTTTCAGTGGACTTCTTTGTGTAGGATAAGTGGTCCTCTGGTTACAATGGTGACAATTTTTCGCAGAACAGCCGCTGTCAAGATACCGTTTTCATGATGGATTCCTGAACCTGTGGTTAGAGCAGAGTTACTCTTCTCGCCTGTCGGTTATCTATCTTGCAAAAAGGGTTTAACATGGACATCCGAACAGAAAATGTAATAAACTAGGTTGTACTTGTCCTTTCTAAGCGTGTCCTTTTCTTTGTTTTGTACAGGTTTATGAGTCACCTTTTGGGTTTGGATTTTTGAAATTCCAGGTTTTCTGCCAGGATTAACACAAACTGCCAAGTGTCCTCTCTGGAACTGCCATCAACTTATAATGGCAGGTTTCATCAGGTCCTTCCATCTGCAAGAAACATAGATTCTCATGAGTCTTTGCATTTGCAGGGTCTCGTGAGAATATATAAATCCATACCACTTGTTGACAGTGGTCGGTCTCGCTTTTACTGTCAGCATTGTCGCAGACTGTCAGCTGTGTTCACCCAATTTCATTAACTCATTCAGCCCCGACAGACCACAGCAAGACATGGATCGTGCATGATAGTTCAAGGATGGTGCCAGAATAGCTTGGCGCCCATAGGCGCCAAGCTGTTCAGGCATCACCCTTGAACTATCACGCTTGATCTGTCTCTAGAATTGTAATACAGTTCTTCAGATGGCAACTTCAAAATTTGGGGATTTCGGTCCTGGGACAGAATGTGTTAAAGCTGGAACTGCATGTTATACAGGGTTGGAGGACAAGTGGTCCTCAGACAAAGGTCTTCCATTCTATTCTATTCTATTCTGACCTTGCCAGTATATTCAGGGATGTCCAAGGTGACACGGAAAGCAGGGACTGGCATCATGAGGCAGGGTCGTCCACGTGAACAGTCGTGAGATTAACCCGAAAAAAACACAGTTTAAGAAACGGCTGGCGCCAATCTCAAATCAACAATAGGGATAGATTTTCATGAGCCCCTCCAGTTGCAGGGGCCATGAGAATCTATGTCTGTTGCAGGCGGGAAGGTTGGATGGAGGACAGTAGTAGCGCTTTAATTGATCAGCTATTAGAAATGCATTTCCGTCTGTCCTTTTCTATGATGGCATTCACGGGGAAGACAAGATTTGGGAGGGGAAGGTAAGAAGTAAAGGTTAGGAGAAAAAACCGTTAACTCATTCAGCCCGGCGTACGTATTTCCAAAGTGTTGGAGGCGTCATCTAACGACTATGCACCTGTTGCAGGAGATGGATCGACCATGATAATTCAAGGCCAGTGCCAGATTAGCTTGGCGCCGACAGGCGCCAAGCTAATGTGGCAGTAGTGCGTCAGGGCTGAATGAGTTAAACGTTTAGGGCTTAACTTCTTTTGTCCACTACGAAGGTAATTTCAAATACGGGGCACCGAAATAGGGTCTGAACAAATTTTGATCCCCAGCTGAAATCGAACCCGGGACCTTTCGGACGAGAGTCGAACGCTCTACCACCGAGCCACCCAGCTCCCCCAGGTTAGGAAAAGAAAGACGGAGGGGGCGGGGGTGGGGTGGGGGGTGGGGGAGTGGGGGTGGGGGGGGGGGGGGTAAGTGTCACTGTTGTCACATTTGTTATTGTTGTTGTTTGTTGTGATCTCGATTGCTGTTGTTGTGTGGTGGTGGTGGCTGTTGTTTTAGTTATAGTGCATATTACATTTTATGTGTTTTGAATCTCTATATGTCACTATTATGTCTTTCGATCTTTTTCCTGTGTATGTGCTACAATGTATTGTATTGTATTTTATTGTATTGTATTGTGTCTCCGAGGCTCACATATCCATCTATTTCAAGATAAACAAGGCGCCGCAGGGATATAAGCTGGAATATGTACATGTGTGCGTGAATGTGTTCATGCGTGCGTGCGTGCGTGTTTGCATGCGTTCTGATTTCATCACCGGCCCCTCTCTCCCCAATACCTCTCCCAACACATACACAAAACTGGCCATCAAAAGGCTTGGTTTGAGGACTTGTTTTGCCTGGTGACCAAATCTCGTATCGGTGCATAGCATTTTGTATGAGCTAAAAATAACACTGACGTTGGCGAGGGAACTTTCCTAGGTGTAATCACATGTGATCGCTTGTCATTTCTACAAATCAACATCACACAAAACCATCTGCAAGTATGCCTCTTGCTGATTTAATTTGTCTCAAGCGGACGCTAATTTTTCTATTTAGTTTATCCACTACAAGATCGATGTACGAGCCGGAAAGTTGCGAATGCCACTTATTCTTCTTTGTATGCAAATCAAACACTCGCGTAAATACTATCTTTCTCTTTCAGAAGAAGACAGATCTGCGTGGAGGCTGCAATTTTTCTTGAAATCGAGACGTAGCTTTTCGTAAACGCCGATAGCTCCCTGAGGCCAATGAGAATCAATGCCTTTTGAAGACGGAAGGAGTTAGTTAGTTAGTTATTTGGGTTTAACGCCGAGCAGGCGACTAAGGCCATCTCACGGCGGGATGGATAAAAAGCTGGTCAGCCAGACTAAAAGCAAGGTCTTAAGACAAGATGTAAATATATCTTAAAAATATTTCAGGCTAAAATGTCGCACGAGTCTTTAAAAAAAATGTCTACAGAGTTTCAAAAAGGGCAAAATAAAGAAATTGACAGTCAATGAATGCTCAGAACTTGTTAAAAATATTGCATTCTCTCAAGAAATTGAAGATTTTGTCCGGGGGAACATCCCGGAACAAAACCTTCAAGGAGTCTGCTGTGAAGTGTTTATATCTCGTGTCAATTAGATCGGCACAATACAGCAAAAATTGTCGAACAGAAAACTGCTCATCACAGGCAAAACACCTTGGACGCTCATCCTGTTTAAGTAAGTAAGAGTGCGTAACATACGTGTGCCCGATGTGGAGCCGAGTAAGGACAGTCTCCTCACGGCGGCTGCCGCAGCGGAAAGGTAGACTGTCGGACACCGTAGGAAGAGCTTCATACAGCTTGTTCCCTTCTCCTTTGTCCCACTCGGACTGCCATTCGCGGGCTATGTACGCACTAATCACAGGTTTAAAATCACTATAAACAGTCTGTGTGTCAGGGACAGGTTCACTGCGGGCACTGTTGGCAGCAGAATCTGCGATTCTGTTGCCTTCGATGCCCACATGGCCCGGGACCCAAATAAAAATGATGTCATAATATTCCTTCATCAAGTCTGCGTAGAGCTCTCTAATCTGCACCAGCAGTGGGTGGTCTGTTCCCGCTCCCTGAAGGGCCTGCAGGGCAGAAAGAGAGTCAGACAGAATCAGGAAGTTCCTTTCCCTAGACTGATAGGCATGCTTGAGTGCCAGCAGCATTGCCTGCAGTTCTGCACTCAAGCAATCGCCTCTGAACCTTATCTGACTTCAGCAGTCTGAGAGGACAAAGAATTATGAAAATACTACATTTATTTGTGCTTAGATCCCTAAAGTAATAAATTCTAGACTAGGACACATTTAATAACTATTGATTCGATGGCATGCATTACCCCTTGGACGACAGTATAGAGTTCATCCCTTGCAGGGCCCTTCTGTATTTTGTGCGAGGAGTTGTGTCCCTTGGCAGGAATAAAGATGGCTACTCGAGAAGAACCGGTCTGCCGTGATTTTGCAAAAGTAAATATGTCCATTTTTGAGAAGAACAAGATTTTTTATTGATTTACAATAAAAAAAATCTCGCTTTTCTTATAAAAATAGAAATACCGTCTTTTGCCAAGAAACCACAACGCTGTCCTTGGTTTTAATATTGATACGGGCGGACTCCCATCATTTACAACTAAACACTTGAATCCAGATCAGCTCTCTCACACAATGCCCTAGGGTCGATATGACCAAAGTTTTCTAAGGACTACGTTATCGATGACGGGCAGCTCATTTATGCTAGTTATTTCAGGGATGGTGCCTGAATAGCTTGGCGCAAGGCGCCAGTCTTTTCTGGCACTACCCTTAAACAATGGTGATCGATCAGGGCTGTATGAGGGCTACTGGGATAAATTAATCCACCCCTGTCAAACGTTTTCTTGAAAAAAAAAGAATTCATTGGTTCGTGCGTTCGTTCTTTCATTCATCCATCCATCCATCTTTCCATCCATCCATCCCATCCATCCATCCATCCCATCCATCCCATCCACTGCTCTTTAACTCATTCTACCCATACACACCATAGCAGATCAAGATCGACCATGACAGTTCCAGGTGATGCCAGAACAGCTTGGCGCCTATGGGCGCCAAGCTATTCTGCATCACCCTTGAACATCATGTCCATCTGTGTCCTGCACGCAACGCAGTCTTCAGAGGACGATTTCAAAATTTGGGGATTTCGGTGTTGGGGTAGAATGAGTTAAACGAGAGGCCCTAATCAATGTAGCTAACCAAGAATGATGCCTCAGAAAAGAAAATTAGCTTTGCGTAATGCATAAAATCCAGCACCCACCTTCTGCGTGCAAAATGCTTGCAACGCTAGTGTCTCATATGCAGTTTTGAATATTACAGTTTTAGAAGACCTTGAACGATTATGATCGATTTTACCTTCAGCTTCAGCTTATATTCCTTCGGGTCCTTAAATAGACACTTCGATTAAAGTGGATTACAAAGGATTGCATAGAGCATATGTCTGATAGAATTAAAAAAAATAAAAGATAATCGATTCATCCCAACTGTATAAATATAGACACAATCTGTGTCTAATTACGTAGGAGACTCCATAAGTTTTTGGATGTACTTTACTGGTGAGGTTAACCCCTTCACTGCCGAGAAAAAGTGAACACGATCCAGCTGCAAGAGACATAGATCCTCATGAGCCCCCGCAGTCGCGGGGGCTCATGAGGATCTATGTCTCTTGCTGAGACCAATTTGTATCCACGTTCCTTGGACGGTGTTGGCTTTTAGTCGTTGAATGAACGAAGATTTCTGAAACAAAAATGTACATACAGTGGCAGGGAAGGGATTAAAACATACTTTGGAAGTTATTATCTAAACAACGGTATGTCGCAGTCATTTGAAATTTTGTTCAGAGAGTGCTTTAATCGTGATGTTTACTAACACATTGCATTTACTTAAGACACTACTCCTTCAGTTTTAAGGCATTCATATACATACAGAGCGTCCCTCGTATTTAAAGCATCACAGCGCGACTTGAAAAAAAAGTTGTCATTGCGTGTAGGAGTCTCGTTAGCGCCGAATGGAGCTAACTTTAAAACCATTTAAAAAAAGAAATCCTGCAGGAATGACCTCGACAAAAACTCTTGCCGAGCATTCACTTATTCGCGGCGAGCCGCATTTAGATGCGCGGCTTATGCCGCGATTCCGGATGCGGCTGGCTGCGAATGAGTTAAAGCGTTAATCCTTGTTTCACTCTGTCGAAAAGCCGATTACAACTGAACGTATATACGGCTGCGTTGCAGACAAAGATTTCGTCAGAAAAAAATATTTGCCATTCTACAATGGCCGAAGCCAATATTACTGTTCACTTTTATGGAAATCGAGATGTTAACCATTTGGCTGTGGGTAGTTGTTTTAGACGCGATGATTCCTGCAGGAACCATCGCGAAAAAAGCCTCTAACTACACCCAAATGGTTGATGTAAAGAAAACAAAACAAAAATGACATAATGACTTTTGCCTTTGCATGCCAGAAATAGTATGATGTCAAGTTTAACCTCTTCACTGTCGAGAAATATTGAACACCACCCAACTGCAAGAGGTATAGATCCTCACGATGCCCAGTGTGTATCTATTTTATCCATTGCAACTGCGGGGGCTCATGAGGATCTATACCTATGGGTTGTGTTCATTTTTGTTTCTTGGCAGCGTTCGAGTTGAAACTTATAAAAGAATACACAGGTCAAGGGATTGGTTGTGATCATTATCATTCTACCCACACGAATCCCCAATTTGCGTTTCCTGAGGATGCATTGCGTGAGACACAATCGACATGATGTTCAAGGTGATGCAATAGCTTGCGCCATAGCGCACTATTCTGCAACACCTTGAACTATCACTGTCGATCTTATCTTGGTGTGTCTGGGTAAAGTTAAGATTCTGAATAAAAGGTATAACACTGTCACGCGCAAATTTTCATGTATCTGGAAAATTTGTTTACAGGTCAGCTCTTAACGGTTTCCATCGCATTTTTTCGGTTTTTTTTTTCTCTCTCTACTGCATGTGCGGTGGATCCAGGGATGTAATCACCGTGCATCATCACCAGTATCACCATCACCAACCCAACCTTTCCCAGAATTTCACCTCCAAACGTGTTAGCAAAGATAAGAAAAAACAGTTTCAACCAATATAGACATAAAAGTCAGTATGTCACATCAAACTCGTGCAAATAAAGGCACGTTGAACGCAATGCTTTTGTTTTTATAGCTTCGAGTTTGACCACTGTGAGACAACCGAAACACTGACATTATTAGAAAGAAAAATGAGGCTACCCAGTGGTGACATATAGCGAGGGCACTGGGACAACGTAATAGGCTTATCTATCCATTTGTCGTCTACATTTTGAAAATATAAAACCGATCTAAACAGCGACTCTTGGAGGCACGTAACGTTTCGATGCCTCACATATAGACGCATGGTCTTTGCACATTGACTGAGTGATGGTGTAACCATGGTAACAGATTGTGTTGACTTTACTTTCATGGTTCGCGGATTGGTGCTGGTCGATGTGTCTGATTATCAATTAGGTTGCACAAAGTTCAATGTTCTGACTGCATGATGTCGCTTCGTTTCATTTATAAATCACGAAGAAGTCAAACGCAGAGATAAAATCAACCCAAACCGACTGCAAGAGGCATAGATCCTCCATGAGCCCCCGCAGTCGCGGGGGCTCATGAGGATCTATGCCTTTTGCTAGCATCACTTTGAACCCATGTTCTTTGGGACTACTGGCCTCATTGGCGTAAACTTTAATAACGATTTCAGAAGCACAGTCTGCGTCAGCAGAGTCAGTCTTAACAAACATAGACGTAAATGGAGGCAATCCTTAGCCCCATGAAGAACAAATTCTTATGAGCCCTTGAAAGAAAAAAAAACGCAAAAAGTTAACTGCCGGAGCAAAGCAAACGCTACCCAACTGCAAGAGACATAAAACCTCGTGAGCCCCTGCTTATGTCTCCTGTTAGGCATATGTTCTTTATGCCTCATTTTGTATCATTTTACATCTTTTTTTTAAAAAGATGCTGTCGGTCAGCCTGCAAATTTCCTGACGCGAAATTTGTGATCAACGGCAGCGAAGGCGTTAAGGTCCTGCGAGAGAATCCGCCCACGATGCACAGACATGAAAGGGTCCAGGCAGAGGAATAGAGCCAATGACATAGACCCCTCGCGGCTGCAGGGGTCTCATATCGATCTTTGCCTCTTGTCGTTGATTCTGGGATTAACAGCGACAAAGAACACTGTCATAAAATCGTGGGCGTTTTCCTGTGCAAATGGAATATGTGCACGCTTCATTTGTGCCCGCATTATTTTCATTTCGCATTCTCACATTTCTCAAACCAGCAGCGTGAGACGAGTCGACAACGGCAGCCTGTTATAAAATAGCTTTTACAGCAGAACCTGATCTGAGAGATCATCTGTCATTAAAGACCATCATTTAGGTGGCTGTAGCCACCTAAAATGATGGTTTTTAATGACAGCTTACACCTTTTTTCTCTTCAAGACCTCTCTCGAGAGCACTTGTCTTTAAAAGGCCTGAAATAATTCTCAGAGTTCATTCCTCTGAAGACGACAGCTCAGGAAACAGACCGACCAAGATATAGGATCGTGCGGGAATAGCTTGACGATCTATTTAAATTGTGTTGAAATGTGTTGAATGGGGTTATATTACTAACGCTAGCCGTCTAGAGAGACATGTGCGTTCAGTGACTACAAACCAATAAATTAAATAAGATGTGAACAACAATATATAATATAATATAATATAATATAATATAATATAATATAATATAATATAATATAATATAATATAATATAATATAATATAATAATATAATATAATAATATTTACTTTACTTTATTGACTCATTGACTCACGATGGGTACTTTGGGCTGCCTTCCCATTGTACGACGTATTGCAGGAGACCTAACTAGGTATTTTTGTGTTTTGTTTTTGCTATGGACTTGGACGTGATAGGACCATTGCAGAAGGCTTGAAAGGTTTTCACGCACTGTCGGAAAATAATTTGGGCTCGATCAATAAGAATATATTTCGTGACTGGAATAAGCTGGGATATGAAACGCTGTTACTTGTGCGGAAAATGTGTGTATGCATGACCGTCTTTATTTTACTAGTTTGCGAATTCAACACCGGAAGACCTTCTCGGTTTGAGGAATACGGATGCAGACTGGATGTGTACGTGGCAAGGATCATCTTGAATTTAGCGGGAGACTCATGAGGATCTATGCCTCTTGAAGATAAGTTATGTTCGCTGAAGTCGTATGCGCTGACTTTCTATAGCGGGTTTTCATACGATCACTGTTTATGGTGAATTTGATATTTGTTGAGTGAATATTGTTGTTTAGTAAATGTAGTGTTATGAATGAAGACAAAACTGTCTAACCAATACCCACCAAAGGAATAAGCACGCTTGGAAAGGACAAGGACCAGACAATTTGTTATTCCTTTGGTTGTCGGTAGCGGTTTTTGTCGCGATGATCATCGCGACAAAAACCGCTACCGACAACCAAAGGGATAACTTTTCGGGTCTTTCAAATCAGACACACAGAAATACAAATCTTTTTTGTGAGGCCTATGATGTAACGGTTACATCCTATGTCTCACAAAGTATATAACAAACATATAACATTTCTGTTTGTGTGGACATTTTGAATAAAAAAGAATTTATCACCAAAGTTTCATAAACTATTTTGTGTTTTACACAAACCAAGGAGAATCACTCAGCGCTAGACAGACAAACAGTTAGATCCCCTGCCCCCGCCTAACTGTTTGTCTGTCCAGCGCTGAGTGATTCTCCTTGGTTTGTGTACAATTCTGCCAGCGCTAGCCTCACCTATCTGGTTTGTGAGTATTTTATGTTTGTCCGTTTGAAGCGTGCGTCTCTCTTTGCTGGGTATTTCTTTGCGTGTTACTCGCCTGGTAGTCATTTGTGTGTGTGTGTGTGTGTGTGTGTGTGTGTGTGTGTGTGTGTGTGTGTGTGTGCGTGTGCGTGCGTGTGTGCGTGCGCGCGCGTGCGTGCGTGCGTGTGTGTGTGTGTGTGTGTGTGTGTGTGTGTGTGTGTGTGTGTGTGTGTGTGTGTGTGTGTGTGTGTGTGTGAAGATTATGTCAAATGCCACAACGGGTAAAGGTCTCACACCCAAAAATACCATTTTTACCGAGAGAATTAAGGAGATCACATTTATTCGGCGTGTATGTAAAAATAAGACTGCCAGGATTGAGGGAGAGAAAATGCGCACAAGTGTGTTTGAATTCGGACGTTTAATGCCCCAATTTACATCATTTGCATTAACCCCATAACTGCCAGGGCAAGGCGCGGGGGCTTATGAGGATTTATGTCTCTTGTCAGTTAGGTGTTCTTTGTGCTCAAGGCTGGTCAGTTCTGTTTCATTTGTATTTTTCACGCAAATATCGGTTTTCACCACGTGAAAGTTCTGTGTTTACGTTCAGTGTGTGAGTGAATGCGCGTGATTTACGTGAGCGTGCTTGTTGGGTTCAGTTCGCGGCGGCGCTTTCAGCCGATTTTCAATTGGGATAAAGCGCCTATTTAATGCGCTTATTATTATTATTATTATTATTACTGGTAGCGAAGGGGTTAATGTCCAACATTTCAAACTGACGAGCCCACACACGTACATTTTGATTCAGCCTGTTCTGGAATCAAATGAAAGCATTCTTATTTTTATTTATTTATTTTTATTTATTTTTTTTACTTATTTATTTATTTATTATTTTATTTTAAATTTAAATAAAAAATTATTTATTTATTTATTTATTATTATTATTATTATTATTATTATTTTATTTATTTATTTTTAGTTGGGGGGGGGGAGGGGGGGGGGGTTGCTAAAACTGAAATCCGAGGGAAAAAAGGTGTAGATTAATTAGTACGAATAAATGAACCCCTTGACTGCTGCTGACGATACCGCTCGGCGTACGCGTCTTTTTTACGCCGAACGGTATCGTCAGCAACATTTAAGGGGTTAATACGAACAAAGTAGCAAATATCCACGTCGTGAAGGTGACAGATTGTCGTCTCTGCGATCAAACCTTGGCACAGTAGCATCCCAATTACTTTTTTTTCTGACGGTGACCCAGACGACTTTAAAGTAAATCAATATGTGTGATGTTCTGTGATTTCGGACCTTACCGTAGGGAGCCGTAAGGCCCAAAGTCAGAGAACAAGCACCCGTATCTGTGTCATCTCCAGACCGCTCCCGTGACAATTCCATGGACTCCCACGCACCAAAATGTCCTCTATTGAGACAGACTTGCCTTGATATTTGTGTCCACTCTTTTGTTCCCAGATGGACTCACCAACGACCTGACGGAGAAGGGCCATATGCAAGACGGCACAGATCCTCATGAGCCCCCGCACGCCTGCGGGGGCTCATGAAGATCTGTACCTCTTGCTGTGTCTAATTTACACTTAGTGTTCATCATTGTCGGAAAGTCAGAGCTTCGATGAACTGTCGTCTTGGACAAACTTCTTGCCTGGAGATGATTACACGGCACATTTCCTGTTCAAACCCACTCGTTCTGCTCTTCAAGACGTGGATTGAAAGCCCGTGACCTTTTCTACGTCTAAGAGCTAAACCAGGACCCTGCAACACCAACACTGAACACTTCTGCACGTCTCCCTGGACCGTCCTGCTCTTCGTGAGAATCTGTTCCTCTCGGAGATCGATGGAGTGGGTTCATTCAGACTGTCCAAGGGTCGCGGTAAACAACTGCGCTGGTCAGGTAGTCCACCATCGAGCCCCATCGCCACCAGGAGAAAAGACTTTCGTGACCCTGGCAGTCACCAGGACTTATGTGAATATAGGTCTCTTCCTGACTGAGATCGTGTCCATCTGTTCTCAAATTGAGAATGTTTTCGGGGTACACACATGCATGTCTAACTTGCAAGAGACATAGATTCTCAGAAGCCCTTGCAGTCGCAAGGGCTCATGAGAATCTGTGTCTCTTACTTATTAAGATGGGCTTCAGTTCTTCCTAAAACTGATCTCGGGTTGAGCGTACAGCTTTATTAGTCCCTTGATTCTAGGAGCTGTTTTATGAGTTATCATTTGTCGCCCGTTCTGTCGAATGGGGCAGATTTTATGGCTTATGGAAATGACACCCACATTTATTCGCTACAATCACTGGGGCATTTTCCGAGTCTGGGCATGATGAAGAGGCGTGTGAGGGAATATTGCGCAAGACACGCCAAGGGCAGATAAGGATGAAGAACTCCTAGAACTGAAGTTGTTCGTTATATTCATGCGCGCTAAACGTGAATATTTATTCTGCGCTATTCTATTATTTTGGAGTCGCTCCCCAAAGCGCAATAGGTCATCCGGCCGACATCAGCTGCCGTTGGCCCGAGCACAGTCGTGTGCGGGCCAACGGCAGCCGACGTCGGCCCGATGGCCTTTGGGCACTGAGTCGACCTGTCTAGAAATGAAAGCATACGAACACTCCACTTGTATGCAGTATAATTTTATGCCTCTTGTTCGCAAGGCGTTGTCTCATGGACACCAACAGTTTAAGTTACTTGTCTGGGATGAACAGGACGACTGCCGGGAGGACGCGTGTCGCAGTGATCGCAGCGATTCAGGCGAAACAGCCCCTTTAATCCTCCTATCAAGGCGCGCCACCTAATATTTCTCCTCACCATAAGGGGTTCAACCTACTGCCTTTGATCCGATTCTAATTTATGAATAACCTCCATTGCGACGTTTTGTGTTTTTACGCTTCTGCCTGGAACAGAGTGCATTTACCCCTTTACTGAGGAGAAAATGTGAACACGATCCAACTGAAAGAGACATAGATCCTCATGACCCCGCGACTGCGGGGGCTCATGAGGATATATGCCTCTTGCTGAGACCAATTTGTACCAACATTTCTTGGACAGTTTTGGCTTATGGGCCGTTGAATGAACGAAAATTTTAGAAACAAAAGTGTGCGTACAGTGGCAGGGAAGGAGTTAACACTTGCTATATCACCCTTGTTTCTTTCACCAAGATTTCAAAGACGTGTTCCCCAGCGAACAATTACAAACTGTAAGCACGTTTGCCTTAGGTACTGAGTCAGATCACACCATCGGACGATAACTTACGTTCTATTAGAAAAGTCCAATCACTCCTTCGTGGACAAAGGAGTTATGTGCCTGTTCGAATACGATGGGTAACTTACGACTGCAGTTCCACAGGTACAGTCTGTTCACCTAGTACAGTAAATAGTCCAGGTTCCATCAGTCCATCGGCGGGCGTCCAAATCGCCCTGGGACAGTGTTCGCAGGGAAATCGAATAAAACAGGCATAATGTATTTTTATTCCCTTTGGTGTGACCTCCTTGTATAGTCAGTACCAACGAATTCACAAGTATGTGACTTAACACCCTAATGTCACTCTCCTGTTTGGAATGTAAATAATAATAATAATAATAATAATAATAATAATAATAATAATAATAATAATAATAATAACAATAATAATATAATGATGTACATTTATATAGCGCTTAACCTCCAAGTGAATGGTGCTCTAAGCGCTTTGCAAGATCAAAAATCACAGAACAAAAAGTACAAGAAAGAAAACACTACAATAAATGTTACAAAAACTAAAGTGACACATATCAAAAGCTCACACTCACACCCACCGTTACAAGAACAGTTACTGCCAAAGATTGCTAACGCTCTGAAAATGCATCTAACTATACGCATAAGCAAACAGATAGGTCTTGAGGAGTGAATTTAAAAGCAGACAGAGTTGGAGCATGTCTGACATGGGCTGGAAGATCGTTCCAGGTGACTGAACCGAAATAAGAAAAGGCACGCTGGCCCTGGCTAGACTTCTTTCGCCTAGGAACCCTGAAAATACGCGTGTCTGATGCTGAACGAAGGGATCTTGAAGGCATGTAAATATGAACCAGGTCGGATAATATGGAGGAGCAGAACCGGTAATAGCATTGTAACAAATGAAGGAGACCTTGTACACAATTCTTTGAGATACAGGCAGCCAGTGCAGGTAAACAAGTAAGGGTTTTATGTGCTCACGTTTCGATACTCTGTAAATTAATCGGGCAGAGCAGTTCATAACTCTTTGAAGTTTATCAAGAAGATTCTGAGGAACACAAGCCAAAAGGGAATTACAAAAATCAAAATAAATAGATCTGATTCTGTAGACAGGAGGCATAGATGTTCATGAGCCTCATGAATATCCATGCCTCTTGCAGAGTTGGGCTGTTTGGCCGAGAGACTGTATGATCAAATTCACTGGAGATGGTGATGTGAGTTGGTGCTTTTTATTGGTGCGTAAAGTTCTGCGGGCGTTTGGCGGCGTAACGCTTTTATGGAGTACTCAGAAGGTCGCACTGAACATCACCGGTGGTTTGTAAAAGTAGTAAAGTATTTGTACTAAAAGTGCAGATATTTTTCCACTTCATAATATTACAACGGTTTTGTTTTATTTATTTATCTCGCAGATTGAAGTTACAAGGCTAGTTTCATATGGCTCTGAAACCCTTTCATTGTCAGTGTTTCTGTACTGTGTTTCTGCTATCGTAAATTCGACGCCAAAGAACCCCAGCCGCCCAAACAACGCGGATACAAAGTGGTTTCAACAAGAGACATAGATCCTCATGAGCCCCCGCGACTGCGGGGGCTCATGAGGATCTATGTCTCTTGCAGTTGGATTGCAGTCGAGGTTTTGAATGAAGCTGCATGCCCTGTTTTGCAAACCGCTGCACGCTTTAACTGGTTCGGATTCTATCAGCAAAGCTATCGTGGATTTTACCAGCAGCGTTAAATCTGTCACGCGACAAAAAAAAACAACAACAACAAAAACAAAACAAAAAACAAACGCGTCTTTATTATTTTATTTTTTTTACACCTTAATTTCCAATCATCGGCTGTTTCGCCCGCAGTGATCATACCGTGTTTCTTTTTTCGCGACTCCATATCCATGTTAATGAAGCTCACACTTATTCTTGGCAGCCTTCTTTTTACGTCTTCGGAAACCGGCAGCGAATTGAAAAGGAAAAGTTCAATCCAAATGAAAGTGCAGTTAAGTTTTGCGCACTCCTTTCGACAGCAAAACAACTGGCCGGGCAGCCCGGGGACGATCGGGTGATCAGGCGCGGATCGGACTGAGGGTGCTGGGGCAGTTCGGGGTGGGCTGAGGAGGGGAGGGGTTTGGGGGGGGGGAGGTGTGTGTGTGTGTGTGGTGGGGGGGGGGGGTGGTGGTGGTGGTGCTAAGTTGAAGGGTTTGAGGTTCCAACTATCTGTTTGGGGCCTTTAACCACTTCACTGCCAGTGAACGCAGATCGTGTTTCTGAAATCTGAGCAAACTCGCCTCCCAAGAATCCCAGCCGTCCAAGTGACGTGGTGTAGTCAAGAGGCAAAGATCCTCATGAGCCCCCGCAACTGCGGGGGCTCATGAGGATCTTTGCCTCTTGGAGTTGGATTGCTTTTCACTTACAGGGTTAACCCATGAGAAAAAGCGCCGAGATTTGTTTCCTTCCTTTCCAGACTGAAAATTCAAACAATGGGGATTGTCGGTAAGGAGATGTAGGGGAAGAGTAGGAGGGTTAGGTGTAGAGAACAGAGAAGAGAGAAGAAGAAGAAAGAAGAAGAAGAAAGAAGGACCACAACTCCTATGGCAAACATTTCCTCCAAAAACTTAAACGACGGTGAAAAAAGTTGCAGAGAATAACACACACTTAAGAATTATTACAAGTTGCACAACCGCCCAAAGTGTCTGGAATTTTGAAACATTTTTCAGCTTCTCTAACTGCCTTCCGTCTCTCATTCTCTTCTCCTCTTCTTTCCTCTTGATCTGACTGACTGACTGACTGACTGACTGGACTGGACTGGACTGGACTGGACTGACTGACTGACTGACTGACTGATTGATTGATTGATTGATTAATCGATCTATGGATCGATGGATGGATGGATCGATGAATGGATGGATGGATCGATCTATGGATAGATGAATCGATCTATGGATCGATGGATGGATGAATGGATCGATGGATCGATGGATGGATGGATGGATGAATAGATGAATAGACGGATGGACGGATGGATGGATGGATGGATGGATGGATGGATGGATGGATGGATAGATGGATGGATGGATGGATGGATCGATTGATTGATTGGGAGGGAGGCGGATCTGAAAAGGTTTGACCATCTCCCCCGCCCCATCCATGTACTCTCTTTCTCTTTGTATGCAGCACAAGCGTCCTCCTGGGCTGTCCTCCAAGGCTCAGACCCCCAAGAATACGAGACCTATAGCTATTTCCGGAACAGGGACAGCGAGAACCAATCTCACACAACAAGAAGCACAGATTCACATGAGCCCCTGCAGTTGAAGGGGCTCATGAGAATCTATGCCTCTTGCAGACGGACCATTTGGAGAGGGGTATTGTGCTGGAAACATTTTTTGTTGAATAAATTGGAGACAATTTCTATTTCCTGTTTTGTTAGAAAGCCTGTGGCATTTATTGAAATTACTTGCTTGGACTGGCTGGGTTTTAACTCCTTCAATGCCGAGAAAAACCGAACACAATCCAACTGCAAGAGACATAGATCCTCATGAGCCCCCGCAGTTGCGGGGGCTCATGAGGATCTACGCCTCTTGTTGGCACCGCTTTTGAGTTCACAATTGGACGGCCGGGGCTCTTTCGTTCAAATAATAAACATTACAAAAACACAATTTACGTGCACTGGCAGTGAAATGGTTAAAGTTGAAGGGAACGGGTGGTGGGCAGAGAGAGAGAGAGAGAGAGAGAGAGAGAGAGAGAGAGAGAGAGAGAGAGAGAGAGAGAGAGAGAGAGAGAGAGAGAGAGAGGTGGTGCAATCCTTGAAGATATCTGCTCCGCGCAATAACCAAATTAATAATAATAATAACAACAATAAAGAGGATTTATAAGGCGCCTATACATGTAAGATTTGCTAGGCGCCGTACATACGAACAAGAAAAATATTACACAAAAGGTGACAAAACCAAAACCACATGCACAATTACACAAAAGAATTAAAAAAAAAAAAAGACTAAATACATGAACATTGATAGTCAAGATGGGAAAAGGTGGGTTTTAAGACTGTGTTTAAAACTGGCACTGGACTCACTGTGTCTCAAGGATTTAGAAAGATCATTCCAGACTGATGGACCCTGGTAAGAAAAAGGTCTCTGCCCAAATCCTTTAGTCCTTACTGTAGGAATCCAAAGCATTTTATTGTCAGACGAACTGCACAACTGCCTGGAAAGGATATAACAGTGAAGGAGCTCTGAGAGATAAGTGGGTCCAGTGCCATGACAAATGGACAAGACTTTGTGTTTAACTCATTTAGCCCGACGAACGTATTTCCCAATTTTGGAGGCGTCATCTAACGACGATGCATCTGTTGCAGGAGATGGATCGACCATGATAATTCAGGTGTCGGCTCCAAGCTAATCTGGCACAACCCTTGAATTATCATGGTCGACCCATCTCCTGCTGTAGTGCGTCAGGGCTTAATGGGTGAACTCTCTCATACGTCTTACAATAATGTCCCGCGAGTGAAGTTTGAAGGTCATTCAATGAAATATTTGTGGCAGCCCTCCTTCTCCTTTGTACGTAGGAGAGTTCCGACTTGGCCACTGAATCGCTCCTGGGCAGCAGAAAACTTCTGCTACCTATCCCTATCACATTGTTTGTGAAAATAAGCGTAGAAAAGTCCTAGTGGTGGCAAAAGAGCATTGAAACCAAGCTGAATCAGCGAATGTTAGCAATCAACGTTAGCGCTGGAGCGGACCGCTCTAATCTAGAGCGCTCGACTTATCTCATTCTACCCCATCACCGAAATCCTTAAATTTTGCCCTTGTCCTCTGAAGACTGCATTGCAGTGCAGGACACAGATCGACCATGATAGTTCAAGGGTGATGCCAGAATAGCTTGGCGCCCATAGGCGCCAAGCTATTCTGGCATCACCCTTGAACTATCATGGTCGATCGTTATCTTCCTGTGGTGTGTCTGGGGTAGAAGGAGTTAATCAGCCGCACAGCCCTTGCCGCAAATCTGATATTTGTTTAGCAAGGCCCGCTTTATGACATGTATTGAATGATTATTAACAAAACGCGCCTGCAACTACGCATGATTGTGTGTGCGTGCGTGCGTGCTTGCGCACGCGCACGCACGCACGCACCCACGCACACAAACGCTCCTCCAAATACACCCACGCTGACAAATGCGATTCTGCAGCCGTTCAGAATTAGTTGCTTTGCTGCTATTATTGTAACCACCGTCTGGTGTGAATTATGCCGTGAGGACTCCGCCGCTCAAAACTTTACTTTGAATATGAAGCCAGAAAAAGATCAGATATTGTGGGATGGGCGATCTTTTTGCGTGAAAATGGGTTATTTTGGGGAAAATTGTGACATCTCATTTCCATTTGAAATGGTGTCCGGTTCATCTGCTACACATGACATTTTTTAAGGTACCTGTATTGAGTTTTAGAGAGAATTGGAAATTTCAAATGTGTTTCTTACAATGAATGTGTACTGCTTGACAGTACGATACGAAAACCACAGGGTCTGCACACGTTTAATAAAAGAACGGTGTAAGGTAATGTGATCCACTTATCGATATTAAAGAGAAAATGAAAAAACAATATATATATATATATATATATATATATATATATATATATATATATATATATATATATATATATATATATATATATATATATATATATATATATATATATATATACATAAGGAGTATTATTTGCTACCTCCCTCCTCCACCCTCCCCCCACCCAACCACCCACCTTTCCATCCACACACACCCTCCCCACCCCCCCCACCCCCACCCCCCCCCCACCCCCCGCACACACACACAACCAATTTCGTAAATTACGTGAGCATTAATACCAAACATTGAACACCCACAAACTGCACGAGGTATAGAGTTGTATGAGCCCCGACAGATGCGGGGGTTCATGCGGATCTATGCTTTTTGCTGAACCACTTTGCATCAATTTTTTTTTTGTCGGCTAGGACCGTTGATGTTGAAATCACATGAACTCATTCGAGACGTGCCGCCTCCGGATACGCGGCTTATGCCGCGTATCCGGAGGCGGCACGTTTCGAATGAGTTTAATTAAAAAAAAAAAAAAACCATGTGCGTCCACTGGAAGTGAAGGGTTTAAATCACCTTGCATCCAAGTCTTTTTTCTTCGTTTCTAATCGGACACTACCCATGAGCAGCTGCGACCGGCCGTCAAGATCATCGAACGCTGCCCTTGATTTATCAGGGTCGCTCCATCTCTCACAGGCAGCGCTGAAATGAAAAGAAAAACACAGCAGCCCGTGATTCCGGAACGCTGAACTGTAATAGACCGAAAAATATGAATGCTGCGACAGAAACTAGTCGATAATAGCACACAGGTTTCTGCTCGATTAGTTGCGTCTTTGCGCGGTTTCCGGTGTCGCAGGTATCGCCTGTTATGTCATGGCGGCAGCAAAATATCTGAAAAACTATCATATGAACACAAGTCACATGGGATCTGCTATTTGATGAACATTAATAGAAGTAAATGGTGATCACCAACCATCAACCAGCAAGAGGCATATATTCTCATGAGCCCCTGTGACTGCAGGGGCTCATGAGTATCTATGCCCTTTGGTCACTGTGGTGGAAACAATCTGAAAATCCAAGCACACACATGGTCTTGCAGCCTTGAGTTGAGATGCAAGCAAATGGAAATCGATTGCTACAGCAAGAAGCATAGATTCTCAGGAGCCCCAGCACCTATGTGCAGGAGGCATAGATCCTCACGAGCCCTTGCACCTAAAGGGTTCATGAGATTCTATGCCTCTTGCACATAACGGAAAGAAAATATTGAAGAAAGTACCCTAGACAACTTTGAACCTTCTGTCAATGAAACAGAGTTGTAATTCATTTGGCGTCGATCTTTATCGGTAAAGGGTATATCTTCTCATGACCTCCTGCACCTGCATGGGCGCATGAAAATCTATCCCTCTTGCTCATGCCAGAAAAAAAGCGTTTGCGACAATCTCCAGATAACTTTGAGCCTTCTGTCCTATGCAAAGTGTTGTAAGTAAATAGGCGCCGACTTCTGTCGGTAAAGAGGCATAGATTCTCATGAGCCCCTGCGCTTGTAAGCGCAGGAGATCATGAGAATCTATGCCTCTTGTAAATGAAAGAAATGGTTATGGATTTTGCTTTGCATTTCCGTGTAGTGCATGCATGAATGGACAGATTTCCTTGGAAAAACATCAGCAGACGCTGAAGAATTGTTAGAACTGCACATGACTGTGAAAACAAACACGCAGAGTCAGATTGAACAGATGATCACAGCTCGAGCAAATTAAATTGATTCATAAAAAATATGCTTGAAAGGCTTTCAGTGTTTGTTTGGAAAAGGTATTTTGTTATACATGCCTCAAGAAAAAAATACAATGTGGGCATTGTGCAAAGACGCAAAGTGAACTTAGACACCACACCCATTTTTGAAAAAGTAGTATTAAATTTATTGCATATATGCAAATTTTACGTCGGTTTGCTCATAAGAATTCGGATGGAAAGTAGTGAGCAAAATAAACAGTAAATAAATAACACAAATAGACGAAAATCAAGTGAAAATGTGGAGTAAAAGCCTGGAGAAACATACGACATTACATGTTTTTGTCCGGACTTTTAACACATTCTGCCCAAGGACCGAAATCCCAAAATTTTGAATTTGCCCGCTGAAGGACTCTAATGCAATTGTAGAGACAGATCGAGCATGATAGTTCAAGGGTGGTGCCAGAATAGCTAGGCGCCTATTGGAAACAATCTGGTTCACTATGGATCTCTCATTTCCTTTCAAGTCTTCCCAGCGTCTGCTGTCCAGATCCACACCTCTGCTACGGAGGAGATCGACTGTCTAGTGCTAAATGAAAAGAAAAGGGAAGACTGCCAGTGCTAATAATTTAGGTAGATTACAAAGTAAAGTAGGCACTGTCATGGGAGAGAATTGTGCATTATCGACCAATGATCTAGTTTGGTCAAAACACAAAAAAGGATAGGAAAGAAGGGTGCACTAAGTAAGTGACTGGAAGCAAGGAATATGGAAGCCCCCCCCCCCACCCCCCACCCCTCCCGAAACGCACACTTCTTTCCTATTCTTTTTTGTGCTTTGACCAAACTAGATCTATGATCATTGGTCGACAATG